>CM044436.1:72469863-72492363 GCA_024363595.1 Xenopus borealis
CCGCATTGACTGAAGCCCGGTAAGAGTGCATACACTGGATATAGTTTATATATATATATAGTTACTCCCACAGTACCGGCACTCCAAACAATCACAAGACCAGCAGTGCATGATCAAGGTTGCATAGACTAGTAAGGAAGGATCAGCACTCACTGTATTTTACGATGAAAAAAAGTGATTCTTTTATTGCAAATACATCTTATTATAAAATAATCACTTTTTTTCATCAGAAAAAACAGTGAGTGCTGATCCTTCCTTACTAGTATATATATATATATTTATATACTCATGCATACATTACAAAACAAATTCTCTTGTATTCTAATTCAATAGCAGACATTATACAATTAAATAGCATACATTATACACATGGATGCATTCATTTAGGCCTTTAAGTACTGTATATTGTAAACCTTTGATCATAAATAAAGAAGTTGTTGAACTATTCTTAAACTATTTCACATTACCTCTGAATTAAGAATGTGAATGAAGATAAAATGATTCATTTTCAATTTCATGCTGAAGTAGTTCAGGTCTAAAAGGTCTAACTGGAAAAATGTATCAATGTATAGCTCATTCAGTTCCTATTTGTGCCAGGACCAACTTGCATTTGAACATGTAAAAATAAATAGTAAATAACAGCGCAGGTCTAAAAGGTCTAACTGGAAAAATGTATCAATGTATAGCTCATTCAGTTCCTATTTGTGCCAGGACCAACTTGCATTTGAACATGTAAAAATAAATAGTAAATAACAGCGCACATAAAATGATAACTCTAGTAATCGTTACAGTAAAGATAATTACAATACAGCATAATTAATGCCACAAATGGTAGATAAATTGTAGTAAACGTAGATAATGTGTGGTATTTTAATTAGTGATGGGCGAATCTCCCCCGTTTCGCTTCGCCGAAAAATTCGTCGTTTTAGACGCGACGCAACGTAAATGACGCGACATAAATGACGCGACGTAAACGATGCAACGAAAACGACGCGAGCTAAACGACGCAACGAAAACGACGCGACGAAAATGACGTGACGAAAACGACGCGACGCGCGTCAAAAACGCGACTCGTATCGCGATTTTTTTTCGACAATTCAAAGACGACGCGCGACTCGTTTTTTTTGGGCAAATTTTTTCCGGCAAATTTTCGCTAGCGTTTCGCAAATTTATTCGCCAGCGGCGAATCGCGGGAATTTGCCGCGAATTCGCCTCTGGCGAATAAATTCGCCCATCATTAATTTTAATGCCTTTATGCAGATTATATTCTTTTTGGACTTTTGGACACGGGGGGGTATAACCACACACACATACATCTGGGAGTCAAATATCATAAAAGGCCATGGAATTTAAGGGCCAAATTTTGCTACTAAGCTTTGACTTTCTGTTATAAAAACCAAAGTGTACATTGAAGAATTATAGTATGTAATGCAAAACAAAGGATACTAATATCCATTTAGAAAAATGTTGATAAATATTTGTTATGACTATTGTATTGATTGTATATTGCACCCAAACTTTTGAGTTTGCTACAGGTAATACAACTTCTTCCAAATGCAGAAAGGTTAGGGTTGACTGAGATGATTGTATAAACCCTTGGGTGTTATTTACTAAAATCCAAATGTTACTTATTATTTTATTAAAACAACTTTGACCAAAGTCAAATAAATTAACTAGAAAAATTTTGTGTGTAAAAAGACTCAATAAAATCACGAGAAAAACAGAATCATAAAAAATTATTTGAAGCCCAAAAAACTCTGATTTGTTCAGATTATCACCTGAAAACCACTAAAAACTGATTGATGTTTTAATTATTTTGATGCCCATTGACTTTATTGCATTTGGACAATAAAGTTGGCCATTTAAAATGTGTCACACTCGTAAAATTTGTTGTGTCTAACTAATTTTAGAATTTTTTTTCCCATTTTGCGAGTTTCACAAATTGTTTGGCGAAGTGAAATGGGACAGATTCGCCCATCACTAGTGGCCACTAACTCAAAGTGCATCTGAACTTGATGTAACTTGATTTGAAATATATTCTTACAAATAAATAATAAAAATAAA
Source organism: Xenopus borealis (assembly GCA_024363595.1). Taxonomy (NCBI): domain Eukaryota; kingdom Metazoa; phylum Chordata; class Amphibia; order Anura; family Pipidae; genus Xenopus; species Xenopus borealis. The sequence continues at coordinate 72,471,928 of CM044436.1, forward strand.
TCTTTACATTTGAATTCAATTGTTGGCAAACAGCCCATTTGTAATCCCAGCAGAAGGAATGTGATGTCTGTGGGAGATAACAATCTGTATGTTCATGTTACTTGGCTAGGGAGTGTTAGAATGTGAGATCCTTTTATTCACTCAATATTATTAATCAAAATTGTTTACAGGATGAAATACCAATATTGCCATAAAAAAGTCATGTAAATAGCTCAACAAAAAAGACTAATTGCAGTTTGCTTTAGTAAAACATAAATGCTAACAGAACTAATTTTAGTAAGGAAAACCACAATGCTTTGGGAAATATAATTGCAAACACACATACAATTAAGCCTACATTGCGTTTCAAATATAAAGATTTTTTTAAAATGTACTGTAGTGATGGGCGAATCTATCCCGTTTCGCTTCGGTGAACAATTTGCGTGTCATTTTCAGCGTGCATCAATTTTTTTTTGATGCGCATCACATTTTTTTATGCCAATGAATTTTTGCTGGCGTTTCACAAATTTATTTGCTGGCTGCGATTCGCAGGAATTTGCCTCGAGTTTTCGCCTGGCGAATAAATTTGTCTATCACTAATGTACTGTTTTAGCTCTGATAAACCAATTCTTAAATATATTTCCTAACATTATAAGTAAGGATGAGTGATTTATTTTCCATTCTAGCAAATTGTCTCATAGACTATGTTCTTTGGTGAACAATGTGTTTGAGTTTAATAATAAAAAGTGAGTAGCATATGAATATGTGCAGTTTCCAATACTGATATCATAACTGGATTTACTCCAACTATCATTAAGAGTCAGATTTATCAAAGGTCGAATTTCGAATTTCAAAAACTTGTTTTTGTTTGAATAGTTCCGTTTTAGATTGAATAGGTCTATAGTCAAATGAATTTGAATCATTCAAATTGAAGTAATAGCTAATTCAATCAAATTTGATTCCCAGTTTTTCACAAAAAAAAACCTTAGAATTTTCTAAGTCCACCAACTGACTACAAATAGGTTCTAGGGTTTTAGATGGTGAATGGTCGAAGTTGAATTTTTAAAGTGAAAGTACATACATGTACAGATGCAACCACTTGGATTTGTGAGTTAAATGAGTCATGACTCAGCCTTAATTGAAGAAACTATGTTATCTAAAGTTATCTTATCTCATTTAATGCACTTTTTCATTAGCATACCAAAGCATCATTGTTTTCAATGGTGAACGCTTTAATTGGATTGGATGCTGTGACGCAATTTTCTGTGTTAAGTGAGAAATCTGTGTTTTGTTATTCTGTGTCAAACACACAATCCAAAGTGGCTTCATCTGTACAGTACATGTATACATTTTGAAATTCTAATTTTCAAATTTTTTGCAAATTCAAATTGACTATTATCTAGTCGAAGTACACAAAAATAGCTTGAAATTTGAATTTTTAGTTAAAATTTTCACTTTGACCCTTGAGAAATCTGCCTCTTAGTCTGCTATACTGTTGAAGCATTGCTGGGATTGTGAATCCATTCATGACAATTAAGTGACAGGTAGACATAAGTGAATTAGACTTGGTCTAAAACAGGATTCTGACAGATTACAATCTTGAAACTCAGATCAAAAAGAGAACAAAAACAAACTTTCCATGAATAAGCTCCAACCCCTGTATAAGATCACATTAGGATAATAATTATATGATAATAATTTATATTTATAGCAGCATTCACCTAACCTGTCCTGCTTGTATGTTCAGCTTGTATGTTCAGGCTGGTCTCTGCTCTATTTAGTTGCACTTTTAACTGCAGCTATATAGAGCTGCCGTAGAGAATGGATCACATCTCTCCACCTGCCTACAAAACACTAGAGACTTTGGGATTTTGTTTGACTAAAGTTCACAGGATCTTTGTATGTGTGTGTGTGTGTATATATATATATATATATATGTATATATATATATATATATATATACACAACAAAGAAAAGTTGTGCTCACCACTGATTTTTAAAACCATTAGGCGGGGGTGCAATGATGCTGTGACCACAAAATAAAAATAGACAAATACAAAAGGTCCTCTGCACTCAACCCATTAACAATATATTTAAGACATTAAGACATTTTGTGCATACAGCTACTGAAAAATGCCTACCCTTCAAACAACGGGATTGTTTGTCCATATATTGCAATATATTTAAGCTGGCCAACTACGTCAAAGTCATCCCATATCTGGCCAGTCCTACACTCAATTTTCATCTGATTCATTAAGAATTCCATTGCTTATACATTTTACAAAGGGACTAAGTTTTACTAAGCAGCAAGTAAGTTGCGGGTAAAACTTAGTCCCTTTGTAAAATGTATAAGCATTGGAATTCTTAATGAATCAGATGAAAATTGAGTGTAGGACTGGCCAGATATGGGATGACTCTGACGTAGTTGGCCAGCTTAAATATATTGCAATATATGGACAAACAATCCCGTTGTTTGAAGGGTAGGCATTTTTCAGTAGCTGTATGCACAAAATTTCTTAATTTCTTAAATATATTGTTAATGGGTTGAGTGCAGAGGACCTTTTGTATTTGTATATATATATATATATATATATATATATATAGACAAATACATACAAATCATATATATATATATATATATATATATATATATATGTGTGTGTGTGTGTGTCTATAGAAAAGGCAATCCTGTTTAAACAGAGTACCATATAAAGATTTAGTTAAATTTATAATTAACTACAAGGACAGAAAGTTCAACAATTTAGTTGAATAAATCAGCAAAAATCTGTAAAAACTAAAAGCAAAATTAAATCACACATAAAGATAAAGTATCAAATGGTGTCATAATTACTGCACTGCATACCAGAAAACAATACTGTGCTAGCTTCTCAGCAGAAAATGCAGATAAAGTATCCAGGAAGAAAAGTCTTCCACAGCAATTCATTTAAGTTTACAATATAAAGAGTTATTTAACATTTTATTTAATGGAACCTGCTGTTAAACAAATATACTTTAGAAAAGCACAAAAAAGATTATCTACGGTTGAACGATTTAAGTTGAATGAGTTAATGACGGCTATACTAATGCCTTGCCAACTGCAATTTGCTATATGAATGTCTTATGCAAAAATTGCCGACTTTATAACATCATAAATTTATTTTAAAACAGTGCAAACTAATCTACATTTTTATTGTTATGACTGCAAGAAAATCAAAAAGTCCTTATTTCTGGACAGATAGCCAATTCATCACAGCATTCTAATTTAAAATCAAGCCAAATATAAGGTTATTCATTGTGTAGCCATATCTGAAAAAGGATGACAAATCTTTTAGGTAAATGTTTATCAGAAGCTCACAAGCTTCTTGCTTTAGTTGTTTCCTGCAAAAACTAAAGAACCTGTTTATGAAGCATGACATTTGTAAGTAAAGTACAAATAGCTGTTTCCTGTAAGTTCAGGCCAAATAATTTTCTTCAATTTTTTCTAAGAGAATTCACTGCTATTACTGTTGCATTACAATAAAATATACTCATCGAAGCTTGTTTAATATGTAATGGTTCCAAATGTAAAAATGTACAATAAGAATTCACAGTCACACATATTTAAACTACTTTAATTACATTTGCTTTTTTTTTTGTGCTTAATAAATAACAAACATTTGTGTTTTTGAAAATATAATTAGAAATTGTGAGTTTTACAGCAGTGATATTGCTTACGCAAAAGAAAAAATTTTTATAACACAAGTAACTATGTGGATGCAAATGTATGGTAATACATGATGATACTATATCTTAAAAAGGACATGTAGAATTATATACAGTATAGGTATTAGATTAAAAAAAGACAGAATAAACAGATAAAATATATACGCCCACATACAGTCTCCCCAATCATGTGACAGGAAAGAAAACCATGCAACAAGGAGAAAGAATACTCCTTCCTCTAGAGATATACACCTGTACAGCCAGGATAATGATACATAAATATAAAAACATTCTAAAGAAATATGTGGAGAAAATGACAAAAACACATTAATGACAAAGTAATGTATCAAAGTAATGTCAAAATACTAAGGGGCAGATTTATCCAATTCTTGGGAAGAATTCAAAATTCGATAAAATTTACAAAATTCAATTAGTCAATTTTAGAATATGCAAATTAGGCAAATTCGACCATCGAATTTGTAAATTCGATCAAATCGAATAGATGGAATAAAAATCTATTTCACTATTCGACTAGTCAAATTTCAAATTACTTCCCCTTTAAATTTTCCTTCGACTGGCTACTTTGCCAGGTTTAACCTGGCAAAGTGGTTTTGGTGAATTTAGATTGAATAGTAAAAATTCGATTGAAGGGTTAAAATCGTTCAATTCGAACTATTTAATTGATCAATTGAATTTTTACTATTCGATCGTTAGACCAACCAGTTGCGGTAAAATCCTTCGAATTAGATATTCAAATTCAAAGGATTTTACTTCCCTTCCATTTACATGGTCGAATTTCCAATTTTTTTAAATGTTGTCCCATTTCTGAAGGAAGCGCTAATTGCAGAGAGATGTGCATCCATTTGCAGCCTCTGGGATTGATCAGTTTTGCCCACAAGGGCATGTTATTAAATACGTCAAATATGTAGTGGGATGTTGAAACAAAAGGCATTTTCCCATATGTGGATCTAAAAAAAAGTCTAACCCTGAAAAACATGTTTTCATTTTTTTAGTACAGGTATGGGACCTGTTATCCAGAATCCTCAGGACCTGGGGCATTCTAGATAACTGATCTTTCTGTACTTTGGATCTTCACACCTTAAGACTAGTGATGGGCGAATCTGGGGCATTTGACTTTTCAAATTTTTTAATTTTCGTGAATTTCTCAGGAAATTCGTGAAACGGTGAAAAATTCACATTGCTGGTGTCAAAAAATTGGACGCCAGCAGCCAAAACGAAATGCCAGCGAATTTTCACCAGGCAAATTTTTCCTGGCATGTCGCAAATTGAATTCGCCCCCAGGTGAATGAATTCACCCGTCACTACTTAAGACTACTAGAAAATCATGTAAGCATTTAATAAACCCAATAGGCTGTTTTTTCTTCCAATAAGGATCCATTATATGTTAGTTTGTATCAAGTACAAGGTACTGTTTTGTTATTATAGAGAAAAAGGAAATTATTTTAAAAAATTTGGATTATTTGATTATAATGGAGTCTATGGGAGACAGTCTTTCTGTAATTCGGAACTTTCTGCATAAAAGGTTTCCGGATAACGGATCCCACACCTGTATATCAATTAACTGGGCTGGCCTTAACAAACAAATCTCATAAATTAGTACCTCGCCTGTAGCAAATTATGGGGGTTCAGGAACAGTTTTCATCAATTTATTATCAGCATGTATTATGTTCCATTGTTTCTTAATAACCTCACCCAGAACCTTGGTGCCAGAATTGTATCTCAACTAGGATATAATAATTCCAAACAAACACATAATTTATATGCTGTGTAAGTTGTATAGTGTTTCATTCAAGCCAGCTGTACATTTCCTGACTCTAGAGACCTTTACAAGAATACATGACCCTTGACATGTATATCAGTGGCACATAAGGAATTTTGTGCTGTCACGTTCTAATTAATTTGGTATGTTGAGAGTAGCCTTTTCATCATAAGAGACATTCCAAATTTGCCACCAAGGAGAAAAAACATTAATGGAGATCTTATGAGCCTTGTTGGATGCACACACTTGTCATACTCACAAGTAATATAATGGGGCACTGGAGATATTTGTTTAATTTTCTTTATTTCATTTTGATTTACTTCACAATTTATCTGACTACCTAGTTATTTTCTTTATAAATATGAGGTTAATCTAGGGTTCCAAATAATTTCCAATTAAGGATAGCTATTATGAGTTGTATTAAATGTGTTTTTTGTTAAGTCTGTAAGCCTTAAATAAGTTTTGCATCTGTTGCCAGATGAGGTATCTTAAGACTCCTATTGGTACAGTACAGCCTGCTGTTGGAACTATCAGGTCCAGGGTGACTCATAGTAATTTCTAAAGACATTGAATTGGAAAAGGGTAAAAAACAGACCCCTGAGGTGTTCTACAAATTACCAGATTACCACCTTGCAATATTTTTTTTAGCCAAGTACAAATTGTGTACAAAAGTATTGCACTGTCCAGGTTGGGGTTGTTTTCTCTGGAAAAAAGGCGCTTGCGAGGGGACATGATTGCACTTTACAAATACATTAGAGGACATTATAGACAAATAGCAGGGGACCTTTTTACCCATAAAGAGGATCACCACACGAGAGGTCACCCCTTCAGGCTAGAAGAAAGGGACTTTCATTTGAAGCAGCGTAGGTGGTTCTTCACAGTGAGGATAGTGAGGTTGGGGAATGCACTGCCGGGTGATATTGTGATGGCTGAAGAGGAGGTTGGATGATTTCTTGGACAGACATAATAACAAAGGCTATTGTGATGCTAAACTCTATAGTTAGTATATGGGTATGGATGCTGGGTTTTCATTTGGAGGGGTTGAACTTGATGGACTTTGTCTTTTTTCAACCCAATTTAACTATGTAACTATTTGCTTATTGCATTAATCTAATGGTTATTGTTTTTACTATGTAAAAATGCTCTGGGCGTATTTATAAATTTCCAGCAAAAAAGGTGTAAAATAAATGATGAATTTATAAAGCTTAGTTGTTGTCCTATCACATAAATTAACACCTTAACATCACTATCAGGAAAATAATCCATTATGAAGAGCTAATTGCGGTATTTATAAAGGTGTGTATTTTTTCAATGCCAGACATTGCCAAAACAACAGCACTGTTTTACATCACTGTAGACCTGGCATTAATCTTTTTTTTTGTGAATAGGAGAAAGAAAAACTGTAGTCAAAAGAAGTTTTAAAATGTTGCAAAACTTTTCTGTCATTAAGCTAAAACTTTAAAGAATTTCAAAACCATAATATTGTGTATACTTACATATCATAATTGCACTTCTTTATAGACATCCCTACTTGCACAGTGCACCCCATGGTGTTAAAATGCTAATATTTGATGTATTTTACACAACTTTCTAAATATGCAATTTAACACTCAGATCAAGTGGGGCCCTCAAGCTTTGCTGTGTGAGCATATTGGGCATACAACAATCTAAATGCAAACAGGGGATTCATCCATATCACCTGATTTTCTAAGTCCATCCATGTAATGTATGAATGTATGTATGCATATTTTTATTTGTATAGTGCTCCTTGAGGGCACAGCACTGTACAGCAAAACAATAAATTAGTAGTAACAAACAAGGGGTAATTGAAATAAAAAGTAACAATAAGTGCATTATTAGAAATACAATGCACATAAATATAATTACACTACTGAACCTATGCTCAGTAGATCGAATTTATATTCAAAACAGGGATTGGCTTTTGACCGCCAAAATTTTGGAGGCAGGAATTAGATCCAATAGGAAGAAAAATATGTTTCAAATCTCAGAGAAAAAATTATGCTTAGTATTACGTTACGTATCATGGTCTATACTCTCCACCAAGCTAAGGAAGTTAAACAGAACATTACTTCAATGTGAGCATTTATCAGATTTATGTAAATTGAGCAGTTTAGATAGTTCCTTAAGAGTCTGTAACAGTACTATTTTTTTTAAAATGCTATGCCCAAGGCTCAGCATTCTATTAGTAAAGATGAGTCACATAGGTGAGGGAATCATTTATCACCAGCTGTAAATTACTGCAGTTTTACTTATGAAAACAGTCACTATAGTGGAGTGCTCACATCACAGATTGTACACTATTGCAGTGTAAGGTGCTGAACTGGAAGACCCGCTCCTGACACTGGGTCATAAAAGTACTGTACACAAAAAGGAAACCAGCAGCACACTGTATATCATATGCCAAAGTGCAAAAACCAATGTATTTAGCCCATGTGGCACTTTGTATGATATGGGCTAAATAAATAGTTTTTTGCACTTTGGCATTTGATATACAGTGTGCTGTGTTTACAGGGGAATCTTGCCATACGATACTTGACATATGACTATGGATGCCATAAGAAACCATACATATCCTGCACAACAGGGATGATTTAAGCTCCTTTTTGCTGTAAGAGCTTTAGTGCAACTGACATATTCCTCGGCTTTAAGCACTTCTTTAGTAATGACTATTTTAGTAGTATTATAAAGTATGCCCCCTATTGTAAAATATAAATCAATGAGGCTTTCCATGACCATGTAAAGCATGAGGCCAATGGCTAACATGGGGTACTTTATTTATTATAATAGATAAGCTTTAGTGAGTCATGTGACAAAAATGACATCACTAAGCTCCATTTATAACTTATGGCATCACTAAAAGCCATCTATAAGTATATAATTTACAGGATATTCATAGCAGCATAATTGTAACATAATAAATAGGCTTACCACTTCACCACTTAAAAAGGTGATGCATATAAAATTCATACCATCAGTGGTTAGTTAGCAGACTGCAATAGATTCTTTAAAATCATGAATAAGGCACTAAGGGGGTGATATATCAACTTTTGAATTTGAATTTTTGGCATAATTTGAGTTTTTTTGCCTCAAAAATCAGGTTTTTCTTCTCACTTAGAGATGAGTACCAAAGACATCTGTACATTGCTGTTTCTGCCATCATTAACTGGAAGCATCTCTTGCTGGACACAGTTTGGGCAGCTAAGAGGAATTGCTATTACTTGTGTTTATGCAACATGAGAGTATGTTTTCCTGACTGACCACTGCTCTATAATGAATAATATTATGTTACACAGTTATCACCAAAGGAAAGTAATGGTGACAAAACAATGTAAGACACTAGCCTAAAGGGTAGTTAATGTACATTAATGAATGGTTGATTTCTTTCCTGCTTTGCTAGAATCAGTATGATGAAATTATATCTAGGTGGAGCAGCATATTATGCTGGTTACAAAATGAGGACATGCAATATGATGCCTCAAGTTATCTAAAAAATGCTTGAGAGATTAGGACACAGATGAGCCTATAAAGTAATTTGCTAATCATAGAACACCAAAAAAATGTTAGGCAATTTTTTTTGGATGAAAGGGGGGTAATTACAAAATGCAGTGAGCTAATATGGTGTTTTTTACATTACAGACGCAAAAACAAATTGCTGCATACATAATCAGGTGAGTGTTGAATCTTTCTGGTCTACTTGCATGATTTTCCATTGCTCATGATCTATGGGAATTGCCTGCTCTGATTATTTCACAAATAATGCCCATAAAATAGTCCTTGAAGATCTGCCTTTGGTCTACAGGCCTTTATTTGGGCAACCCTGTTTTGGTGTGCTTTGGTGGTTTACAATTGAATATATTTTCAGGCCCAGCAAATGCAATTTTGGCTATGATACAACAGCTTATAATACATTGACTTTAAGAATAGCCTCTAGCAGTTGCTTGAGCAACTGAAGCCCTTGGTCAATACTTTAGAGTTCAGAAGTTTCAGAAGTTGCATTACATTAACAGGATTACAGGTTACCTAGCACTGATATAAAGAACTGTTGCCATCATCCTTTTCATTTGCTACCATGTCCCACTGTACCTACAATGATTGCTTTGTAGAGGCCCTACACTATGTAGGACTCTAAGCAGTCATCCCCCCAGAATAAATATGTATACAGTACTTTTTTTATTTTCAATGCCAGATATATCTGACAGCACAAAGTACAAATACCTTTTTATATAAAGTCCGAGTATGTTTTAGAGATTATGGAAAACCTACAACTGCCAAAAAATGTAAATCATAGCAAGCCTTAAGCAAACATCTCTATCTTTAAAAAAAATATGGAGGAACAAAAACAAAGCAAAGAGCATGCTAAAATATCTTTTTGAACAATCTTTTTTACTGCTGTCCCCAAAGTCCCAAAACCCTAAAAAGTGCCAATGGCTCCCTATAGTCAACAGATACACAAATACTCCCTGGCATATGAATAGTAATACAATCCAGATTGATTCTGGCTAAGAGTTCCTTTGATTTTAAATCCATTTATATTTCCACTTGCCTGGTAACATCATAAAAACTTTTTTGTGCTTGTAAGCTTCAGGGAGAATATAATGTTGATCACTTTCAAGCTGACAGTTTATGCCTAGTAAATACAATTTACCTCTAAAATCCAATGGGCATTTTTATTTCAAATAGATTTTTCAACTACAGAGATGTCATTCGTATAAGGAGCAAAGAATCTTTTGGGCAGTCCTGCGGTGAATGTTTGTGACTGTGAACATAGTATCACTATCAGTTTAGTTGGGTAATTTGTAATGAAACACTATAGCAACAATCTTGCCAACAAGAAGTGGCCCAAGTAACAATGCTAATAGTACATACACATTTCTAAATCTATGTTAAAAGATAAATATACTATTATTATTATTGGTACTACTACTGCTATATAACCTTGCATTTATCAACATTGAACCTCATCTTCCAGTTTGCTGCCCAGTTTCCTAGCTTAGACAAATCACTTGCAGTGCAGCAGCATCCTGCATGGAACCTAAAGTTCTGTACAATTTAGTATCATCTGCAAAAATAGAAACAGTAATTTCAATGCCCACCTCCAGGTCATTAATAAACAAGTTGAAAAGCAAGGGACCCAGTACAGAGCCCTGTGGTACCCCACTAACAACACTGGTCCAATTAGAAAATGTTCCATTTACCACCACTCTAGTCTAACTTTTAGCCAGTTCTCTGCCCAGGTACAAATACTATGTTTCAGGCCAACATTCCTTAATTTAACCAGTAACCTTCTGTGTGACACTGTATCAAATGCTTTAGCAAAGTCTAAATGAATCGCATCCACAGCCATCCCAGAATCGAGGTCCCTGCTTACCTTCTCATAAAAAGAAATGAAGTTAGTCTGGCAAGATCTATTACGCATAAAACCATGCTGGCACAAACTCATAGTATTGTTATTTGCAATAAAGCCAGTAGTATCCACCAATTTACCAATTTATTTGCAATAAAGTCCAGTATCTTATGCTTTGTTAACCATTCAAAAAGCTTTCCTACCACCGACATGAGATTAACTGGCTTATAGTTTTGAGGCTGAGAAAGGGATCCCTTTTTTAATAGTGGCACCACATTAGCAATTCGCCAGTTTCTGAGATTTTTTTTCACTAGTAATTATCAGAAAAATACAAATTTTAGAGGTTTTAGAGATAGTTTCATTTTTTGCGCATCATTCATATACTTTTTAATAATGTTCATGACAAAGTGATAGAATCAAATTGTGGTTTCAAATACCTCTATAACCACTAAAGTTGGATCTTTAAGAAATACAGTAGGCCTCAAAGTGTTTAAAAATGGGTTGTATGCCAGTGTTATCAGTTGTTCAGGAAAGATTTTCTTTGCATTCCACATTTCCTGGTCAGAAGCATGTTATTATTTTTAGGTAGACAGGAAAGAATGAAAAAGGAAACCTTTTGCTGAAAAATTAGTGAACAATCAGATATGTACATTTTGTAGTTAGCTATTTGTATTGGATGATTTTCTTGATCACCATGCATGGACACACTGCCACTGAGCTTTATACGTACACCATGGGGCAGATTTACTAAGGGTCCAATTGTCAAGGGCGTTTAGCCCTCAAATTCGACTGGCGAATATTTGTCGAATAAATATTGACCAAAATCAAATAAAATATTTGCCAGTTTTGAGCGTGTTTTCAACTATTCACCAGAATCATGCGATCGAAGGAGTCTACGAAAAGTAGCATAAAAAACGGTTGAATATTCGCCAAAATCGTACAAATCAAACGTTCTAAGCGTTCGATCGTACTATTGAAATTCGGCAAAATACTTTAAAAAAAAAAAGCCTATATGGGATTCCCATAGGCTTCTATTGCAATTCGATAGGTTCAATCTGGCGAAGTAGGCAGTTGAATAAAAATTTAAAGGGCAAGTTCTTTGACTGGTGAATAGTCGAACGATCGAATATATATTTATTAGATCTGTTCGATGTATTCGATGCAACCAATATTCTATATTCGATAGTCAAAAATTCTTAATTTGTATATTCGAATAGTCACACAATCGAATATAGACTATTCGAGCAAATATTCGAATCCTTCACACAAATTTAGTAAATCTGCCCCCATGTCTTGCCCAACATTTATAAAATGTTTTTCTATGTGAATCATTTTACCTAGAAATATTTAGAAATATGCTCTGAAGTACACTAAAAGAGAACATTTTTCTAAAAGTCTATTACAGTTTAACCACTGCTTTTAAATATAAAAGTTACGGAATAACAGCAGATAATGAGAGCTAAATTTAGGTTATGAAATCATTGAAATGCAATAGTAAATCTTAAAATAGAATATGCTGCCATAACATCAGGAAGTTATGTTTCATTAAATGTATTTTTTATCAAATACCCATAAGGAACATTCAAGATCAGCAGTGTTGTGTCCCAAAACACAACAGATCTGTTTTTTTCATACAAGTATAATAGATAATTAAAACATTGTTAAAATGAATCTTAAACATAAAGCACTGATTGAGCAACTTGCTGATGTGTTTCAAGTTTAGGCCTTTCAAATTCACCAAAAAAACTATGATTTAATATCACATGTAAAAAAAGGAAAACAGTTGAAAGCACATTTCTAGTGATTCCGCACAATACTTTTTCTTTTTTTTTTTTACTATAAACAGTTTAGACTAACAAAAAGAATGAAAATAATTGACTGTAGACATCATTCACTATTTTGCTTTTTGTTAATCCTTATTGTAAAAGCATATACTGTATTTACAGTATCTCCCCACAGAAAACATATAAGGGGTCATGTGCAAGTTTGGATTCAATCTCCATGTTTTAACCCACAATGTAATGTTTTCCCTATAATTAAAGCATTGCTGCAGCCTTAATAAATCAAGGTGCCTGACACAATTTGATATGTTTGAAAGGAACACAACAAAACTTTCAAAGTCCAGTTGGCTTCACTTCTGCCATTTGGCATTTGCAGGACTTTGGGGAGATCCCGGAGCTACTGACACTAGTATCCTTTAACCAATGTTCAATGCACATACTGTATTATTTGGATGTAAAACTTATTTGGCATATTCCTCGATATAAACAAAAACTACTCTAGTATATAAGGGGAACTGAATGAGAAACATAATTTGTACTTATTTGGCACATTCCAGGACAGTATTATCCCCTCAATACAACCTGCAGTAAATGGAATCATGGTTCTTGTGAAGTGCAGCAGGTAACAGGTGATTCTCAAGAAAATTAAGAAACTATTCAAACTCTTTCCTTCCCTACATCTACGGATGTATTCTCCACATTACAGGAGTCAGCTTAGCTTCTACTGGCTTCAGGGGTACACAAATACTGCTTTCCTCCTGCATTGATTTTAGAGAAGCCATGAATTAATGAATTAATGAATATGCAAGGTTTATATCTTTGCAAACTGTAAATATACAGTGTATGCTAAACTTGCTTTGCTGTAATTTAATAGTGTGTAATTTCAGTATGAGAGACTAAGGGGCAAATTCACTAAGCAGCAAAAATGCACTAGCAATGGCTTTGCCACAATTCACCGCACTTCACCAGGCCAGCCGCTAATTCACTAAATGCGAATTTGTGCTCAAGGGAGGCAAAAAGTAGCGAAACTGCACTACTGTTACTTCTCCAGGCAAAGCTCTTTTAATGCTAGCGATGCCTAATTTGCATAAGGCACAAAGTTAAAAGTATATGTTACAGCCAATACATTAACCTACACAAGCCCAAAAAACTTTAATAAATAAAAAAAGTTGTCCTATTGCCCTAAACATGTGCCCCCTGTATAGTTGAGTAGTCATATGTTAGGAAATTCCATTTGTTTTTTGTTTTTAAAAACTCCTATCTAGTGTATTGAACTTCGCCAGGTCTGACCTGGCGAAGTAAGGTCTAGCGCAAGAGGTAACTTTCAGTAAAATGGTCATCTTAGTGAATTATCGTAGTTACGTCCCTTAGTCAGTGCGCAACTTCGCCTGGTGTAAGGGTGCGAAGTTGCACTAGTCTATCTACTTCGCTAGGTAATTTTTGCCAGGAACACTGTCAGTAAATTGGCAAAGTTGCAATATTATGTCACACTGGCGAATTAGCGCTAGCGTTAGACGCTTCACGCTTTAGTGAAGGAAGCACTTTTTTGAAACTCAAATTTCTGTGCTGATTGCTCAGAATGCTAAAGCCAGTTTAGCTTAAAAAATTCAAACGCATATCCATTTGCTTAACATCACAGAAATAATTAATATTTTTTTTACGCTTGGTAGTGACCATATACAGGTAAGTGGCTAGCTGTTACTCCTTATTGTGTGGGGGTTACATGCAGCTACAATTTTATAAAAGTACCAGAATGCCTGTATTTTCTGAGGCTACTTGTGCAGTGTTCCTTTATGTATATATAATTATATATTCATACTGTTTTAGGAGGTTTAGAGGATAGATACTTTTGGTAAGAATGATTATAATACCTATGCCTCTCCAAAAAATAAAAATTTACAGTTTGGGAAACATGAACATAGAACCTTTTTGATGCACACATTTTGGGGCAAATTTACTAAATTCACATGAATGATTCTAAATTCGAATGAATTTTCAAAAAGATTCCATAATCAAATTTTTGAATATTTTTGAAGGCCACTTCGACCATCGAATTTTGAAAATTTGATAGAATCGAATGATTCAAATAATTTGAATAAAATTCTATTTGAATATTCGGCAGTCGAATTACTTGCCCTTTATTTTTTTATTTGACTGCCTAGTTCACCAGATTAAACCTGGCGAATTGCTATTAAACCCTATGGGAAGTTCCCATAACTTTTTTAGATCGAATTAAAAAAAAACAATCGAATGGTTAAAATCGTTAATCGTTCGATCAAATTTTTTTATTCGATCGTTCGAATTGCGGTAAAAACCTTCAAATTCGATATTCGGATTTGAAGGTTTCAAATTCGACCACAATTCGATTGGTCCAATTCGAGGATAAATTCACCCTCGAAGTAGTAAATCTGACCCTTTATATTACCAAATAAAGATGATGGAGAATGAAAGCACATGGCTTCCCCCTTTAAAGTCTATTACTCCACATGAAACAGTTTACACATGGGGAAAACTCAACATCCTTCTTTATCAGCCAATTCAACCTTAAGCAAATAATCCCCAGTGTCTGAAGTTAGTCAAGTAACCTCTCTTTGTTTTCTTCAACTCAGCGTCTTACTTGCTAATTTATTTATTTCAAAGAAAGCACATTTAAAATGCAAACTAACATTATTGTTAATTTATAACAGTAATATAAATACAGATAATTTAACTTGTAATCATTAAACAGAGCTCAATTGCTTGCTGAAGTTAAACCACACTTAGCACCCTGCTGTTTATTTAAATGAATCATTTGCTAATATGAATGGTATTAACTGAGACGATATGATGTTAGCTAGCCCAAAAATGAGTGCTTCATATTATTATTATTATTGCCATACACTGGGTCATCAACATGGGATAAAAATGTATGTGCTCTTTTATGTCTAGTACAGACAGGTTTTTATATACCAGGTATTTTCAACTGAGCATTTTTTTTCATGAAAAATGTAGAGTGTCACACAAATGTTTTTCGTTCATGTAGGTGTATAATGATTAAGACCTGTGTTTTTTTAGTTTTATTTACATTGCATTATAAATGTATCGTATGCATTAGGCTTACTGATCAACTTTAACAAATGCTATTTGGGTTTCCTTCCACTCTCCAATAACTCTCAGGCAGGTTGACAGGTTCCTAAATAAACTGCTCCTGGTGAAAGTATTTTGTAAAATTGAGGTTATGGGCAGTTTTAGATACATTTAAAATGATGAATCTTTATAGATTTTAATCAAATAAAATGTTCTCATATCTATTAACACTTTTACTGATAATGGTAGATCATAGAGAAAATCTTGAATCAACTCAAGTCCTTAAAAAAGAACAAGCAGTAAAAAAAATGACAGTGCAATTGTCATTTATGGGGAACTTACCAAATCAAATGAAAACAAATGGAATGCAGAACTTGGATTTGTGGATTGAAACGCTGGTATTGCAAGCATTGAGTAATTTTTGTTACTGCTTATTAAAAAAAAGTGTTCCTGTGTTCTAACTGATGTATGGAAAAATTTTAAAAAAAAAAAGTAAAAGATGGTAATAAAACAAAAAATAAGAAAAAAATAACACACTTTGCAATGTAACATTCTTTGTTCTGTATTATTTTGATGCAAAGTAATAATTAAAATGATGAAAACAATTAGTTTTATTGTGCACATGCCTTGCTGCACTTGTTTTTCTAATGACACCAAAATTGTTCAATCAAGGGAAAAGCGGTTTGCATTGACTTATGGATACTATTTCCAGCCAGTACCAAGTAGTAGATACTAGGTACCTGGGCTGCAAAAGGCCAGATGAAACCCATCTCTAAAAGTGCTTTTTTTGCGTTCACCTTTGGCTGCAGTTAAAGTATTTTCAATTGTATAAGAAAGTGGTGTAAGAGAAACATTTAGGGACAGAGGCACTAGGTTGTCATTCTGGAAACCAAGTCCCCATGCCCAGTACTAGACTACCTCCCAAAGTTTCACTATGACTTATACATTCTTAATTATGCTGACTCAGAGTGCTTGTTTGAAAAACAAATGCTAGGCTTCATACTGTACATAGCTTGCCTTCTTATTGCATCTTTTGAAGGAATTCAATTTTTTTTATCTCTAAAAATGTAATAATATTTTGCATCTTCCATCATTTCATGTAATGTAAGAATGGTTGTTTATCTTTTACACATTGCCTCATACAAGTGATAGGTCAATGCCAAAATGGGGCTTTATGATCCCTGCAAATTACAGTACTATAACACAACTCGAGACAAAGGTCAGACCTGGAGATGAATCCCAGAGAAGCATCTACTAATATTCAAGGCAGCTTGCTAGTGACTGACAGCTGCAAAGTGAATCCCAATAGGGCAGCTGCTTGTGTAGTAGTTCTGTGACCTCACAGCTGGAAAATGCAGATTAAGTGGCTGAAGCTTCCTCATAATTTGCACTTGCTTGTGTGCTGGGGTTAATTGATAATTGGTAGTGAAGGTAGGGAGGAGTAAAGGGCATTTACTCTTGGCAGGTTTTTAGGGATTCACAGTGGCTGTATGAATCTAAATCTGCTAAGTACTCATGTAATATATTATGTTTTTCATATTATAGCCCATAAGGAATGAGGGATAAGTTACAACAGACTTATATCACCAGCGACTGCCAAATTTGAAGTCTTTTACCACTACAATATGATCATTGTAGGAAATGCTGCCTGTGGGATTTTGTTTTCTGCAGTGTAAACAACAAAATGCCTGGGTCTTCCTAGACAGCAAATAAAGTATTTATTCCTTCACCATTGTCTGTGTTATAGTAAACATGACATGAAGCTGAATAATAGATCATTACAAGGAGGTTTTATATGTAACAAGAAATAAAATGGAAGAGGTGACAGTATTCCCAGGAAAACCCCTTACGTAAGTACAAATGGGACTAATAACCACATAAACAAAGTACAAAAAAATTAAAGCCATCTACCCTTTTATTCAAGCGCATATTTAAGGAATGCAGATATATCTAATCCCAAGAGCATTCTTGTGCCTAAGAAAGAAGTTTTTGCAGTTGTAGTAATTTTGCAGTTGTATTTAAAGTTGTCCTGTCACAATCAAATATCCTGCTATTTTTTTCCATAGCTATATACATCTGGTACAATAAGTGTATGCAATACAGAGTATTGGGTTATATGGGTATATAATATGAGTATATGGGATTTATAATACATATATTTGTATTTATAAAACTGCCATATTTCTTACTTCATCATTGCACTGAATATTTCTCTGTTGACTGCAAAAGCAACAGAACTATCTAATTAGCAATGTAGATAATACATTGACTTTTACTGAGCTTAACGTCCATATATTTTGTATGCAAAACCTGCCATGTTGCATATTTATAATAATATAAATCTGTAAAGGGTGGGGTTTCTGTTTCTAACATTGTTAGGAACTTGGGGCATCCATCAGAATAATCATGAAAATGAATTTATTCTCTTGAAAATTAGATTTGAGTTGTTTTGAGTACTGATAGTATATATCCAATTGCCGGAACACACTGCAAGTAATTTTTCACTGTGAAAACTAGAGAAGCACTGAAGCCTAGGCCTACACATACTGCTCAAAATGTGGCACCCACCATTGAGAATTGTTAGAGCCAAACTGACATGAATGCCATAGCTTAGTGAGTGCACCCCTTACTAGACTGATCTTATCAGCCAGCATGAGTTTCATACTGATGAAGTACTGTAGTTAATTCTCTGAAGAGTGAGTGTATTTAAAAAAAAAAATAGACTTTATACCAAGGGTAAGAGACGAGTAATCTTTTTTTGACAAGTGAGTATAGAGGCAGATGTCAGCCAGCTGTTTAAAGAAAAAAACATCCCAGATAAATCTAAAAAATAAAATAATTTTCTTCTGCACTGAGGTATGATTGTACTATTTTCTTTTTATTATTTATTATGTCATGTTTTGTTGCACAGTGACAAACTCCACATAAGATTTTATACACCACAAAAGAGATCAGGCATGAAATGGTCACAAGTATAACTTTCCAGTAGATTTCACTTTTCCTTTTCAAGCTACAGCTTGACATTTTGCAAAATCTCAGGAGACCAAACAGTGAAATCGAGTTACTGCAGGAGTGAACTGTAAATTCCATGGAACCATGTATTATATCTTAACACAGATGGACACAGTACATTAAAATAACTGTGGATGATAATAGAACAATACCATCTGTTTTGTCTGGGGAAGACAACGCATATCAGCTACACTGTCAGTCATATCATATATCTTTAGTGTCATCATGTGGTAGACGACAACTCTATATGTCAGGCCAAGTGCACTCTTTGGGGACTAATGAAAACAATATAATATAAACATTGCAGACTTTTTTTTCAATTAAAGTGCATGTTAGTTTATGTAAAAAATACAAAGGTAATATATGCATACAGTATACATTTATTTATATATATAGAGAGAGAGATATTTCCAAGAAAAGTGACTGCGAAGAGACTGTGATATAGATAGAGGATTTACTTTTAACAACAGATACTAACAAACTGTGAAAATACATTCCTAAGCAATAATCACACAGCTAAAACAATGCCTTTTTTCATATGTACTTCTGTAGCAACATAACAGTTTGTATTATATAAAAGTAATGAGGTTGTTTGAATAACAGCATATAAAATTAATTCAGTCTTATTTTTTCTATGTCTGCTGTGTAAAACCTCAATGATTATGGTTTCTAAATTATGCTCAAGGGCAAATTAAAATTTGCATGAGAGTTTTGTTTGATGAGCTGGATGTTGTAAAGACAACAGCATGCAGTGTAACTTTTAATTCTGAATATTTCCCTGAAGACTGTAGACTATCTGGATTATAGTAAAATGAAGAACTTGGCAAGCTCCTTCCCAATGAACAACGCATCTTCCTAACTGACATTAATTAAAGCTCCCAATGGCCTCCTAAACACCTGACAAATACAATAAATGTTGCATGGGCTACTTGATGTGTTTGCTAAAGGATATAGTGGAAACATAAAAGATAATAGTTTCTTTATATACATCATTTACTGACATGCTAATCTAATTCTTTATTACTTCACTAGGTCATAAAGTATTTTTTAAAGTTGTTTTTTTTTTACATTTCTTTAAATAATGTGAATTTATGATTTCTTAAAGGACATGTCAACCCCAAAAATAATGTTTTGCCTAATAAAAGAAAACATGATTCTAAGCAGCTTTGCAATATACATTCATTACACAATTTCTAAATTTTTTAGTTATTTGTACATGTATTGCTATTGAAAGCAGTGTTTGTTTCTCCTTATCTATTCTCTGTACTTGTGGCTCTGGCTTTTGAAACAATGTACAGTAACATAAGCCAACCGATTAACAGACCTGACTTGCTGGAGGAGACTGGCTTTTGCAACATTGTTTAAAATTTAACAACCAGGAATTATGAGAATGCTGCTTTCAATAGCAATTACATTTACAAATAACTTTTAAAGCACTAACAATTTTTAATACATTCATTTTGGAAATTTGCTTATAATTGTGTTTCCTTTTATTAGGCAAAAAGTCATTTTTTGGGTTGACATGTCCTTTAACCATTTTTAAGAGAATATGAATGATATCACAAAAAACATTTCTTTCACTCATGGTTAGTGGTTATCTGAAGCCATTTATTGTCAAACAACTGTGTTTACTGTTTTTAATTCATAACCATTACACAAACTACCCAAATGACCCTGATCAAAAGTTTACATACCCTGGTGATTTGGCCTGATAACATGCACACATGTTATGACTTTCTTGACTCCTGACA
>CM044436.1:72497363-72501701 GCA_024363595.1 Xenopus borealis
AACATAGGGGGAAAACAAACTTAAATTTCTGTGATTAATGTAGAAAAATGTTTTATATTCATTATGTTACACATAGCATTTTAACACTTTTAACATTAAAAAATGAGTTTCTAAAAATGTTTATTAGTAATTTGCAATAGCACTAGAGCAAATGATATTCATTTTGTTTAATAAATTAAAATCTAGCTAATATGATAATTGCAAAAAAAATTTTATACAAGGCAACAAATAATCATTTGCTTTATTCAGCTACAGTTATTCAGCTACAATATCTCTTTGGCAATAGAGAAAACATAAGAGCATATGTGCTTTAATATATGCTGCTCCCTTTTCACCTTATCTTTTTGGAACAATTCATTTCTTAGAGACAAGTATGGTATCAAGTAACTAATGTGGCCCTCTGGTGGAAAGCTTAATATCACAACTGATAATTCTGTTTTTTTTTCTGTGAGCCAGATGCTAGAAAAGCCTTCCTAAAAAAAAAAGTATAATTTTATAGATTTGGCAGCACCCTCTTAAAAACATATTGCACAACAGGCCAGGTATGAGTGGCAACAGCTATAATGAATCACTATAAACAAGTAAACAATTGCTGCAGATGGAAACCAGACACAGTTGACATTCCGAGTAGCAATATACACAAACAAACATTTTCATGTAAAATCTACAAATGCAGCTTCTGCTCTAGCAGTTCTATGAGGCAAGCCAAACTCTTTAGCTCAAAAAAAAAATGAAGAAAGCTGCATTATTTTGTAAGCAAATGCTGAAGGAAAAAACAAAACTTACCTGCTGTTGTTGCAGATGCAGCAGTTCTACTGTGCTTACTTCACTGCTCGTGTCACTACTTGATCTTCCATCTCTGCTGCCAGCATCTAATTGGCTGGTTAGAGTGCTCATTCCATTTTGATTCATTGAACTGTTGCTTATTGTCTCTGTTGCAGATTCCTGCATCATGACTTAATACCTAAAAGTGATTAAGAAGTATCAATTAACACACGTTACACCTTCGCACTTCTATTATCAAGATGTCCCTCTCTGCCAATTACAGAGACAGCATCTTTAGAATAAGGAAAGAAAAAAAAAACACACACAGTCTCAGTAATTTACCAAGAAATGCAATACAAATTCAGCTTTTATCCAGATACTAATCACTGAAATTATGGTCTGTATAAGCTTTTCTTTGTCTGGTTGCATTTAAAAGTCAAAATAGCATGCCATGCATGCAGCATGGTTAGAAGGCATTTACAAATGGTTACATTTGAAAGTCTACCTGTAAAATGAATTTAAATGAAAGCCCGAATGCACTCACTCCACAATTTTTTTACCTATTATATCACATTGACAACCATGGAAGGCTATACAGCCTTATTTAAAATATTCCCTGTCTTGATTCTGTCAGAATTTTATAGCACATATTATGCAAGGCTATTGTTTAATGATGCAATGCTAATCATACAAAATTAAAAATTTGTAAGAGTGTTACAAATCATATAGTATTGAGCAATGATAAATAGTGTTATGGGGCTCTCTCTCTGTCTCATTTTTTTGTGACTAAATAAAATTTTGCCTCCGAGGCATTTTAAGAAAAAGCTCCTGCCTATTCTTTTAATCAAACGACTGATATTCATTTATTTTTCTGACATTTAAAACATTTAATACTGTCCTTCCTGGGAAGTAATTAAGCTTATGTATGAGAAGCAATCAAACTGTTCACTTGAAGATGACTTAAAACTCAATTTTAACATAGGCAAATAAATGAAAGATATAAAATTAATTTTCCAGGCATGTATTAGATATGAAAGCTAGAAATAAAATCTATCAAGAATATCACTAATGATTGTGCTAAAAACAGCATACATTATGCATATTACCTTCTCTACAGTAATAAATGTTTTATCATTTCCACTGCATAAATATACTGTACTTTCAGGGGAGCAATGTGATGTCCTGCCAAGATCAGTTGAAATCCTTGCCGTAAATAAAGAATCAAATGCCCTTACAAACTAAAATTTCAAGGTACATTGTGCATCAGTAGCAGAGAAAGGTCACTATCATGAATATGCTCAGCCACAATTTATTGTACTTTAATGGTCTCAGAGTATCAAGAAATCTGGAGCATTACATTTCTCACGTAAAAATGCCTGCGCATTTTATTACGTCCTTCTGTGCTACACCTAATACGCTACCGACAGTATTTGTCAAGTATGGTAGTTGAGATTAAACTTCAACAATTACGCCTCTATGAAGCATGACAAGATATCCATTTAGCATAAAATGGAATTTGGTTTTTGTGAGGATCATTTGCAGCAAAATACCCGCTGTATGCCAAGGCTGGTTGGGACAACTAATCATACTTTTCATTCATTTCATTGATAATACACAAATCAGCATTTTCTGTATCACTAATAGACAGATGCTGTGAAGATGCAAAAGGGTAAATATGGCAGAATATTAGGCCATGCAGCTAGAACAGTCAGTGGAAGAAGTGTTACTAAAAGGTTACTGCTGCCATAACTACTGTAAACAATCGCTAAACTAGATGTGTTTATGAAAAAACAGACCTTGTCAAACATTCTATTAAACATTAACCAAGAATAATCTTACAAATGGAAAATGTAGAGCAAGCAATGATCTTTTACAATGCAAAAACAAAGCTACTCCTTTCTTGGATTAGATGGCTAATAACTATTCAAAATGGGCATAAATTTTACATGCACAATGTTTAAAATATTCAGCAAAATGTGCCAGATTTCCATCACTAGTTGTTCAAAAATTCTAATGTAGTTCTACACCAGTAAAGCAGCCTCCATATATATATATATATATATATATATATATATATATATCATTGCTACACTTTCTAGGAAAAGTACAGAGAGACGCCTGATTAAAGATAATCTCCGGGACTAGAACAATTATCTAGTTAGAGGACAATTAGGGGGGAGGAAATCTGCATGTCCATGTGTCTGTAGCAGACTTGTTATATCCACAATTCCCCTGCTCTTTTAAACTACAATTCCCAGCATCCTTCAGCTGCTGAAATCAGTTAGTAAAAAGATTTCACAGCGTTATAGGAAAGGGATTTATGTCTTGTGGCCCCGCAGCTGCTGCTAAGCTTCCATTCTCAGAATCATCAGCTGCCAGCTATTATCTAACTACAACTCCCAGCATGCTCAGATAACCTCTGGCAATCCTAGTTCACAAAAGAAGAGCAAATCATTTGAGTCTGCTTTATTACAATGTAAATGCATTAAATAACAAAACCACTTATAATTCACAGAGAATTTCTGGAAAAGCTTATTTTTGTCATCTATCTTTAAAAGTGGTTCTAAATAAATATTTCTAGTAAGATATTATCTTACTGTATACAAACTTAGATTCAAAAGAACCACTACAAAAGATTTTACATTTAATAACCCAAAGTATCATTATCCTATAATGCTGGATTGTGCAAGTGTGATGCATTGTAGGCTTTTAGGAACATATGGAGGCAGAAAATAGTGTATAATATGCCTCATATAGTCTAGTCAAATGTATATATAACATCAAGTTCTAAGAAGAAAACTATTTTCAGGTTAGGGTTAGTGTGGCAGTTGCATTTACAAGCACTTTAATAGTACCTGTCTCATAATTTTACAGTAGGTCAGATGCTATATTAGTTTTCCTCAGTGCTAAACATTTATGTAGCCTTAGGAAAGACAATTAACCTATTTGTACTTCAGGAAATAAAAAGAAACACAGACTGCAAGATTGCAGGCACTAAATAAATACATTTTAATATTTTCTTGTTTAAATTTTATGCAAGTATTCAGCATGTAGGATAGGAATCGGACAACCCCCTGAGTTGTCACACTTTCACCTAAATCCTGTGAAGCCTGGAACGCATTCTTTTGGCACCCAATGTGTTAAAAGAGGATCTCATATTTCCACTTGCAGATACAGAGCAGTGGCTGAAGCAAAAGTAAAACAAAGCCTGCTGTGTGTTGAACAGCTTTTCTGATTTCCAGTTAACTGTGCTGCTTTTTTTATGGGTACCATGCAGTCTATGCCATGTAACAGAACTTGCCAAATATTTAATAGAAAGAAAATTTGGTAAGTTTTATTTTTTTAAATATTCCAGCGGTCACATTATAGATAGTTATTCTCTACATCACTTCCTTTTTGAAACATTAAACTGACACTGGAACTGACTGCAGAAGATTGCATTTTCTTTTCCTAAACAACTTGAATTCAAAGGTTACTTAGTGTAACAATATTTACTTGCAGAATTGTGTTGTTATCAAGGGTATAATGGATGGTGGCTATGCAGGTTTACGCAAGAATGAGTGAAGCATGAGG
>CM044436.1:72541127-72556883 GCA_024363595.1 Xenopus borealis
ACATTCTATCACATAACCCCTTATAAGCATATTGTTCAGTGGGTGAATGTTACAAATACAAATGTATTTTATCAGAGGAGGAGCAAGTTAGGTAAGACCATAAGTATTCTAGAAGTGGAGTTTAGGATTAACTGTAAAAAGCAGAGATATGGGTCTGAGAGGTTGTTTAGTAGAAGGCTGCAATAATGTCCTGTAGGTAGGGTAGTAAAAGGGTATGGATAAGTGTAGTAGTAGTTTTTTAAGTAATAGAAAGAGAACACTAAGAAGGAAATAGCAACAGGGCTGGTAATACTATACTAAGAGGCAGCCAAAGACTTCCAATAGTAGTAAGCCAATGTATTTCCTTTCTTTTTAGGTTTGCTTAGGTTCAGTAAGTGGTGTTAATTAATCGAGAAGAGGATAATTAGTGGGCAGTTAGAGATCTGAACCTTTATATTAGTGGTTAGTGATACAATGTCTAAATCTATCTAAATTTTATGATATTTAAAGCTAAACATACTGTAGGAACAAAGTTTCCCGAAGAGAGAGTGAACTGGGAAAAACAAAAGGCTTAATAAGGAATATTAAGGTCCACCCATGCTTGCTGAACCAAAAAAAGGGGATTTATTATGAGCAAAAGAGAAAAAAAGCATTGGTTGGATAGATAACAAGAGAACCAGGATTTAACTTAATTGCACATAACAAGCAGACAGAACATTTGAATTAGAAATTAATAATCTAAAATATCCAAAAATCAAGAATTATTTGAATAATAAAATAGTTTGTTGGTCTTTTCAGTCTCTTATATACTTATTATACTTAAAGCTATTTTAGTAGAGTGTGCAGGTCAAAAGCTATATTACATAGGGTCTGCAGGTGATGAGTGGGAAGAAAGGTAGTGTAACATGAGCAAATAAGATGTTCTAGTAGGATATTGTGCTAATTTTTTGCACTTTGCTCTCTGCCTTTAGTGTGAAAATTACCCCCTAGAGTGTATTTCCATGCTATTTATTGTTACTGGTTCCAAAATGCCTTAATATTACCTGGCTCAACACCTTCAGCCCAGTAGGCTTTGAATCAATAATTATGAGACTAAGGTGTATTGTGGTGAACCCTTGATTAAGCAGGGGTTTTCAAACACGTAAAGCTTGCCCAATTCTCAACAAGCCTCACCCTCCTCCCCAATACAGATCTAGTGTTGGGAAAAGATCTCCCACAAGCCTGAAACCGGTCTGCCCAAATAGCAGCCCATGGCAATATACTCACATTTCCAAGGTTTAGTTAATGCTCAACCAAATAACTGGGTTTTTTATGTCTCTACAACCACCTATATGTTATGCTTTGACTTAATGTGCCCTCTCTTTCTCTCGCTACTGTTTTTTGTGCAGTCATTTATCTTGAATTCTGCTTTTTTAACCAAAACATTTTGTTCCTCAGTTAATCTTACCTTTCTCCAGACCATCATCTTACCTAATGAATTCATTATTACACTGCTCTTTTAGTTTATTACCAGCTCCCAATAATTATTGCTTCTTGTTACTTCTGTCCTCAAGATTCATTACTTCTAAACCTGGTCTGTCTATATGTACTTTACCATGCAATTTGCAATCTTTGTGAACAGCATGCTTTAAAAGTATTTGCATTCATAAGTACATGAACTATGGTAGCAGCTGCTGAAATATCGGGTACACTTCATAAAGTACATGAGTGATGTAAAACACTGTAAAAGGAAGCAGCTAAAGAAATCTAAAAAACTAAAGAAATATCATATCATCAGACTGACAATGATTCACCATTGCATGTACAGCAAGAACCCTTTCAAATGGTCAAATGATGTCATGCCATCCCTGCAAAATAAATACCTTTCTGAATGATAATGTTATAATAGGTTGGGATCCTGCTTCTTCAAGAGAAATCTTCTCTGGGTAAGAAAGCAAACTATAACTCAAAATCCCTATGATCAACCACAACATATAGATACCCCCTTTGAATCACTGAATTTAACTTGGCCCCACTAGTATTGGCAAGTAAAATCTTCAAACAGATCCGAAATATAAATGAAATAGAAAAAAACACAATTTTAAAAATCCTTGTAATATGCTACAGACCAAATTAGTTCAATCAGTGTTTTGGCTTCTTCTCGCACAGAATCATGATCCCACTGGATCCCACTGGAAACACACAGCAGTCCTATTTGATTGCACCATGGTTCTCCTCTCTGCCCAATAATAGCTTAAATTACTACAAATATTAGCAACTGAAACAATAAATACATACTATAAACCAATCCATTTAAAGTGGACCTGTCACCCAAAAAAATATTCAAAATCATATTTTATCACATTAGTCAAGCAAAATGAATATTAATTACACTATATAAATTATTTGAATCTTGTTTTCTTCAGTCTGGGAATTCATAATTCTAGCAAGCGGGCAGGAGCCATTTTGTGGACACTGTTATTAAGGCAAGCCTTGCATCATCTCAGAATCTTGTTTGTGCACCAGAATGGGGGACCCCATGTCTATCCCCATGTCCTGGCTACACAATTAAATGGTTAAGAGAACTGGGGGAATGTGTGAGGAGCAGTGGCATCTAGGAAGTACTGAATGGAAAGTGAAAGTAATTGTCTGCCCCGTCTCTATGCCTAAGGCATAGAGGAGTGGCAGACAATATTTGATTGACAGCTGAGATTTTTAAATGAGCTTAAAACAGCTGTGAATGCTTTAATAAAAAATTGAAATTGGATTTCATGTTTAATTTGAAAAGGACTTTTATTATACAGATTTTTGTGTCTTGGTGACAGGTCCACTTTAACACTTCTTTAAAAAAGTGTTGAGCTTTAACTCTATATAACTGACCATTCAAAAAAAGGGTATTGCAAGTTCTGTCTTAGCATTACCTCACAAGCCTAAATCTAAAACCTGCTCGAGGTACTACATTAATCTATTCTTTACTATCAGATTTGCCTCTGGCCATGAAGGCTTCCTCCTAAACTATGCCAAAATCCATGGCTACACTGATATACTATATTATGGAATTAAACACAAATTTAATAAAGTGCTGATGGATCAGACTAAAATATCTGAAAGACATTTTTTCCTATAATTGTGTGGTATTGTTTATGCCAGATGCATCAATAAAGTCAATAAAGTTGGTTATACTTGGTCCTAAAGAACTGCCAGCGATCCCCACATTTCTGCACCAGCTTCCCATGGTCTCTAATAATGAAGGACTGCGGCGCCCCATGCAAGCCGGCAAGGTTTGTCGTGGTGTTTTTATTTCGTTCTACACTAACAAATTTGTTTTAAAAATGTTTTATTTTACTGTTCCTTTAAATACAATAAATATTAGCTATAGTTATTGCCTGTTATTATGCCATTATTTAACACAACCAGTTTATTACTGCTTAATTACATTTTGAAAAATAATGAGATTATGGCAGCTCTGAAACCTTTTGCAGTGTTGGCTTTCAATATAATATGTAAAACACTGACCCTCCTGAGTGTGCCAATTGTGTGGCCTGTACAGTTCATGGTTACTACTGTGCTTTGAAGATGATTTATGGTTTTAAGAAGTTCACGTGATAGCACAAAGAGCTCTAAACCTGCAAACAAATCTTATGCTGATTCTGAAATGATGGTTATCTCTCCACATGGTGGGTCAGTAAACTTGTCTATTCCGCTTAGTTTATTGGAATATAATCACTCTCATTTTACTATTGAGGTGTATTCTTATATTAATCCATGTTCAGACTGCGGCTTCCATAAATGTATGATTTGAAACAATTTCTGATTGGTTATTCAGTATGTCTGGTTTCTAGGCTAATTCTTAAGACATGAACTGGCAACCCACTGATCAAAATGATCTGACAGAAGTAGGATCCCCCACAAAGATATGTATGCAGAAAAGATGGAGAGCACTGTGCCACAACCAAATTTTATATTGTTATGTAACCTGTTTTTTTTATTTTGCTGGTCTAACAAAAGGTCCCTCATGTAGTGTCTACTAGTAAAAGGTTCTGCATCAGGTTCTGCAAGGTTCCAGACTCTCACAATATCAACCTGTAGAAAGATATTTGCCAACACTGAAGGGCAACATTGAAGCTACTAGAGAGGAGTGTGTTCAGGTTCTGTCAATTTACTAAAAATTGATTTCTATTTTTTTTTTTAGTAATCACATTTTTTCTCAGAAAATTTGTGTTTTTTTTAATTCTCTAAAACTCCAAAAATGTAATATTCTTTAAATGTAAAAACCACTAATACAAAACTTCTCAATAAGTTTTTTTCTTAAATATTTTCCAAAATTTTTTTTTAGAGATTTTAAGAGGTACTCATATCTTTTAGCGCAGCATTTTTTGGTCATATTTTTTCTAATTGGATATGTTAATTATTTTTGTTAATTACAGTCATGATTTTAGAGAAATTATATATATATATATATATATATATACATACACAGTCCCAAAGGTGCACACCATTTACAGGATAGAGTACCTGGGTGCCCAAGCCAGCAGGGTAAATGTATAGGTGAAGAATGGCGGCACTCACAGGCTTTTCAGGCAAAATAAAGAAAAACTTTTTATTTAACTCGACGTTTCGATCCCTCACAGGGATCTTTCTCAAGAGTATACAAACATGCAACCAGGGGGGCTGGGGTCTCTGGTTGCATGTTTGTACACTCTTGAGAAAGATCCCTGTGAGGGATCGAAACGTCGAGTTAAATAAAAAGTTTTTCTTTATTTTGCCTGAAAAGCCTGTGAGTGCCGCCATTCTTCACCTATATATATATATACATATATACATAAAAGGCAAGAGAAAACATAGTTCAGCAGACTTCAATGCAAAACATTCAGGGTTTTCCCCCCACCTCTGGGCTCTCACGATCTAAGGGAGACTCTCAACCTCTGGAACTTCAGAGCATTCTCACTCAGTCCTGTTGGCTAACATGCCTCTGCCAGTCCATTCTCCCGTCCAGGGACTTGCGCTCACCAGCCTCTGCAACACTCTTGTTGGTAGCAAGATTCCTTCTGCCAGGCACTCTCAGTCTCAGTCTCTCCCAGTAGCACCAAATGTATCTCCACTTTAGGAGGTGTCCAGAGAGCCCTGAGGTGTAGTAACACAGCCCTTTTACATTCCTAGGCAGCTACTCCCTCAGCTGCCACTGAATTAATTGAGAGGGAATATTAACCCTACCTGTGCTGGATATCCCTCTGCAACCCCAATCATGCAACTTAAGTGCACTCAGTCCATATTTCAACATTTTGTGCTTTTTAATTTATGTGATTTTTGGTGGATGTATTTCTTGTGCTTTTTGTAAAATACCGATTAATTATAGAAATATATATTTCCCCATGTGTACAAAACAAACAGGTTTAATTGTTCACTATAAAAACTCTCACTCTCAGTAAGTAGAAAAAATCACATGGATTGTGGTTTTTGCAGCTGGTGTTGCATACTCATATTATGGAGTGTCATCTGAAAAAGATTTTACTCCCCAAGTCCAAAACAGTCAGCCATTAATGAAATGCAGCAGCACAATGAGATCATATAAAGTATAGATTTCAACAATCTTACAAGAGCTACTAAAAAGAACTTTGAAAACTAACAATAGAGAAATAGAGAATATGTTCCTGAATTATTTGCTTTAAAACAACTGTAAACCACAGCCTATAAAAGCAATGATCAAAGTGTTAGCAGATTAAACAATTGCAACTTGGCAGAAAAAAACAGTAAATAACTCCAGAAGCATTGCACATCAATTTTGCCTTATACTTCATTTGGAATCTGCTTCTCAAAAATAATTTTAGAGCTGAGGTTTGTCTAATTGCAGAATTGTTTATTTTTTTTTTTAAAAAGGATCTTCAACAAAACCATGCTACTCGGCAGCACCAACATTAAAACAAAAATGATTGAAATCTCTATTTTCAATCATTTTGTTTATAAAATTGACCAAATAAACAGTGTGTCCAAATGAAAAATCACATCCATATTTTTTTCTATTTTGCAACTGAGACTACTATTTATTAAAAAGCTTTCTGACTGTCAGGGATGTTTTGTCAGGCTCTCTGATTAGAGCCTTTGGGTTTCTGGCTCAGTGTCTTAACCATGGGCCAAATGAGCAGTCTGCAATGGAGCCTGCTATCTATTGCCTAGCCCAGCAGCAGCCTAAGTGGTGCCTTGACCTTACCTAGCACCTTACCCTATCTTTCCTTCTCCTGTCTGTATTTTTTCTGCCTAGCTTGATCCTTATTAGTCCTCCAGCTTTCCGGTCCTCCAGCTTTCCAGTCCTCCTGCTTTCCAGTACTCCTATTTCTGATCTATGCCCACACTGTTGTGTCCTTATCCAGTCTGTTCCTGTCTACATCCACTCCAGCCTGCTCCTACCCAGGCTGCTCCTGTTCTGACTTCACCTTTGTAGACTTGTCCAGTCTGACTCGTTGACCACTCAGGTCCAGTTCTGATTCTACTTCCTCATCACCCTGTTCATGTCCTGCCTTTCAGTTCCTTGTATGCACAGCCACTCCTTGACTGAAAGATTCATTTTCCCTCATCTGCCTCCACAGCACCCTCTACATTAATCCTTACATCTTGCTTAATCTTCATAATATGAAACAGAAATAGAACCCCTTTAATTCTTGCCACTGTACATAAACAAATTATTTTCAAGGGTAGGGATGGAATCAGTGTAGTCATACAGTATACCATGTTATAACATTATAAAGTAAAGAAAGGGAGGTCTAGCCTTCTGCACCTGGAACACATAACAGCTGTCAAGGGACTCCCAAAGACTATGGGGGTAACAAATGTCAATGAACAATTAAAACAGTATCAATAAGTAAAGCAATATATGCTCTACTGAGAATTACAGTGAAAGCATGCATTCATTTAGAAAGGGATAGGTCAAGGCAGGAAATGGATACAACAAATCACATACTTAAAGATGAGAAATAATCAAATTCCAAGGCTAGAAAGAGCAGAAAAGAATCCAGAAATCCTCAGTCACTGGAGGTCAACAATTTGTGCACTTAATGAGCAAAAATAATTTTTACAAAGAATGTATGTAAATGTAAAAGAACAAACTAATCTAGAAAGCCAGAAGACAGCAGCTTAGAAAATCACTGCCTACTATAGTTCAAAGACAATTTGGAAAGGAATACATTTTTAATAGCAGTGGCTTGAGAAAGGACTGTGTTTATTTTTGAAAAAACAACATCAAGACAGGATAACATTTGTGGTAGTAGACCATCATGATAAAATTAGAACTCAAATTCATACAGACATTGAACCCCTATCCCATGTTAAAAGAGCTTGATTGCTAAGTACATTTGATACAGATACAGACTCTCTTCTTCAAGAGAGTCTTACTACAGTAGATGGGTGTGAAGTGCAATCTGACATTTTCTTTTCACTTTGCACCCTTCCTTGAAAGTAGAATTCCTGCAGGTTTCTGTGTACCAGTTCAGGGAGGATAGACCTGTTTATGCCCCATGAATAAAGTGCTGTCTGTAACTCAGTGCTGCCTTGTGTTTTATTTCAAGTTGCTGCCATAGTTGCAGGGTTTTTTTTCATGTTTATTCATTTATTTAATTTTTAAGATTAAAATGATTATTAATCAGGCACTTGTATATCATCTTCAATTGGCCTGAACAATTTTTTTTGGCGCGTGAGAATTTTTTCTCACTCCAAATGCATTGGGAACCTTTTTGTTCAAATGCATTAAAGTCGATGGGCATGTTTCTTATGGCAACTTTTTTGTTTTGGCACCAATTTTGTCTTCGCGACTTTATTGCAGTGGACAGTTTTGCAAACAAATGAGAGATGTGGTAATGTAAGTGGTATTGCATTAGGTAGTTAAGAGTGAGGGTACGCTTCTCTAAATAAGTGCGTTTTAAGAGATTTCTTGAAAGCTGAAAGGTCAGACAAACTGTGGGAGAGAATTCCAGAGGAAGGGTGCAGTCCTTGCAAAGTCTTGAATGCGAGCATGTGAGGAGGTAATGAGAGAAGAGTTGAGTAGCAGGTCAGTGGAGGAGCATAGTAAGTGGTTGGGTGAGTATATAGAGATTAGTTCAGAGATGTAGGGAGGGGCAGAGTTATGAAGTGCTTTGAATGTCAGGGTCATTCATTTGAATTTAATTCTGAAGGGCAGTGGAAGCCAGTGCAGGGAGTGGTTGCTGAGGTGTATAACCCTAGCAGCAGTGTTCATTATGGACTGGAGAGGTAACAGTCTCTGGCGGGAAAGGCCAATTAAAAGAGAGTTACAATAGTCTAGGCGTGATATGACGAGAGTGAATAAGAATTTTGGCAGCATCTTGGGTGATAAATGATCATATTTTTGATGTTCCTTAGGTGGAAGTGACATGATTTAACAAGTGACTGGATGTGAGAAGTGAATGACAGGGCAGAATCTAGGATAACCCCAAGGCACTAGGCCTGGGGAGATGGGGTGATAGTGGAATTGTTAACTATGATGGATACTTCTGGGATGTTACTGGTGTTAGTCGGAGGAAAAAGAACAATCTCCGTATTGGAGTGGTTTAATTTAAGGTAGCGTTGTGACATCCAAGTAGAGATAGCGGACAGACAGGAGGAGACACGAGTTAGGAGTTCTGGGTTAGATCAGGAGAGGAGAGATAGATCTGAGTGTTGTCAGCATAGAGGTGGTAGTGGAAACCATATGAGCTGATTCATTTGCAGAGGGAGGAAGTATATAGGGAAAATAATAAAGGTCCCAGGACAGAGCCTTGAGGAACCCCAACAGAGAGAGATAGGGGGGAAGATACTACTCTATTGTAAGAGACATTGAAGGAACGATTGGTGAGGTAAGGAGAGAACCAGGACAGGGCTGTGTCACAGGGGCCAAGCGAATGGAGGGACTGGAGGAGGAGAGGGTGATCTACAGTGTCAAATGCAGCTGAGAGATCAAACAGTATTAGTAGAGATTATTTTTTGTTGGCTTTAGCTGTTAAAAGATCATTAGTTAGCAGGGACAGGGCAGTTTCATTGGAGTTCTGTGGTTTAAAACCAGATTGTAGGGGGTCCAGCAAGTTATTGTCAGAGAGGAATCAGGTTAGTCAGTTGTAGACTAGGCGCTCAAGTAATTTAGAGAAGAAAGGTATCAGAGAAATAGGTTGGAGGTTGTCAAGATTGGAGGGAACAAGAGAGGGTTTTTTCAGAATGGGGGTGACGAGAGCATGTTTTAGTTCAGACGGAAATAATCCAGTTGAAAGCAAGAGATTAAATCGATGAGGGTATAGGGCAGGGGGCGGATAAAGGTAGAGTTGTTGGGTTGGGGATGTTAGAAGAGTAAGTAACATGAGTGTTTTAGAGTGAATGTTAATGTATACAAATAAATACCATAGAAAAAAACATAGTTAATAAATGTATATTGGACTCCATTTTCTTTATACTTAGCATTTAATGGAAAATTGATGCCAAAAAATTAAACTATTTAATGAGCATTTATAACATTTGCTTAACCAGTACATAACATAAATACTATTATACCTACCCTGGGTGTGCTTAAAGGGATCTTATATTGCTAATATGAAGTCACTAAAGTCTTAATTTGCATAGCAAAAATAAGACAAGCTATTTAGAATACAATGGTTTCAATACATAACTTGCAATCATGAGAAAGTTTGGCAACCCCTCTTAATTCTTTGGAGTTTTGTTTATCATTGGATGAGCTTTCAAAGTAGCAACTTTCTTTTAATGTATAATAGAAACAGTAGTATTTCAGCACTGATATAAAATATGCAATATGCATCATAACAAAATTAGACAGGTGCATACATTTGGGCACCCCAACAGAGAGAATACATCAATACTTAGTTGAGCCTCCTTTTGCAAATGTCACAGCCTCTGGATACCTCCTATAGCCATTGGTGTGTGTCTGGATTCTGGATGGCAATATTTTTGACCATTCGTCCATACTAAATCTCTCCAGTTCAGTTAAACTTGATGGGTGCCTGGCATGGACAGCCTGCTTAAAATCATCCCATAGATTTTCATTGATATTCAAGTCATTGGACTTTGACAGCCATTCCAGAATATTGGATTGTGTGTTTGATACAGAATAACTAAACTCAGACTTCACACTTGCTCATTTAACACAGAAAATTGTGTCACAGCATCCCATCTAATTAAAGTGTTCATCATTGTGAACAATTGTGCTTGGTATGCTAATGAAAAGGTTAAATGCATTAAATGAGTCAAGATAACTTTAGATAACACAGTTTCTTCAATTAGCCCTGAGTCATGATGCATTTAACACACAAATCCAAGTGGCTGCATCTGAACTTCTCCCTCTACACAAATGCTTTTTTAGCTTTAGCGAAGTGTGTTTAGGGTCATTGTCTTGTTGGAATATCCAATCTCTGCGTAACTACAACTTTGATGCTTGAACATCAAATTTCTGAAGAATTTGTTGATATAGGGTTGAACCCTTGACTTTAACAAGGGCTCCAGTCCCTGAACTAGCCACACAGCCCCACCGCATGATGGAACCTCCATCAAATTTGACAGTAGGTAGTAGGTGTTTTTTTTGGAATGTGGTGTTTGTCTTCCACCATGAAAAGAGCTTTTTGTTATAACCAAATAACTAAATTTTTGTCTCATCAGTCCAAAGCACTTAGTTCCAAAATGACTGTGGCTTGATGTTACACCATCTGTAGGAAGATGTGACAGAATTTGACTCTAGAGAATTGTGACAAGCTATAACTTGACTTTTTGATAAATATACCCCCAAATGTTTAGGATACAAATATATTGTATTTGTTGTCGACAATGGGGCATCTTTATCAAAGAGTGAAGTTAGAGATAGTGAAAGAGGCAATGCTGAAAATTGGGCTAACAGGATTAAAGAAGCGTATCAGATTGCTAGTGAGAATAGTAAAGTCTTGTGGAAGACCCATTCGGAGCAGGGAAACAGGAGTGACCACAAAAGAACAAGGACAGTGCCTGTTCAAATACCAACCTGTTTTAGAAGGTCTTCCACAACAGAAACATTCTCCAATAATCTTTTAATTGGCTTTGGTTGCATTCTTGTAGATAATTGGGTTACTCTCCCTTTCTTGTTTGATGGTAAATCTGGACTGTCCTCAAGACAGACTGTTTAGGGTTGCTGTTTTGATGAAGGTACTCTTACCTTGTATCCCCCTCCTGTATCTGCAAAGTCACTTGGACTGTCACTGTTAATCTCTTTGTTAAAGTCTTTGTTTCTTAAATATCTTTTCCTTTGCTGTGGTTGTTTCTCCTTTTTAGTTTCAGTTGTGTATGGTATTTCTACAGGCAAATCATTCACTAATAACAGTAGGTTTCTGTGTAGTGTTATTCTCTTTGCTTTATCTCCTGATTCCAAGTAGACATCATATACTAGGTTGTCATTGACCTGCTCTTTGACTATGTAAATGTATTTTTCCCAGTATGACCTTAGTTTACCAGGTCCCCCTCGCTCACTGTTATTTCTGACCAGTACACGATCCCCTGGAGGAAGAATGACAGCTCTCATCTTTTGTTCATAATAGGCATTCCCCTTGAACTTGACAGTTATTCTCACTGGCAATACGATATGCTTCTTTTATACCCCAATTTTCAGCACAACCTCTTGCAGATTCTCTCTCTTTCTCACCCAAAAGGCCAAACATTAAGTCTACAGTAGAATCGTCCTCTTGCTAGCCAAACTACTAACTCATTACCAACATGTGTTCATGAAGATATTTCAAAGCTGTCTGTACTTGGCTTGAAAGACTAGTTGTCATCTTTCACAGGTTATCCTGTACAAGAGCCCATGCTTCAGATGTAAGTTACTCCACTAACAATAGTTTCTGTGTTGCTCCATTAATGGCATGTTTTACATTTCACTGTAGCACTGCTCCTAACTCTTTGAGCCTGATGACCTCCCTAATCTCTGGATTCTCATGCTGGGCTTTCACTAATTCAACATTGCTGGTAGTACTGTTGATGGATTGTTGACAGCAGCAATCCAAGCAACATCTGCCTTCTAGGCTGCTTTACTACCATCCCAAGTGGCACAAACCTCATCTTGTGACAATGCTTCTGTACATTGTCCCATTTAGAACAGGATAGAGAGAGGTTTGTGTTTTATTTAGCTAGAGGAGTTTGTGTAGTGAGCTTTTTTCCCTCAGTGCAAGTGGAGGTTGTAGATTTTAGTTTACAGTTTTCCCTCCTCTGCTTGCCTGCTCACCACCCAATAGCTAACTGCCTTTATATGTGCTTGTGTGTGTGTATTCCTTGTAGGTACACACATCTGCTGATAGGAATTTAGTTGAGGGTTTTATTTTTTCTCATTTCTTTCCCCCAAATATCCAAACTCCCCCTTATTTTTTTTGTTTGGTTGTGGCCACTATGATGGGCCATGGGGGAGGGGTGGGATGGGAGGTCTGGGTGGTGGTGGTGGAAAAAAGGGTGGGCTAGGGAGGAGTGGGAGAGGAAGAGGCCGTGGTGCTGGGCGTGGGCATCAAATCCAACAACAGCCCAACCCACATGCCATGCCAGTCTGGGCACTGAAGTGCATCACAAGCTGCAATCACAGCAGCAACAACATCAGCAGCAACAATAGCATGAGCAAGTGCCACAGCAGCATGTGGCTCTGGGTCACAGTGGGGCAACTGGCACACGTAGGACTGTGCCATATCTTTTGCCACTGCTTCAAGACCCATATGCTTGCAGCAGGCAGAGGCGGTGGTAGACTGGCTGACCCAGGCTACCTAGTCTGCAGTGGGCACGAGTGAACGGCAGGAGGTGGCCATACCTGCTTGCTCAGAGCTGGGGGACAACCCCATCCCTCCTATTATTCGATCCTGAGGTGGCCCAGAGGTGGCCCAATAAAATTTATCTTCAGCACACCACTTACTTCTTTGCAGGTGCATCCACTGCTGCCTCCAAATCAGCCAAATTTCGTATCTTTGAATAGAAGGATATGAAGCACACCATTCACAGGCTTTGCCTTTAACACATTTATTGCAGTGGAAAGTGGAAGAGGTGACCCAGACACCCAGGATCTTTTTGATGTGCAGCTGCTGCCCTGTCAGCTAGTCAAAGCAGCCCCCTTCTGACAGCTGATGGCTTGCGCTGCCCCTAACTGGTGGATCCCCAGCCGCCATTATTTTGCCAGGAAGCCTGTCTCTGCCCTCCACCAGCATGTTACATAGTTACATAAATAAATTGGGTTGAAAAAAATGCAAAGTCTATCAAGTTAAACCCCTCCAAATGAAAAACCAGCACCCATTCACACATACTATGTGGCCATATATTAACTATAGAGTTTAGTATCAAAATAGCCTTTGATATTATGTCTATCCAAGAAATCATCCAAGGCCCTCTATCAAGTATTAATCAGCCATCACAACATCACCCGACAGTGCATTCTAGAACCTCACTGTCCTCACTGTGAAAAACCACCTTTGCTGCTTCAAATGAAAGTCATGTTCTTCTAGTCTGAAGGGGTGGCCTCTGGTGCAGTGATCCTCTTGATGGGTAAAAAGGTCCCCAGCTATTTGTCTATACTTTGCTCTAATGTATTTGTAAAGTGTAATCATGTCCCCTCGCAAACGCCTTTTTCCCCAGAGAGAAAAACCCAAACTGGACAGTGTACCTTCATAATATGTCTTCAATTCCTCTAACCAACTTAGTTGCATGTCTCTGCACTCACTCCATCTCATTTATATCCTTCTTAAGGACTGGAGTCCACAACTGCGCTGCATACTCCAGATGAGGCCTTACTAGGGATCTATAAAGAGGCATGATTACGTTTTCATCCCTTGAGTTTATGCCCTGATTCGGCTGTCCCAGCTAACTTGAAAGCCTTAAAAGCATGTCTTTTCTTACCCACCTCAACACCAACACTATTGAATCAAAAAGATTTTGCTTTGCAACAACGTTCCTTGCTTACTAGGGGAATATACTGACGTATATTTATTAAGCAGCATTTTAAAGAATTCCCATTATTGTTCTGTGTTTAACTCGGTGAAAAGCATTTCCCACTTAATACTGTTTATTGCAAAGATGCCCTTATACTTTCAAAGTTTGCACGCCTGAAATTTAGTGTTTTAGTTACTCCCTTATAGAATTGCCTCTTCAACAGAATCTCAAAGGAGACCATCTTATGATAACTATTCCCTAAATGCTCACCCACACAAATGCTAGAGATGAGTTCAGTGTTATTTTTGATTTCAAGATCCAAAAAAGTTATTCCTAGTTATTACAATAAATTTTTTATGGTTGAGGCCTACCTCTTCTTCTAATTTTAATTCTAAAAAAGTAGAATAGTGCCACATGAGTAAATACAGAGATATTAATATTAAAATGTATTTAAAGTGGACCCGTCACCCCAAAAAAATATTCAAAATCATATTTTATCACATTAGTCAAGCAAAATAAACATTGATTATACTATATAAATTATTTTAATCTTGTGTTCTTCAGTCTGGGAATTCATAACTATAGCAAGCAGGCAGGAGCCATGTTGTGGACACTGTTATTAAGACAAGCCTTGCATCATCTCAGAATCTTGTTTGTGCACCAGAACGGGGGACTGTCCATCCCCATGTTCTGGCTACACAATTAAATGGTTAAGAGAACTGAGGGGAATGTGTGGGGAGCAGTGGCATCTAGGAAGTGCTGAATGGAAAGTGAAAGTGATTATCTGCCCCACCTCTATGTATGGTTTAGTTAAAATTTTAAATTGGATTTCATATTTCATTTGAAAAGGACTTTTATTTTACAGATTTTTGTGTCTGGGTGACGGGTCCACTTTAAAAAATCAATGTAAATTTTGAGTGTTCAATTAAACAATTTCGGTGCTTCGCATCAAAATTCGGCAATGCCGCATTGAAATGCAGTGCCGCGCATCAAACCCGAAGTGTGCATACATGTGCGTTTGTGTCTTGTGCCGCACACATCAAAAATGGGCATCACCAATATAAATACCCAATGCCCTGCCCTTACACTTGTAGGAGTGCAAACATTGAGAAAATGGCTGGACCTGGATTGATGAGCCAGGTGGAGCTGAGGTACCTCATCAGGTACCTGAACTAAGAGGGATAAGACAATATCCCTCCCCGGGACACCAGGCATCCAGGCACTCCGCCTGAGTTTTATGGAGTGGCTGCAGCGCAGGCTGCACCGACACTTCGGGGTGCGCCTACCTCTACGCAGCCTTCAGAGCTTCTGGAGTGATGTAAAGAGGCGCCACACTGAGTTAGTGGAAGAACTGCGAATTGAGGTGAAAGGTAGAGTTATTTAAAAATAAATTATAGCATTCTCTTGATTGTATCAATAAAGTCACAAATTGTTTTATAATGATTTACTATTTTATAGTAAAACATTATTTAAAAAATAAATGTATTTAAGTGAATACTTATGTAGGATTGGAACAGCTGACTTTGACTGACTGTAATATAATTGCAGACAATTTAGATAAGTAAATGAGCTACACAAAATCTCAGCCTGTATAATTTGTACTGTACAAATGCAAGTGCTGTATTACTCAATCTGAAATTCTTTGATTACCAGCAGAGTGGATGCAAGAAGATCCAGCTGCAGGAGGGGCAGAGGAAGAGGCAGATGCAGCGGATGATGACAGAGAAGAGGAGGCAGCAGAACCTTCTGCGCCTGCTGTGAGTCCTCCAGCACCTCCACCACCATAGTTACATAGTTAAATTGGGTTGAAAAAAGACAGAGTCCATCAAGCTCAACCACTCGGAATTAAAAACCCAGCATACACACACACACAAATCTCCCCTCTTTCACACCTCC
>CM044436.1:72604177-72642739 GCA_024363595.1 Xenopus borealis
TCCCATAGTCTCAGGGATTAACAGTATGACGGAACCATCTAGCAAATACATAGATACCATTCTAAAACC
This sequence comes from Xenopus borealis, assembly GCA_024363595.1. Taxonomy (NCBI): domain Eukaryota; kingdom Metazoa; phylum Chordata; class Amphibia; order Anura; family Pipidae; genus Xenopus; species Xenopus borealis. The sequence continues at coordinate 72,604,247 of CM044436.1, forward strand.
ATTTGTAGTAAGTTTACCGTCATTCATACTGGATACAACAGACGCAATTAGGCGTCTAGAAGGAATAACGCTGGAACCAGACCAATATCTAGCATGTTTAGATGTAGAGTCACTCTACACTAGCATACTTCATGAAGTCGGTCTACAAGCAGTAACAGACACTCTCACACAACGAGGACAAGAATATAGAGAGCACAACAAATTTGTAGTTGAACTCCTGGAATTTGTTCTGACTCACAATTATTTTACGTTCAACAATAAGTACTACCATCAGATCAGGGGGACAGCAATGGGAAGTGCGTGTGCACCCACCTATGCCAATATATATCTAGGTTGGTGGGAGAGGAACTTTGTATTTGATGACCTCCTGGAGGAGTATACCCAACACATCCCATTGGGGTTACGCTATATAGATGATATAGTGCTGATCTGGTCTAGTAGTAAGGAAAAATTCGCAGAATTTGTGAATAAATTGAATAACAATAAGATCAATTTAAGAGTCACATCAGAGATCAATCAGGACACTGCGAACTTTCTAGATATACGTGTCTTTCGAGATCACAATAATAATATATCGACTTCAGTATATAGAAAAGATACAGCAACTAACAGCCTTCTACATGCCCAAAGCCAGCATCCACACAATACCATACGTGGAATACCCTATGGGCAGTACTTAAGAGTAAGACGACTATGTACATCGATGGATGAATTTAAAATTGAAGCCAAAAAATTATATTGGAGTTTTAGGGAAAGAGGATATAGCCATAATTCTCTCAAAAGAGCATACCAAAGAACGTTAGAAAGGGATAGAAATTCCCTTCTATCCGTTACAACAACATCTTCCCATAAGGCATCATCCCCTAAGGTAATCAGATTAATAGGCAATTACAGCAGAGAACATAAGGAGATAAAACATATTCTCCAAAAACATTGGCATATACTACAACAAGATAAAGATCTTTGCAAAATCATAGGGAACAAACCCAATGTCACATTCCGACGCAGTAAAAACTTACGTGATCAACTCACACATAGTCACTTTACAAACAGTCCCAAGACCCATTGGTTGATTAACACCAAAAAAGGCTGTTTTAAATGTGGCAACTGTGTAGCATGTTCATATGTACAAAGAACAGAAACAATCATCAGAACTACTGATAACTCACAATATCATATAAAAAATTACATAAACTGCAAAACATCAGGCATAATCTACCTCATGCAATGTTGCTGCGGTAAGCAATATGTGGGAAAAACCATCAGAGAATTTAGACGCAGGATCATGGAACATGTAGGTGATGTTAAACACAAAAGAAACACACCAATTGCCAATCACGTGAATGATGTCCATGACGGCATCACCAAAGTGATGTCATTCATTGGCATAGAAAAATGTGATACCACTACAAGAATAGGGGATCTAGATAGAAAGCTTCTACAGCGAGAGGCAGAATGGATCTACAATATGAACAGCAAAGCACCTAATGGGTTAAATGAGGGTTATACTTTCACTCCTTTTTTATAATTTATAATCAATAATTTAAAACTCTCCATTTCCTGTCACTCATCGTTATGTGTGTGTGCTTTTCTTTCCTTATACGTTTAATTCGCCACAGACTAAATAAGTTACTTTGTTAAGAAAAATATACGTTATCTATTTGCAACTGAGTAAACACTTTTTGGCAACATTTTGCTACAATGTATGATTATGTCTTTCATGCGGCAATATGAGCACAGTTGCGCATAATCATGCGCAGTGAGAACTTGAAGCTGTAACATTGAAAGGGCGGAACTCCTGTCCTATCTGCCAATTTTGAGAACCGGAAGTGACGCAATGAGCCGAACTTCCGGTCGGTTACCAGCGGACTATTTAAATCATCACAGAAGACGCGCACAACACCTATGCCCCTGACGAAGCCGGTGGAACGGCGAAACGCGTAGGGCAGCGTAGGTGGACGGTGGGAGACAGCTCCTATTCGGTCCCAACGTAGCTAGGTAGAATTGGTGGTTGGGATATCTGAATGTCTGAAGGGTGGGGGCTGACATAGGCTAGCATCGAATCACTACCTTAATGTGTTGAATTGAGGAGATAGTTTTTTACCGGACCCGATGCAACTTAGCTAAGTTTGTGGCTGGGCACTTTCAACTGAGAAAGATGTGATCCGGGTACCTTTGGCAACTAAGTAACTGAGAGTAATGATACTCTGTATGCTATACCTTATTGTTGCACTTTAATCCTCCGCACCTCCTCCTACAGCAGCTTTTTAACTATATGTTTTTAAAGGCTAAAGTCCTGCACTGCATTACTAATATGCAAGTGAGTCTGTTGTTGTGTGTATTGTTTTGGTGTTAAGACATGGCCACAGCGATTAGGTGATTTTTAGCTAGTGTATTAAAGGTTAAGTTTTAATCTGTATATTACGTGTTGCCTACACTTAAGTCACCTGAACTGGTTTGCTGTTGAGCAAATAGTTGCACTCGGTCTCCTCTTTGGAGTGCAATATATAGCTCGTGTTTATAGTTTCTGTTTATATGAAGGCACAAATGTGGGATTTAGAAATTCAGCAATCTTGTAATTTCCATGCCCATATAATTATTTTTTCTATAACAAAACACATCTTAGATCAAAGTGAATTGTAATCAAACTCTATGTCACTTCATAATCATAATGATGACTGTGTATTTACTTCTTTATCCAGCTGGATTAGACTACAGCTGAAACTTCACTGTACACTCAAGCTTGAATTGAATGGTAGACAAGAGCCACTGTAACTTCTATTGCCATGATTGGCAGTACATTCACTCAACTTGGACTGAATGACTCTGTGTGGTGTCATCAAAACACAGATAACCCCCTGATAATCCCCAATTTTTCATGGGATATGTTCAATTCTAGTTCCCAGTGAAGAACATAGGTTTAGTACAGTGGTTCTCAACCTGGGGGTCGGGACCCCTTTGGGGGTTGAACAAACCTTTCACAGGGGTCACTTAAGGGGTTCCAGGAGCAGGTTCATCTCTCTCCCCACTAGCCCTGGGGCAAGATTGTAGCTCTCCGGCTGTTGGTGCTGGGAGTTGTAGTACAGTAACCAGTGTAGGGAAGCCAGTTGCACTACAACTTTCTATATCCCCTTAGTAGGGACTGCCATACAGCTCTCCCTGCCCATTTAAAATTTGTAAAATTAAAATGGTAATTGGGGTGTGGCAAAAAATAATGCAGCCAAACTGTCTTGTGTACTTTCCTAACAATCTGCTCTTGTCTGGCAACAAAAATATTTTTATATTTTATGGTTGGGGGTCACCACAACATGTGGAACTGTATTAAAGCGTCACAGCATTAGGAAGGTTGAGAACCACTAGTTTAGTACAATTCATGTTTGCAATGCAAAGTAGATTCTCATTTGTTTTGGGTTTTTTTCTCCATCAAATACAATTGCTTAATTTTGAAATCATCAACAACTTCCACAGGAAAGAAAAATGAGAACTCATCTGATATAAACACAATCATTTGGTGCATTTTCAAAATAATTACACTCTTTCTTAATTTTACATACCTGCATATTTTAAACAAATTGAAGTGTCTTAATCAAAGCATGGAATATATTAAAATTGTTAATCTTTATAGTTTATACAGCATTTTTTTATTAATTTGACACAGATACACTTACAATTCCAATGTTTCAACCCTGCAACACATTCAATGCAATTAAAAATGGTTATGAAAGAGTGTGGGCTTCTTTGTGAAGGAAGAAATCATTCTTCTGATTAACATGCAAACGAGCTCACGCTGGCAGAATAGATTGGGGTTTTAAAACCCCAATTACTTTAGTGTGATTATCTATTTACCAGTACACAGGCTGTTTTAATTCCTGATAAAATATATTTTCTGCTTACATATCCAGGCAAGCTATTTTTTTTTTATTTGCCAAAAGCCTGTCATTTTACACAAGCATTATCTGCATATTTTCTTTAAAAACATAAGATGATTGAAGATAAGGAAATTAAAGAAAATATAAGTGTAAAAATTTGTTTAAAAAAAGCAGGATTTTTGTGACAGCCACTATATATTTACTGTATATCAAATAACTATAATGTATTTACAAACTTGTGGATATTGTATACATTTTATTATTTTCAGAGTGTTTGTGTGGGAACTCTCTTTAACTTGTTTTGTGATCTTAAATTCTATATATATTTATGAACAATAAAATGAACCTGTTTAAACAAACAGAAAATACAAGTCCAGAGTAGTACTAGGAAGCATTGATTTATGCTCACTGCAGTCTGCATTTATACATATTTTTTTCTACTTTTTTTTTTCTTTAGACTTCTAAAGAAAATGACAATGCTTTAATGACAGGAACCACAGTAATGGAAAAAGGTCACCTTCTCTTGAACACCTTCTGTTTTAAACCATTATACATAAAGTCATTTGAGAAAGCAAAAAAAAAATTAAAAGCCAGCCTTTGTGCAACCCATTACTGAAATATTATAGAAGAATAATCTATATAAAATGTAGTGGAATAAGAGATTCTTTTGGATCGAAATTAACTGCAGCCATAGAAACGCTTTTATACTTATAATGTATCTGCATGTTGATGCAATTATTAAGAGAACACCTGACAGCAAACTTATTTAATTGAATTAACAAGGGTTGAAGCGAGGTTTGCAGAATTCAGGTTGTGAAAAACACCTATTCCTTTGTTTATGATGTCCAAACAGGAGATTTCCAAAGACAGACTAACAATTTGCAATTCTCACACTGGTATAACATGACACTTACATAGATATAATTGGACAATTACACAACACTTAGCTCAACACCACATTAAAATTTGTTTTTGGATTGAAATGGATAGAATAAGGGCAAATAGAATATACAAATTATTACACTTTTAAAGAAATTCAAATAGATAACAAGCATTGTCATAGGTCATTAAGGGGTGTAAATTAGCATAAATAAATGTTAAGGATGTAATAGCCAATGTAAATGTATCAAATGTTATCCAAATCACCCTACATACTGTATGTGTATAAACAGTACACTTATACCAAGGTACACCTGTATTTTAAGAAGATGGACCAGATGACCTGGTGAAAGGGATAGAAGTCTTATAAACTGCTTACTGACTCGTTGTTAAGTAAATAAACTGGATAACTCCACTCCACTGCAGCGCCAGCGATTGGACATGAATAAATGTAGCCCAAGTAGTGTGTTTTTCATGCTGGCATCAATTTCATGCTGGCATACATATTATCAATATAGTATAGTTTAGGGAATGGTTATTGTTGCTTGTCTGCATTTATTAACAATGGAATGGGTTCAAGTGCTTAAAGGAGAACTAAACAGCCCTAATGAGACAAGTCCCATCCCCCCCCATAGTGCCCCTCCCTGCTTACTCCCCACATAGTGTCTTTCTGCAAACAGTGTCCCCAAATGTCAATCTCACTTCTTCATGCAGAGTAGCGCAACAGAGTTCCAAGGTGCTATATCCCGCATCTTAGGTTTTCTTCGGAAATGACACTGAGATATTTGGTGTATGCCAAGCTGTAGCCAATCTGGTATTCAAGCCAATTGCGTATGTGCAGGAAAGTTGTAAATTGTCAAATGGAAGGAAGAAAACCAAAGATGGTGCCCTGGAGTTCCATTTTGCTTCTTTTCATGAAGAAGTAAGATTGACATTTGGGGACATTTTTTGCATTGATGCACTGTGCCAGGAGGAAGTAGGGTGGGTAGTGGATGGGACTTTTCTCATTGAGGGGTTTACTTCTTCATTAAGCTCCTAGGTGTGCAAAATTGTAGCCTGGGGGTTCTTATAGCATTGCTCTGGTTTGTTAGCATGTTACATGTTGCTTCTTATGGCAGAATAACATCTTGTAAAAGGTAGTGTCAAAAAGTTGTGCTGTGGGCAAGGTACAAAACCATGGTGTGTTACGCCTATCCTATGCACTTTTCCCTGCTATTGTATGTAAGCATTTGTGTCTATTACAATCCTAAGTACTAGTATATATTTTTCTTTTCTAGCAAACTGTGTATTTTCAAGAATATCTTCTCACTACCCCCATCAACAGCTTAATGTATCCCTTTTTTGTTCCCTATCCCTATTATGAGAGGAGAGGCAACAGATTAGCTGTTATGCATCATAACAAACTGTAAATATTTTTTATTTGTGTAAGTGTGAAAATTGCAAAATTCTGTCTTCACGGAAAACAGTCACTTTGTTAGTGTAAGCACAAATGTGCTTTTATAAACAACAGATGTCCCACAAGTAAGCATGCATTCTGACATGGAATTTTATGGATTTCTTTCCAATGTGAGTCCCCTGTCAATAGAGGGTGACTGCACTTATATGTGTATATGAAAGATGCAAAGTACAGGACTGATAATCTATAGTAACCGATCAACACGTAACATATGCTAGTCACCTGTATAAAAGCAAATATCTTATTAGTTCCTATGGTGAGAGTATTGATTTGAGGAATTGTTGGGTAGTTCAGCTGATTATGTGAAATACTATAGGTGCTCATTTAAGAACAGCAGATGGGGGTTATCAAGTTATTACTAAATGAGCACTAAGGGGGCAGTCAGCAGACAAATAGTAATAGAGAAACATTCAGCCATCTCCCTTGCAGTTGTATTTAAACATAATGTGACAAGATGCTCTGGCATCAAAGGTAGACTAGGTAAATGGCTGCTGCTGTATCTCATGATATGAAGTTATATATACACAGATGAAGGATACACTTTGGATAGTGTTTGACACAGAATAACTAAACTCAGACATCACACTTGTCTAATTTAACACAGAAAATTGCGTCACAGCATCAAATTAAAATTTTCATCATTGTGAACAATGGTGCTTTGGTATGCTAATGAAAAGGTTAAATGCATTAAAGGAGTTAAGATAACTTTAGATAACACAGTTTCTTCAATTAGTCCTGAGTCATGACGCATTTAACACATAAATCCAAGTGGCTGCATCTGTATATACATCTGACTTTTCTTTTCATATTTCATATGGTACAGATGCAGTCACTTTGGATGGTGAGTTTAATGCGTCGCAACTTAACTCATTTATCTCATTTATCCCACTTATCACAGAATATTGTGTCACAGCATCCCATCCAATTAAAGAGTTCACCATTGAAAACAATGGAGCTTTGGTATGCTAATGAAAAGGTTAAATGCATTAAATGAGTTAAGATAACTTTAGATAACACAGTTGCTTCAATTAATGCTGAGTCACGACGCATTTAACTTACAAATCCAAGTGACTCTATCTGTACATTTACTTCATTTGCCGGACTCTCCCAATTTTATCCCTCTCTACTTTAACCAATGAATAATTTGTATCTTCTCTCCATGATTATCCTTTTTCTATTTTACCCATGTCACTCCCCATTTTACCCCTTTCTCCATTTTACCCATGTCACTCCTCATTTTACCCCTTTCTCCATTTACCAATAACCCCCTATCTTTCCTTATTGTCATGGGTCAATTTTTTTCTTCCATTACCACATATCAGTCTCTTCTACATTGTACATCAGCTATTTTATTTTGGGGCAGGCAGTAACTTTGCAACTCTTATTTTATGGCATAACCCTCTTAAGTAAATGGAAACAATCACAACACACACTGATGCACACCTCACTATTACCTTGTGCTTCTTCCCTGATCATCACATGATTTAGTTAAATAAAATCAGAAAAGCACAAGGCTGCAAAAACCTCAGACATGTACAGCAATGAGTTTACATTTATGTAGTTAAGTCATTCAGTACGTCTGCCTTCCACACAGTTCCATACAGCTCAACAGTAGTGATGGGCGAATTTATTCGCCAGGGCCGAATTCGCTGTGAATTCCTGCGATTCGCGAATCACCAGCGAAATTTCGCCAAAAAACGAGTCGCGCGTCAAAAGCATCCTGCGACTCGTTTCGCGAATTTTTCGCCGATTCACGAATTTCTCTGGAAATTCGCGAATTTTTCGGCGAAGCGAATCGCGGGAGATTCGCCCATCACTACTCAACAGCCTTGCAGGTCCCACCTACATTCTTTTTTCCCTATTCCCCTCACAACTTGTGAGCATCAAAGTGGCATTTGCCCTGTTGACCCCAAGTACTTTTAAAGTAAATTTGTCCAGCTGCTTTGGGGAGGCTTTGCCTTCATTAACATTCACCCATGTGTCAAACACGCAAGCCAAAGTGGCTTCATCTGTATGTTATGTAACACCTTAGAGAACCGTATTATTATTTTATTTTACAATGATGTAAGAATACCTGATGATCTGGGGTGGCAGAGATACCAACTGCGCTCCCTGCAAGGACGCCTGCATCTGTCTTCTTCCTCTTCCTCTTGTATTTCATGTACCTCCTTTTCTTTTCAGTGCACCCCAAGACTTCATTGCTATTGGAGCAAAATTCAAAAATTGAAAAGCACCTATTCTAAACTCAGTATGCGAGCCATAAATAGTCTAATTTGAATCAGGGAAGGAGATGAAAGCCTTAAACACTTTTCATTGGCATTATGAATACTTAGGGGCAGATTTACTAAGGGTCAAAGTGAATTTTCTAATAATTTGAATTTCGAAGTAATGTTGGGCTATTTCAACTATTGAATAACCTAAAATTCAATTCAAAGTACTGTCTCTTCAAAACAAAATTGATTTCGACTATTCACCACCTTAAAGCTGACGAATTGCCATTGTAGTCTATGGGCGACCTCCTAGAAGCTTTCCTGAAAATTTTCCTGGAAAATCGTTCAAATCGTTCGATTCAAATTCGATCAAAAACGGACTTATTCAATCAGTCCATTTTCTATCGGAAACCCCCCCAAAAATTAAATGGTTGAATTTAGATTTTTTTTTCATACATCCTTAGTAAATCTGCCCCTAAGTAATGCTCTTTAGTTTATGTAATGCTCCAAATCAGACCAAAGTACATACTCGTGTTTCAGCACCAATATCTAATCTGTGTGTCTGCACCTGGGCTCAGTGCTCAGGTGAATAACTGAGAACATTGACTACATGCTGCTAAAAAGCCACAGCATAGAGAAACACTTTTGTGGCAATTAGTGAGTTGCCTTTTGATATAAACAGATGATGTGTGGACATCAAATGAACTGTTTTAAATGCATCCAAGAGCAAATGGTCTCTTTGCCAAGTTCCGTAAACTACAGATGAAGCCACTTTGGATTGTGCATTTGACACCGAATAACTTAACTCATCTATCCCATTTATCCCACTTATCACAGAATATTGTGTCACAGCATCCCATCCAATTAAAGAGTTCACCATTGAAAACAATGGTGCTTTGGTATGCTAATGAAAAGTTTAAATGCATTAAATGAGTTAAGATGACTTTAGATAACACAGTTTCTTCAATTAACCCTGAGTCATGACACATTTAACTCACAAATCCAAGTGGCTGCATCTGTAGCTTTTGAACTAAGCAATGATGATCCCTCATGTTAAGATGCATTACAGTACTATAGTAGTATAGTAATGAAGCTAAGACAAAAAATAAAATGATTTGGTGTGGTAAGTGAAATGGTTCTCTTGAATTAATTTGAATATGTCTTTAAAAAGTTGTATATAGCATTCCAAGATTATCATCAGTGACCATTTGAGAATTAAAACTACAATTTCATTAAAAATAACTTGCAGGTGAAATAGCAAATTTAGATAAAATTTGAGTTGCAAATAGTTTGAAACTAGATAATAAATGCAAACAATAAAAAATGAAAACCAATTGCAAATTGTCTCTCTACATTATACTAAAAGTTAACTCAAAGGTGAACAACCCCTTTAAAAAGAGAATACTATATTTTATTTCATACAGATACAGTCACTTGGATTTGTAAGTTAAATGCGTCGTGACTCAGGACTAATTGAAGAAACTGTGTTATCTAAAGTTATCTTAACTCATTTAATGCATTTAACCTTTTCATTAGCATACCAAAGCACCATTGTTTTCAATGGTGAACTCTTTAATTGGATGGGATGCTGTGACACAATATTCTGTGCTAAGTGGGATAAATGAGATAGATGAGTTAAGTCACGACGCATTTAACTTACAATCCAAAGTGACTGCATCTGTATAAGGAATTGTAAGTACAGTATTTGCAGCTTTCTTAGTGTGATTCTTCGTAATTTTCATTCATATTTATTAAAAATATCACAGTCCAAACTTAGTAAAAGTTTTAGTAATGAATACTCCAGACCTCTTTTGCAAAAGTAAAAACCCATAACCCATATTTTAAAGCTGTGTGTGGTCACAAAGCTGATTTTGCTGTGTGATACAATAGACTGCAGTCTATCTGAAAGATCCAGTGTAATAAAGGTTTAGTATAATAATAATAATAAATGTGGACCAAGTACATATTTTTTATGTAAAGCAGAGCTATTCTCAAGTTGATGAGGAGTAGGCAACTATTAAATTCTCTCTGTCATAAATCAGTAGATAGAACAGAAAAAAAGATGGACCACAAAGCTTGGGGGAGACAGAGAAAATACAGAAAATTTTACAAATTCTGGGAAAAACAGAAAAAGGCAGGATGAAATATAAATTTTAACTATAGAGGAAAATAAGGGTAGTAGACTGAAGAGAAACACAGCTAGATCCTCTGTACCATCTACATATTCATACCCAAACAGCAAAATTCCAGGTATGAAAAAGTGCATGTGCAGTTGACTGAACAGTATGGAGGCAAAATGTCATTGCTATAGTTACCTCAAAAGGTATGGTTTTTTTTTTTGTTTTTTTTTTTGTAAAAGGAGAACGAAAGAATTTTGCACTAGCTCAGGGTTTTCACTGTCTTTTAGCAGTAAAAGAACCAAAAATGTCTCCAGTAGCTCACCATATGTATTTAGACTTATTTACACCACATACTCTGACTTAAGCAAAACAATATACTGTAAATATACAATTGAACAGTCATGATACAAAGCTAATTAGTAATTCTTCCCTGTTTACATCACATGGCCAGTGTGACTGATAATCAGCAATGCATAAGTTATAACCTCAATTTATACCAATAATACAATACAATACAACCATACTGCACCCCAGATCATACTGTGTATGTGCAGTTCCTCTGAAACTCAAAAGATGGTATAACAAGATCTGATGATTGAGGGTTATGGGGAGAATTTTAAGGCAACCTTGATTACTGTCAAGGCTCTCTTGCTAGTATAGACTATTAGCTGGATTCTAAAACTATACTGTACCCCTGAAAAGTGATGGTTTCTATAAAAATATATTGCATAAAACAGCTCAAATGTAAAACTGTGTTGCATGTTCAGTAAATAGTCATAATAATATACTTTTCAGTAGTATTTGTCATTAGAAATCCTAGATAGAAAATTGCCATTTTAAGAGCAGCCCCCATGGGATCCTACAATTCACAGTTCAAACCGTAAGTGTTAGGTTACAAGAGCCAATTAACAAAGTTCTGTTTTTTGCTTCCACACTTCTTCCTGTTACAATTGCTTTATTTCTGGTCAGATGATCTCTGAGGCAGCACAGAGAATATCATTAAATGAGGACTCAAGGGAGAAGACTTAAATGGGCAATATATTCTTAAATATACAGTCATATGAAAAAGTTTGGGAACCCCTCTTAATTCTTTGGAGTTTTTTTATCATAAGTGGAGCTTTCAAAGTAGTAACTTCCTTTTTATATATAACATGCCTTATGGAAACAGTAGTATTTCAGCAGTGACATAAAGTTTATTGAATTAACAGAAAATATACAATATCCATTGTAACAAAATTAGACAGGTGCATACATTTAGGCACTCCAACAGAGATATTATGTCAGTACTTGTTGAACCTTATTTTGCAAATGTATCAGCCTATAGACTCCTCCTATAGCCTTTGGTGAGTGTCTGGATTCTAGATTGCAGCATTTTTGACCATTCATCCATACAAAATCTCTCCAGTTCAATTAAATTTGATGGCTGCCAAGCATGGACAGCCTGCTTCAAATCATCCCATAGATTTTTGATGATATACAAGTTGGGGGACTGTGACAGCCATTCCAGAATATTGTAATACTCCCTTTAAATAAATGCCTTTGTAGATTTTGAAGTGTGTTTAGGGTCAAGTTGAACCACTGCTTAACTTCAACTTTGTGACTGATGCTTGAAAATTATCCTTTTCATCTTGGGTTGAATTCATTCGACCCTCAACTTTAACAGGGGCCCCAGTCCCTGAACTAGCCATATAGCCCCACAGAATGATGGAACCTCCACCAAATTTGACAGAAGTAGCAGGTGTTTTTCTTGGAATGCAGTGTTCTTCTTCTACCATGTAAAGAGCTTTTTGTTATGACCAAATAATAAAATTTTTGTCTCATCAGTCCAAAGCACTTTGCTCCAAAATGACTGTGGCTTGTCTAAATGAGCTTTTGCATACAACTAGCGACTCTGTTTGTAGCATGGGTGCAGAAAGGGCCTCTTTCTCATGCTCCTGCCATACAGGTGTTTTTTGTGCAAATTGCACTGAATTGTGAATGATATACCATCTGCAGCAAGATGTTCTTGCAGGTCTTTGGAGGTGATCTTTGGGTTGTCTTTAACAATTCTCACAACCCTCTGCATATGCTGCTTCTGTAATTTTCTTGTCCTGCCAGACTTGGGTATTACAGCAACTGTGCCTGTGGCCTTCCATTTCTTGATTACATTCCTTACAGTTGAAACTGACAGTTTAAACCTCTGAAATAGCTTTTTGCAGCCTTCTCTGTAACATTTTTTGTACCGTGTTATCCCGTTGAAAAAGTTTTCGGTAGAACTTTTGATATGAATCATAACAAAAGTGGTTTAAAGGTGATACCTTTATTGGCTAACTAAGATGATAACAACAGCAACCTTTCAGAACATTGCCGTTCCTTCTTCAAAGCTGATTTCAAAGAAGCAATTTTGCCACTGACATATATACAGCATTTTGTTTACAAAAAAATGTATGCATCTGTTTCTAGTCTTGGTAATTAGCCATAAATCCATGGCCTAAATTTAGTCCTGTCTCCAAACTCCTAAAGGTTTGCAAAAGTTTGTATTCCCACACTTATGTTCCTGGGAAATTAAAGACATACCACTTTTATCTTTTTTGTTGAAAGTAAATATTATGTAGGCTGAGAGAGGTTCCTAAATATTTTCATATGACTGTATATACCAGTTTGGTAAGATTCTTTAATATGCCATTTAATATGATGCAAATTATCTGTTGTTTAATTATTCATTTTGGGGGTGTAGTTTTCCTTTAACAGGAATTAGGGTGGTAGATTTCTCATTAATTTTTATGTGGGTTGCATGAACCAATGCATTTTAATTTGGAAGGGATATGCCATTTACCCAGACAAAATCCTTAGAACTGGGTGAAACACATATTGGCATTGGTGAATGGAATCACCCATATACTAGCTAAGCTCAGCACAGATACACACTTTTTATGCTATTCAAATCATTAAGATAGAAATATTTTTTGTAGTGGAAGGATTACAGAACAGTCCAACAGCACTTACTATAACTGCCAGGGGAGACATAATTTACAATAAAACATTCTCAATTTGTTAATTACCAGGAATTCAAGATAAAGTAAGCTAAGAATGGACATTTCATAACGCATACCAATAATCCCAGCAGGAGGTTAAGTTGCAAAGAATGACATAAAAGGTATGAGGGGGCCATTAACCAAGACCCCAGACGCAAGCGCTGGAGCACAAAAAGGGGGCAGAATTTTGGGGTAAATGCAAAGAAAGAAGTCCTTTGTTAAAGAGAAAGCAGGAAAAAGACTGCTAAGCAGATGGAGGCAGTAAGTGATCAGTAATGTACAGTATAGTAAAGAATCTGTTGTTCATACAGCTAAATGCACCACAAATATTCTGAATGCTAAGCCACTACTTAGACAATGATAAGTTACCAGGTATAAGAAAAACAGAATAGGACAGCTTGGAAAAATTGTGGTTAATGTGGCCTGAAGAATAAAAATCAGACATTACTTAGAAATGTGAAGCAAAATGTAATAAAAAAAATCACTGGTCTTAAATTACGACAAGGTGGGCTAGGATGCTGACCAAATATCAATTAAAAAGAATAAGCAGGCAGAAAGCCTGGGATATGAGGAGCAAAGGGAGATGAATTTAGAACAAATGTAGATTGGAGTTAAAGATGATTTAGAAACCAAATTAGAACACAATTAGACATCAAAAGATATCAATATAGTATTGGTGTTTACAGAGACCACATATGCTGAAGTAAGTACTATGAGAGATTTCTAAAGAAACATATCTGTATCAACTTATGTTGTCCCAATAACCACCAAAGACTAGGAAGAGATAACTACGCAGATGTTACAATATTTCGTAAAGATTAATATATAACTATTACACTTAGAAACTATTAAAGTTAGAACATTGCTTATGATTCTCTGCAATTAATACCATATTTTAGGGATTATTCATCATTCAGACCTTGAACCAGTAGCGCTTACCATGTACTACTGACAAATACATAGGGGCAAATTCCCTAAAGCACAAAGCATCTAACACTAGCGCTAATTCACCATAATTTCGCAACTTCGCCAATTACTAACAGTGTCCCTGGCAAAAATTTGCTAGTGAAATAGATAGACTAGCGCAACTTCCCACCCTTACGCAAGGTGAAGTTGAGCACTGACGAAGTGACGTAACTATGCTAATTCTCTAAGATGACCATTTTACTAAACGTAAACTTTTGCGCTAGACTTTAATTCGCCAGGTCAGACCTGGCGAAGTTCAATACAATGGATAGGAGTTTAAATAAACTTGAAATTTTTTCTAAGTCCCAAAAAAAACACTGGCGTCTTTTACTTTATTTTAGGGTGATAGTCTGAAAAATAGTGTCATTTTTTGGGGGGGTTACCCTCCTTCCCCCCCTACATTTCCTAACATATGGAAACTCATATTGGCAACTCAACTTTACAGTGGGCACATGTTTAGGGAAATAGGACAACTTTATTTTATTTATCAAAGGTTTCTGGGGCTTGTGTGGGTTGATGTATTGGCTGTAACATATACTTCTATTATACTTTCAACTTTGCGCCGTATGCAAATTAGGCATCACTACCTTTAAAAGCTCTTTGCCTGGCAAAGTAACGGTAGTGCAACTTCACTACTTTTCACCTCCCTGAGCGCAAATTCATATTTCAGTGAATGAGAGGTGGGCTGGTGAAAATTCACCTGGTGAAGTGCAGCGAATTGTGGCAAAGCCGTCGCTAGCGCATTTTTGCTGCTTAGTGAATTTGCCCCATAGTGTTAATTTCACAAAGAACCATGACATCCAATTGAAGATTGACAGGTAGTTTGTGAAAGTGTCTCATTGCATTTAGTCTTAAATTGACAATTTCAAAGTAGAACCCACCCGCAATAAGAAAAGCCCTTACCGATTTCTCCCCTCCATGTTTCCCACCGCATAGTTTGATGCCCCTGAAAGTTCCCCTAACACTATGTTCACGTATTGGTGTAGAATTAGCACAGCAGAACTCATGGGAATTACTTTCTCCTTCAAGAACTTTTATAGAATGGAACACTATGGGGCTAATTCACTAAAGCACAAAGCGTCTAACGCTAGCTCTAATTCGCAAGCATGATGTAATTTCGTAACTTTGCAAATTCACTAACACCGAGCGAAGCAGATAGACTAGCGAAACTTCGCACCCTAACACCAGGCGAAGTTGCACACTGACGAAGGATCATAAATACGCAAATTCACTAATATGACCATTTTACTGAATGTTACCACTTATGCTAGATGTTACTTCACCAGGTCAGACCTGGCGAAGTTCAATACAATAGAAAGGAGTTTGAAAAAAAAATGGAACTCTTTTCAAAAAAATGCTGGCGTGTTTTACCTTTTGTAGGGTGATAGTCTGAAAAATAGCAAATTATTTTTGGGGGGGATACCCTCCTTCCCCCTACATTTCCTAACATATGGCAACTCAGCTATACAGGGGGCAAATGTTTAGGGCAATAGGCCAACTTTATTTTATTTATTAAAGGTTTCCTGGGCTTGTGTAGTGTAATGTAGTGGCTGTAACATATACTTCTATTATACTTTGAAATTCGTGCCATTGCTAGCATCGCTAGCGTAAATGCGCTTTGCCTAGCAAAGTAACACTAGCGCAACTATGCTACCAATCGCCGTCCTTGTACAACAATCCTATCGAACTCTTATAATATAGATAGACATTTTAGCATTTCATCATGTGACATTCAGATTTAGTTTCATCACATACTGTGTACAAAGATACTAAAATATTTATACACTAAATCTATGAAAATAAATGTGACTACATCTTCTACAAATTCCAAAAAACCCAAAGTTAAAACAAACAAGTTTTTTTGGATTTAAAGTAGGTTTCCGCCAATATTATTTCAAGAATCAACTCTGCTTACAAATGGAGAAATGTGTTGGTAGCAAATAAATATTTTTTCATTGTCTGATCGTTTTGAATGATGTCTATCTATAGCTGTAATGATTCTTCATTTGCATGAATTGCCCTCTCTGCAGAATTAGGAGCGTACCTTTATAAGTAACACTTTATCAGTAATGTATTTCCTAGCTATAAACTACAAATGGAAACAGTGCCATCATGTGTAACTTTTCAGTGTATTTTATTTATCAATGTCTGAAGAGGAAAGGAATGTTTAGAAATTGGGTTACAATTAATATATTTCTCTTCTTGTAGGCATACAAGAGATAGAAGAAATATTTGTAATAATTACTCCCTATGTCAAATTTGGGAATAAACACAGACTCAAATTAACCAAGATTAAAGACAATAATTGCTTGTTTGGTTGCCTATTAATTTTGAATTTGCATTTGTAATTAATTTTAAATAAATTAAGGCTGATTTACTATTGTAGTATTGTACAAGTCAAGTTGGCCGATTTTGTTTAAATTGTAGCAGATTAATTGCTGAGTTGCTATTGGTAATTGCACTTCTACAATATACAGTATCACCAATGTTAGTATATGAGCCATAATATGTAAAACAATAAAATATATAAAATAAATAAACATTATCACATTTGCAGAAGTTAACACAAGAGGAAAAAATACAAAGTTTATATTTATCAGTGGAAATTACATGGTAATATTTGGAGGTAAATGGGATGGGCAAGATTTCACTCATTATAAAATATTCACACCTTTCTTTTGCTTTTCTGTTTGCTACTGGAGGTCTGTCAGGGTTGGAGTGGGCTTATTCAGGGATGGTGTGCCAAAAGCAGTAATGGATATTAGTAATATTAAATTATTAATTCCTATGGTACTGTACATCTTTATATAGGTAGGGGACCTGCTATCCATAATTCTTGCAACATGAGGCTTTCTGTAGTGATGGGCGAATTTATTCGGCAGATGCGAATTGATGGCGAAATCCTGCGATTCGCCGCGGGTGAATAAATTCGCGAAACACTAGCGAAAAGTCGCCTGCCGAAAATTAGTTGGCGTCAAAAAAAAAAAAAGGAGTTGCGCGCCGAAAATGACGCGACACACGGATAAAATGATGCGACACGTCATAAACGAAAACAAATGCCACGCGTCAACAACGATGTGACGCGTCAAAGACGACATGGCGGGCATCGAAATCGACACGTTAAAACTGTGCCGCGACTCGTTTCGCTGATTTTTCGCCAATTCACAAATTTCTTTGGCGAAGCGGGATAGATTGGCCCATCACTTGTTTTCTGTACAAGGGATCATTCAATATTTTAAGTATCCATACCTTAAATCTTCTAAAAAATATTTAAACATGAAACAAACCCAATAGGATTGTTTTACCTTGAATAAGAATTAATCAGATCCTAGGATCAAGTACTAAAGGAGGAAGCAGAACAACTCCAGCTAAAACTGCCAACTGCCTTGTCAAGTGTTAGAACACCTCCCTAGAACCTTACTACACAAGAGAGGAGAGTTCTCAATTCGCTTAGTAAGGACCCGAACATCACTATCCTACCAGCAGATAAAGGGTGATGCACAGCTGTGCTATACACAACTGACTATCACTGCAAAATATCTACACTACTCCCCTGGGAAAGACCCAGCAAGCAATTGCAAGAAAAAGGTGATAGGTTGCCTACAACAAATGCGAACATTGATCAAGTTTTATGCTGCCACCTGTACCCCAGAGAAGCCACATCATGCTTATACCGATTCCCCAAGATACACAAAGAAAGAGCCACACTAAGGCCCATTGTCAACAACATCATTTCAGTGACTTAGAGCATTGCACAATTTTTGGAAAACATCATAGCCCCATTGGTAGGCAATACAGTGCATCATATACAAAATGCCAAAGTATTTGTAACCAAGATTCATGGTTTTACACTAGAGGCTGAAGATTCAATGGTATCATATGATGTCACTTAATTTTTCACATGCATACCTACAACAGAGGCAAGTCAGACTAAGAAATCAACTGCAGCAAGATAACAACCTCAACAGCAGAACAAAGCTCAGTCCTAACTACAGATGAAGCCACTTTGGATTGTGCATTTGACACAGAATAACTTAACTCAGATATCCCATTTAACTCACTTATCACAGAATATTGTGTCACAGCATCCCATCCAATTATAGAATTCACCATTGAAAACAATGGTGCTTTGGCTAGTGAAAAGGTTAAATGCATTAAATGAGTTAAGATAACTTTAGATAACCCAGTTTCTTCAATTAACCCTGAGTCACGACGCATTTAACACACAAATCCAAGTGGCTGCATCTGTATGTGTGTGCCTTAAAATCCACATACTTCAAATACAAGGACCATTTTTATAGACAGAAACATGGCTGTGCAGTCGGTTCTCTAGTATCTCCCATTGTAGCAAATGTGTACATGGAGGAATAGGAAAGGCAGGTCTTACTGTATTTTATATTCCAGGGAATTATACCAAGTCACTGGTTCAGATATATAGATATCACTTGGGTAAAAATCAGATCCAATGAAGTGGTGATCTTTACAGAACACATTAACTTATTGGACAATGACATCAAGTGCATAAGAGAAGATGTCCACGAAAACACACTTGTGTTTTGGCCTGTTTGATATCCATCCAAGAGGGTGAGAATTTGAAAACAGAAGTATACTGGAAACCCACTCATACAGAACAATATCTGTTTTTCTATTCCCAACATCAGCTGGAGCACAAACTGGGCCTCATTAGAACTCTGAACCACAGAGTGGAAAGTGTGACAACTGATACAGAATCCATGGACAAAGAACAAAAACATGCTCTCTTTGAAAGCATGTGGCTACTCAGGCTGGGCATTTGCTAAAACTGCAACCCAACAGCCCAACAGGAAAATAGAAATAAATAGCCGTCTGGAGAAAAATAGTAGGCGAAGCATAGTCATCCTATATCTAGCTGGACTGTCAGAGAAACTTAGGAGGATTTTCAACAAACACCACATTCCTGTGTTTTTTAAACCTAGTAACACACTGAGACAAAAACTGGTACACCCAAAGGATAATGTCAATTGGCCTGTATATCCCATGAACAGTTAATGAGGTTACATTCAGCTCTACTATGGTTGATAGAGTAGCCACCTCTAAACCAGTAATATAGAATATATAAACAACCGTAGAGCCTTTCAACTTTTAGGGGCAAATTTACTATTATTTCCCAAAATTCCCTCAATCTTACTCGAAATTCGATAAGCATTCGACCATCGAAAGCTTATCGAATTGTTTTAGGCAATCATTTTGCTCGCTATTCCATTTCTCGATGAATTTGTACGATCGGATACCGATCATTCGATTTCATGAAAAATCATAAAATTTCCTTCGAGCCTCCGAAAAATTAGTACGAATTGAACGATCAAACGCTTCGATTGTACGAATGGTATTCGAGCAGGACTTAGTCTCAGAAGCCTATGGGGGGTTTCTCATAGGCTTCTATTGCAATTTGGTAGGTTCAATCTGGCGAAGTAGGCATTCAAACAATTAAAAAATTTTGATTCCTTTGATCATCGAATGATCGAATTATCGAATATACGATAATTCAATCTATTCGATAATTCGGTATTCGATGATCAAAGAGGCCAAATTAGAATATCTGAACATACGAAAAATTTGTACGATCAGTATTTGATCGAATTCAATCAAACTTCGATCATTTCACATGAGTTTTGTAAATTTGCCCCAAAGTGTTGTTTAATGAGTACTACATGTTTTGGGCCACATGGGTCCTTCCTCTGGTGCATTCAGCAACAAACAAATAAAAAACTGAGATTGTAAAGCAGTGAATCTCCCACTTTATAAGTTCACTTTTTTTTTTGTTTGTTGCTGAATGCACCAGAGGAATTGGTGGTCCGAAACAGGTAGTGTTCATTAAACTACACTAAAACTTGAAAGGCTCTCCGGTTGTTTATATATTCTATACACACAAAGGATTAAAAGCAAGCAAAAATAGTTGGTATATATTAAAGAAAAATAGAAAAGTTAACAGAAAAAGCTGGTGAGCTTCAAAAGGAATCTAAAAAATATTTTCCCAGTTCACTAATATTAGAAAGAAATAAAAAGGGATGCACCAGCCCTGGCTGAATTACAGTATATGAACCCTCCCCTGCTCCCTTCTTGCAAGTATAGCTGAATGCAGAACTACAACTCACAACAGTGCCAGAAATTGTATTAGAAAGCCTTGTTTGTGTGAGCAAAGTTAAATGCAGAATGGTTAGACAGGCAAGTTCATACACAAGGGAGGGGGGTCACTGTAGTAAGGGGTGAGACAGGAGCAAAGTTAGGAGCTATCCGGATCATACACAAGGGGAAGAGAAGCAATAGATGAGCACCAGAGAATAAACAGAGGCAGAAACTAAAACAGAGCCAGCTAGACAATGCAGTACCCAAGGATCAACACAAATCAAAGTTGGACAGGCCAACATAAAAAACTAACTTGTAGCTGGAACTCACAGACTAAATGAAATAAGCATTTCACAACACCCCACTTCAACACACAAAATCTGTTTTCTCAGGAAACAACTAAACAGAGGTGAAGTGACCAACGCTAGCAACAATTCGTCAGAAATCCCATCTGCAAGGACATTGCCAATTCACTAACAGGCAATGACTAGTGAATGAGACCATCACTAGTGTACATTCACACCCTAACGTCGGGTGACTTTTCACTCTGGAGAATGGTCATTAATCCACAAATTCACCTCTTTTGCCACCTCAGACCAGGCAAACTGATATAATGACGCTACATCTTCCTCAATCTTGTCAGTGACATAATTTCCTGAATGACGGAAATGTACAGTATTTAAGTTGGCGACTATTACTTTTTCAAAGCAGGATTGCCTTCAAATGTGCAAACTATTAAACATATTTGTGTTAATTTTTTACAAGATATGTGAGGAGCATGGCACATTTGTTTTAGGATAGGCTCATGTGTAGGGCATTAGAGGATCTCTTCTGTTTTTATTATGGTTCACTGGACATTTGTCATAAAAAGTGGCCACTGAAAGCATTTGCACTAACATCACTAATAGCACTAACATCACTAATAAAGACGTCCAGATGGCTTTTATGTACCCAGCCTATTCAAATTGATCTAAGTATAACAGTACTAACAATGTTTCATTAGGCAGAAATGAATGCTTGTGAAACTACGCTATGAAATTCTTACAATGCAAAAATTCACCAGTGTTCGGCTGCTGAGGCGCAACTTTGCATTATAGTGAATTAGTGCAGTGGCAACAAATTTGCACCTGGCGAAGTAGCGCAAAGTGTGGTGAAGTGGTTGCTGGTGAAAATTCACCCTTTAGTGAATTTGCCCCAAAGTCTTAAAAAGCCCCCCCCAGCAGTTGATTTTTGGAATATTAACTCTGTGCTAACAGAGGAATGGTTAGGTCTGAAGCTAGGGTTGCAGATATCAACCGCTGTGAAAAGGGGAGGGGTTAAAGGAAGCTGGGCTAGCCTCAGTGTTTATGATATCTTAAGGAACAGATATCGCCATAAAAGCAGCCTTTGGAAGTTAGGGGAGGAGATCCAGTCAGTATATTATAAAGTTGGTTATGTTACAAATGTATAGTCAAATGATGGTTTAACTTGTGGTTAATAAAATTGGCTGCAACCTTTTCAACCCATAAAGGATGCGTGGACTAGTGACAGAAACTTGACACTGCCCATGTTATGAACATGCCATTAAAACACAATCAATTAAGCAATCAAGAATGTGCTACTTGTGGTGCATGCTATCTTTTGAAGTATTTTAATCTGATAGTATTGAATAACAAATTTCTGGCACATCCAAAAAAATCTACAGCATTGCCTTAATAGTAATTTAAGCATACTGATTTAGCTTAGTTTCAGAACACAGTGCAGAGTACATCAAGACGACACATGTGGGTTGGTTTAAATATCATGCTTGGTTATCAAGTTTGGCTCCCCTACATACATGTATGCTGGCAATTAATTGCCTGTTCTGACTCTGTTCTGCCTTGTTTGCCTCCTGACTTGATAATGTTCTGACCACCTGCCTGCTGATTCCTGGTATTAGACTTCACTGGCTTCTCTCTACTCCTCTCGCTTCATGTCTTCATTTTAGGATATTATGGTGTCAGAGTCGGCTCCTCTACATCCGTTACAGTATAACCCAGCAGTAACATGGATTCTCATCCATTACCAAGCTTCAAGGAGGTTATTTTCAGAATGCAAGACCAGCTATAATATTTACAAGCCCTTCCATCACCTTCAACACCTTCAGAGAATCTTGGCCAGCCTGTTTCTCCTAGTGTTACAGCAGAGCCCAAGGTTCTTCTCCTAGAAAGAATTTTTGGTGGTCATTTATTTATTTTGCTTTGCCAAACATTCATGGAACACTATATAGGTCACCCAAAGCAATGACGTCAATGGACGTTTTTTAAATTGTGAAACATTATTTAAACCATGCAACATTTTTTTACTGCCCATTAAAGTCTACGGCGCCTTTTCTCTAAGAAATGAGGCAGATTATTTTACTCATCCCAATTTAACAGTCGTAAACTACTGTTGACTTTAAAGCCTAGAACACACAGCTGGTCCAGGTTAGGAATGTCATTTCTTTTATTTTAGGAGAAACACAGTCCTGGGGGCTCTTATGGAACAACAGATATCAGTGAGACCTGGTGGGATGAAACATGTGATTGGGTTGTGCATTTAAATGGGTACACCCTTTTTGAGGGACAGAGGGATTAAAATGGTGAAGGAGTTTGTCTTTATATAAAGCCTAAATTAAAACCATGCTCTAAATAAATAACAATGGATGGCACTGGGGAGGGTGTGGAATGCCTTTGGGTAGAGATCCTGACTGGGCAAAAGTAAAAAAAAAATAATTGGTATATGCTACAAATAATCTTATTTAAGTGATGAGAATGAAGCCCATATCATTCAGAAATGGAGGCAGCTTCACAACTAGTCAAATAGTCACATTCCCCAGTATCTCCTGTGTTCCTTCACCCCTGTCACTGATGAGGAAGTCTCAAAACTTTTGGCCTCTTCTCCCTATTCCTTCAAACTTCTCTGCAATACCAATTTTTGTCTTATCAAAGCCTTAGCTCATCTATTTAATCTCTCGCTCTCAACTGGAATGTTTTCTTCTCAACTAAAACATGCTCTTGTCACCTCCATTCTGAAAAAAACCTTGATCCTTCCAACCTATATTTCTGCTACCTTTTATCTCTAAAGTACTTGCACCTAGTCTACAACCAACTAACCTCATTTCTCTCTCACAATAACCTGCTAGAACCCATTCAATATGGTTTTAAACCACAATCCTCCAGTGAAACTGCCCTAACCTGACTAACTAATGACCTTTTAATAGCTAAAGCCAACAATCATTTCTCACTACTAATACTGTTTGATCTCTCAGTTGCATTTGACACTGTAGACCACCCTCTCCTCCTCCAGTCCTTTGACCTTTGTGACACAGCCCTGTCCTGGTCCTCTTCTTACCTTTTTAATCACTCCTTCAGTGTCTCCAACAATGGAGTAGCATCTTCTCCCCTAACTCTTTCAGGTGGGGTTCCTAAAGGCTCTGCCCTGGGACCCTTATTATTCCCTCTATACTTTCTCCCTATGCAAACTAATCAACTCACATGGTTTCCAATACCACCTCAAAAATCCTAACCCGGGTGTCCTCCTGCCTGTCCATTATCTCTTCTTGGATGTTGCAACACTACCTTAAATTAAACCTCTCTGAAATGGATATGGTTCTCTTTCCTCCAACTCTTTCCTCTCACTCCTCCTCTGCCATGCCACCCACACCTTGTGTATCATTCCCTTCCCTTTAGATTATAAACTCTTTTTGCAGGGATTGGCAGAGTAGCATGGCAGAGAAGGAGCGGTTGCTGAGGTGCATACACTGTGCGGCAGTGTTCATTATGGATTGTAAAGGTGACTGTCTCTGGTGGGGAAGGCAAATTAAAAGAGAGTTATAGTAGACACATGATCCAATCACAATTGGATACAATTATTAAGCACTTCTTGTCACTATACAGTTATTGTTTTAACATTGTTTTAACATTGTTTAACATTGTCTACATTTATATTTATGTATATGCACATAGTGATGTCACTTAGATAGAGGGGAGGAGTTATCAATCTCTTTTTCTTTATATGCCTGTGAGCTGAGTTACACATGTGAGAGCACTTGAAAAAGGAGGTTTTGTGGAGATCTCAATAAAACAATGGTATCCAATGACATTACTTTTTTTACGTGCATTCTCATCGCAGAGGCAGTTAAAACTGTGAGAAAATTGTTGCTTACAGACAACACCCTGAACAATAGAACAAAGCTTAACCGAGAGCAAGTATGTTCCTTACTGGACCTGTGCCTAAGTACCACCTATTTCAAGTGCAAGGATAAGTTCTACAGTCAGAAGCATGGCTGCACCATGGAATCAACAGTTTCACCCACTGTGGCAAACCTATACATGGAGGAAGTGGAAAGAAAATCCCTGAATAGCTTCACTCACAGTCATTGGTTTTGTAATGTGGATGACACATGGATTAAAATACACATACAGGAGGTACAGACTTTCATCGAACATATAAACACAGTGGATCACAACATCAGGTTTACACGAGAAGATGTGCAATGTAACACACTGGCTGTTTTGGACTTTTTGGTAAGAGTCAGAGAGGGTGGAAAACTAGAAATAGAGGTCAACAGGAAACTTAAACAAACAGACCTGCTATCATACACCCATCATCCTCTAGATCACAAACTGAGGGTCATCAAAACTCAACATCACAGAGCGGACAAGATCCCCACCAGCACAGAGGCCAAGTTGAAAGAGATGGAACATCTCAGAGGGTCCCTGAAGATATGTTGGTACCCGGATTGGGCCTTTGTGAAAACCGGTACAAAAAGAAACAATAACACCAATACTACAGGTGAAGGTGGAAAACAGGATAGGAGAAAAAACATGGTTCTCCCATGTAGCTGGGGTGTGAGAAAAGAATTAAAAGGATTTTTAATAAACACCACAGTGAGGAGTGCTGTGATTTGTATGTGGGAGAAACCAAACAACATTTACACCAGTGTATGGCACAGCACAGAACAGCCAGTTCCTCTGGTCAGGACTCATCCAGGTATGTACATCTAAAAGAAAAAGTACAAGTGGGATTTAAAGAAACCATGTACTGTATGTAAAAACTGAAAACCCAAGTTTGAATGGGGGGGGGGTGCAACATCTATGGCCTGCCACATACAATGCTGTTTTGGTTCCTCTCCCTGGAAGGATTAATAACACACCAAAACTCTAATCTTGCTAATACAATCAACACCTAACTTCATTACATCATTGTGGATTATGATAAACAGATTATGATGATTGAAGCAACATTCCAGAGGATTTATACTGAGGAAAGTTTCTATGTACAAGGTATTCTGAATTGATTATTTCTACAGATTGACCACTCTCTCTGTTGTTGCATTATCAACAACATCAAGGTCAAGAACAGGTACCTATTACCTCTTGTTTCTGCATGAAAACCTTTAAAGACATCTTGTTCCAGAACTGTTTCAAAGGCTAAAGCAAGCAATGTTGTTTTTTAAACTAGATCTTCCAAGTGTCTATGAGGATAGGGCCAATGAGGGACAATATATTGTTGTCCTCTAATTACTAATTCCCTGAAAGTACATAGAATGCATGTAAAGATGGTTCTTTCCTGTCTGTGAAAATTTAGGCCAAGTTGGAAAAGGGCAAATTCTGAGAGATTAATGGAGTTTTGGGTATTTTTTCTTATTTCTCCAAATCATATCCAATTGAATTCTAAGAAAATGTAAGCAATCACTGCATCACCAATTTCTTGAAAGGTTGTTCAACATTTTGTGGACTTGCTAACTTTATTAGAAAGTTTTCCTGCATCCTGTTGCCTGTATTTTCCTTAATTTCCATTGCTAAAATATTTTTGTGGATTCCTGAAGCCCAGGCCACCTTTATATGTATTGTGTTTGGTAGCCGAGGATGAGGAGAGTATAACAGTGCTTTATTAGCAGGTTCATGCAGCCATTACATAACAGCAGTCACTCTTACTTTCACTTTCAAGCTGTACAGAAAGTCTTGTGTATGCACAGTGACGCCCGCAGGCCATTAGTATAAACACCACAATATTTTGGCAGAAAAATTGACCTCTGCTCCTATACTACAGCATTTGAATGTCTCCACAGAATTTATACTTAAGAGTGATGCTTTTCAGGTGGCAGTTGGTGCAGTACTCACTTTGTCTTATTTGCCGTCTGAATATGTCAGAACAGAACTATGATGTGGCTGACCACAAACCTTTGGCAAGTGACAAGTGAATTACAATTTTATATTGCTATATGCTCATCTGTAATATATTTAAATGCATACTGGCTACTTATGAATTTGCAACACTGCATAGTTTTAGAAAGAACCAGAGCAATGCTCAGTTGCAAAAGAAAGATTTGCTAGTTTACAAGATATGTTTATAAAGGCGAAAACTTACACAATGCATGCATGATGGGAACAAAGTATTAACCTTAAGCAACTGATAAAACTTGTACTTTTTATTAGGGGTTTGACCCAGAATTGGTTCTGAATATGCCTGCAGTGCTGTGTGGCCCTATGCACTGTACAACACAGGAACGAGTTAACATATGTCATGCAACTGTTTGAGAATCAGGGAATCTATTAACATACAGTATGCAATGTCACATGTGGCAGATTTAGTAAATTCACATGAATTATTCGAAATTCGATCGAATTTTCAAAAAGATTCAAATTAGAATTTTCGAATATTTTTGAAGGCCACTTCAACCATCGAATTTTAAAGATTGGATTGAATCAAATGTTTTGAATAATTCGAATAAAATTCTATTCGACTTTTCAAATATTCAGCAGTCAAATTACTTGCCCTTTAATTTTTTATTCGACTGCCTAGTTCGCCAGTTTTTTAACTTTTTTTGATCGAACTAAAAAAAATTTGATCGATTGGTTAAAATTGTTCAAATAATTCAATTCGAACTATTTAATCGTTCGATCTAATTTTTTCTTTTATTCGAATAGCAGTAAAAACTTTCAAATTCAATATTCGAATTTGAAGGTTTTAAATTCGACCACAATTCGATTTCACCCTCGAATTAGACCAATAATAAATCTGCCCCTTAGTGTAGTGCATATATAATCCCATAAAAGAGAATGCTATAATCTTGATGTAATTTAATGATGATCAACAATTATTGATTGGTTGCTATGTGTCATTACTTCAGGGGAAAATACTATATTTTGTGTATTCTTCTTAAGGGCTTTGCTAGTGTTCAAAGCAATGGCAATGAAAAAACTGGTTTTAGTTAAACTGTACATACTAATATGTGAGATGTGTATATGGTGCTTATTGATAAATGCATGAATGCAGAATGCATTTCAAACACAAATTTTTTTATCAAAAGAGGGAAAACATTAACTATATAAAAATTAAAGAGGAATTGTATCCCTCCTTTCTATTCATTGTACCTTTGAGGAAAGAATATAGTCATTTAGAACTTTAATTAGTACATTCAAAATGTACTTTTTCATTTCATGTAATGAGACAAAATAAACATGTAACACATTTTATGAAACAGAAATGTTAACATATGCTGTGATTCAAGAAAACACCACTGGCTAATCTAAAATCACAAGTTAACATTCCCTCAGCATGATTAATCCGCATAATTTAGAATCACAATATTTAAACACATTTTTATGCTAATCCTGCTTTTTAAATAGATGGGTTAAAGCATAGTTCACATCAAAAAGAAAGGTGCTTTCAGCTCATAACTGTGTTATGACAGTTTTTAATTGCAAAACTTACACAGCATGCCTGTCATTTACAGCTTTATAGGCCACACATCATTAAGGTTCACATTTATATATTGTTTACTACTTGAAATAGGGAACAAAATAAAGAACAAAACTATATTAAGCCTTTACGAGTTTAACAACTGTACTCTGGAAATTCCAATCATATTGTAGCACAGGATAACAGTTCTTGTGGTGCTGTAAATTAATAACAAAAAAACACAACCTTTCATGTGTCAAAAATTTGCACTAACAATAAGCACATAGCCAAAATGAAGGCCTATTGAAGAAATCAACACTGCATGAAGGTGTATTTTATATTAAAATGCAAAGAATAATTACTACACATACAATTAAAACTTACAAAATCGACATTTCAAAATCTGCATTAGAGATCGCAACCAAAACCTTCTAATCTTGTTTTTAACATATCAAACTGCTGCTTTATATCTGCAAAATTACTTGCAAGCAAATATAGACTAATTTTTTTGACTGATCAAAGCAAAAACTCATATATATGTATTTTAATAAATGTGTTTCTTGTAGTTATATAGTTACATACAGTAGTTACATTTTGTAGAAAAAAGATCAAGGTCAATTATGTCCACCCCCCTACATATATTTATATTATTACTGTATATATATATATATATATATATATATATATAGAGCTTAATATAACAATAGCCTTATGCTTGAATAAATCATCCAAGCCATTCCTAAAGACATTAATAAAATGTGATGTAAACTATGTATTGTAAATGCCATGCTTGGACCATGCTGTACTGAAGTTTCGTCTTTCTCAGTAACTATTTTATTTTACAGAACTAGTTTGGGGTTGCTCGAACCAAAGGACGGTTAAAGGAAAGATTTTATTGCAAGAAACTGCAGAGAAACATGGCCTTACGCGTTTCGGGATCACAGTCCCTTAGTCATAGGCTTACACCTTACAGAATGAATCGTACGTATGAGTTATTTACAATTGGTCTGTAGCGACCCTTGTTAGTTACCTATATCACGAAAAAAGATTTGTTTAAATATAACAATAAAAGAACACAGTACTCTGTTAAAATTGAAACATAGTAAAAAGTGGGAAAGTTCTGAGCTTAGGAGACATATCTCTATTGATTCAAATGTTCTACTATTTAGTCATATAAATGGATCTTATTTCATCACCATTTTGTACATGAGCATCAGTACTATGTGTAGGGTATTATTCATATTATCTATATCAAACCCCACTCAAATTTGGGGGATGGACGTTTTGTAAAATGTAAAAATATAATATATATATATATATTTTAAATAGAATCAGAAATATGCATAAATATACGCAGATGCAAAGGAGGACTATCATATGCCCATGTTGAAATTCAGATAATTATAGTATATTAAGATGATATTGCTCAGATGCCACGTTTATCAATATAGGTATGCAATATCATGCCTTGTGTTAAGGCCTTTTGGAGTTCTTGTTTCAAGCTTTAGAATCCAAAAGGCTTCCCTTAAGTTTATAGAATGTAATGGGTCACCTCCTCTTAAAGGTATCCTCACCTGTTCAATAACTTAACATCCAGATCATGGATGCCCTTCAACGAACATGAGGCAAAGTGCTTACCCACAGGGGATCCTTCATCTTTTTTGTCAATTGCCCTAATATGTTCCCTAACTCTTTCCTTGAGACAGTGGGTTGTACATGCCACATATTGTTTCCCACAACATTTGCACTCCAATAAATCAATAACTCTCTTGGTATTGCAGTTGTAGAAACCATAATTCTGGAATGTCTTGCCCGTAACATTGGTTTTTTAGTTTGGGGTTGCCTTTATGAGAGTCTGGTGGTCAAAGTATCTGACTAGTGAGGGCTAAGACCAGTACACCTTGACGTTATCTCTATCTCATTACATGGGTATTTCTTATATTAATGTGAGTTTAAAATAAAAAAATCAAAACAACTATAATACTAATATTTTTGCAAAGTGTGGTAACTTATAAACTATAAACAAAACTGTTTTAGTAAAATGTGTCTGCTGAAATAATATGCAGAGTTCAAGCAACAAAATGTCCATTAATTTTTTTGCTTTTAGCTTTTATCACTACAGAATCATGCAGTCTTTATACTTTAAAGGCATCAGTTATTTAACATGTATTTATAAACAGTAACAAGAAGCAGCTTTTAAAGGCTTTGTATTTGATATGTATACCAGTGATGAGAAAGGTCTGTGTATTGCTGATATATTCACTAGATAAATGTATATTATATAAACCCATTATGTACCCTCACCCCTCTCTTTTTTACATTTGTACAATAGTCATGAAATTCATCTCTAGTATACTTATGTAATGAATGGGCTTTTCCAAGCATAAAGTCAATGGAATAGTAGTTTTTAGAATGTTTTGTGAACTCACAATGGAGATGTGCTGCTGTGCTGTATTGAACCTGAAGTAGCTAAACTTCTATTATATTGTCACCTTTGATATTATGAAGCCTTTTATTACATCCATTTTACTATGCATTTAAATTATACATTGGACTATAGCTTTATATTTTGTGATGCTACATTTAAGAAGATACATGAACATTTTTTAATTTATACAAGACATTTAAATATTGTTTGATGCTTTGAAAACGGTTAAAAAACATTGAATATTTCTTCAGAATAGTAAATGATCTCATAATTACAGGAAAGATATTTGTGTTAAAAATCAATTTTTAGATTGTAAACTATAATGAGCAGAGCCATCTCTTTATTGGCTGGCTAAGATAATCATAGCAGGTTTTCAAAACATTTTGGTTCCCTTTTCAAGCTGAATATACACATACAAACACATTTATATTTAAACTAATTTGGATTGACGAGAAGCTAACCCTGCTTGGTGTAGGCAATCACAGAGTCTTCAGGAGATATGTGTATGCACTACAGTAAATTGAGTGCACCTTACTCTAATATGAGCTCCACTCCAAATATATTTGCTCCAGATAAGACCATAAATCTTAGGTAGTAAGCCCTTGCAGCGATGTGGAGGCAGGGTGTAGTGCAACTGT
The DNA here is from genome assembly GCA_024363595.1 of Xenopus borealis. Taxonomy (NCBI): domain Eukaryota; kingdom Metazoa; phylum Chordata; class Amphibia; order Anura; family Pipidae; genus Xenopus; species Xenopus borealis. Next base: position 72,635,618 of record CM044436.1, read on the forward strand.
AATTGTATTCAGGGTGCAAATAACTGGGCGCCAGTGGTTCTTATAAGTGGAGTGTACATAAAAACCAAATAAACAGGATCATGTATCAGCAGAATATATACTAGTACTCACAGTACTTTTGGTGAATAGCTGTCCCCTTAAGGATGAGAGGCAAGATATGCGGTCTAGTAGAGGCACACCTAGCTTTCATCATTTGAATCATTTAAATGCATTAGAATGATTCAAACTATTGTGCCAAAAAATTTTTGATTTTCAAAAAAAAAGTCCCAGCAGGTTTAAGGTGGTGAAGGGTCAAATGTGGTCAAATTTTAAAATTTGATTAAAACATTTTTAAATTCAAATTGAATTTTGGAATACTTCCAAATTCACATTTTTTTAATTAAAATTTTCACTTCGACCCTAAGTACAGTTTTTTTCTTGTGGGACTTCATTATTAGGAGCACAGATATTAGCAGGTTTAATCACAGATCCTATTTATGGTACTAGTGGACGCAAGGCAAAGATCCCATTGGTGGGTCTACATAATCACTCCAAGAAATGTGTGGTACATGAATGGGATCTGTTATCTGGAAACCCTTAATATATAAAGCTATGTATTAGGGGAAGGACATATATCATATATACAGTATAAAATTTTGTAAAATTATTTTAGTAGACTTAAGGCATAGAGATCCAAATTATGGGAAAACCTCTTATACGAAAATCCAAAATCTCAAACATTCTGGATAATATATACTATACCTGTGGTTATACCCTCAGTCAGATAAATGTGAAAATAATTATCAATGCAACAATTAAATAGTCTTTTTTTCCACCAAAGTTCATTTGTTTGCCTTGGACCAGAAAAAAAATGTCTTCTAAAGATACAAGTGGCTTATTATAAAGACACCTTCAACAGGAAGTTAAAACAATACAAGGAATTAAGAAGTGCATGTAGAGCTTTTATTGCTAAGTAAATGAAGTGGTCTGAACATTTGAGTACATGCTTCCTTCAAAGGTTATAGTTAATAAAAAGTCTAATGGTTGGTCCTGGGTAAATGTCCTTTTAACAATTTAAAAGAATAGCCTTAGTTCACTAGTTTTGTCATCACAGCAAATAAACATGTTAGCCTTCAGTATCAATAAGCACAGTAGACTATCAAAATGCTAATTAAATACTGCTAAGGAAATATAGTGTATTTGCTCAGAGGATCAGAAATAGGTGCCACTAACTTCTTACTACAGATGGAGCAAAATGCCCAGGTGGAGAGTATACCAAGTCAAGCAAAACACTCATTGTGCTATGGGCCTAGATGTTGTTTTATAATAAACAGTGAAATGCTAGTCCTGCTTTCAAATAAAGCGTGCGTGATCCAGCATGAATGAACAATTGTTTTGATATTCATTATGTATTATTGCACAAATTCACAGTATACATGTCAAAGCCCCTTACATCTGCTAACAATTTGGTAAATACCCCTAATCCTTTAGATATTTCCCTAAGAATGTTTGAGAAAATACAATTTATCATTTCAGGAGACTTTTGAAATAAACAAAATCGTGGCTTTACTGGCACAAGGTGGTCATAATATAAGTTTATAACACCCAGTCCCAGAAAACAATGTCTTATGTAAGCAGCATTCAGGAGTTTACTTGTTTTCTTCTTGTCGGTTAGTACTTAAATATCTCCTTCAAGATCTAACTAAAGCTATTGATCTGTGAAATACTGTGCACTCCAGGAATGTAATTTACTTGACATTACATATCAAATGATGAGATGAATAGGTATCATGGCATTTTGTAATTAAACATCTTACAACCCATTTAAATGATTGTGTCAAAAGGGCAAGATATGTTTTATAAGCATTTTCAAATCTATACCATAAACTGCACGTTTGAAAATGTAAAAGCTGCCATTAGTATAAGCACATAAGGCAATACTTGCCATAAATGCATCTGATTTATTGGCAGGAAACATAAAGTGGCCTTGATTGTACATAATGAGACTACAATGTATTACTTGGTACTTATTTCATGCTTTACCAGAACAAGATTGTTTCTCTCTCTGCTGATAGTACAATTTGTGTGAAACTCTGGCATATTAGATTGTATTCGACATATAGTTTAACAATATAACAGCATAACAAGTCTAAAGAATAATAATAATACGATTATTTTAAAATATCATTGTAGGAATTAAGGGCATGTCTCTTTGTATACTGAGTGAATGATCTTTCACTATTCAAAGAAAAGCACGCACTCCTGCAGCCAATCGGTAAGGTAAAAAATCAGCTTTATTCCATGTAGTTAAAAAGTCAGCGTCCTAATGAGTTTCGTATCTTCCGATACGTAATCATAGGCACACATTGTTACAAACAGTTACAACCTTTTAAAGGAAATGACACCTGAGTTGGTTCCATTACGGACCAATCATTAGGCTCACAATTTAAACACTCTGTGGGTTTTAAATTGTGAGCCTGATGATTGGTCCGTAATGGGGCTAACTCAGGTGTCATTTCCTTTAAAAGGTTGTAACTGTTTGTAAAAATGTGTGCCTATGATTACGTATCGGAAGATACGAAACGTGTTAGGACGCTGACTTTTTAACTACATGGAATAAAGCTGATTTTTTTACCTCACCGATTGGCTGCAGGAGTGCGTTCTTTTCTTTGAATTTTGGATTGTCGCTTGGGCTACGGGCTTGGGGCACTGCAACCGAGCCATTGATCGGACTTGGTGAGTTACTTTATCCTCTGATTTACCATCACGATTACTTCCTTGACCTGGCATCCGATAGAGTGTTGGACTCGGGGTATTTACACCCGGGTCTTTTATACCACAGGGTGAGCCGTTACTTACTCATCTATATGCACATAAACTAAGTTAAAATTATTGTTAAGGGCTTGAGCTGGCAGTCGCCAATCGATTTTTGTAATGATCTTTCACTGCAAAGATACAAGATTCTAGTAAAGTTTAAGTAAAATTAATATGCATCTTTAAAAAAGCTGTGTAAAAATGTGTTAAATTAAATATATAAATGCAAAAAAACAAGCCTAAAAACAATCATTTTTGTAAGCATAGAAAACCTGATTTAAAGGGGTGGTTCACCTTCAAGATAACTTTTAGTATATTGCAGAATGCCCATTTCTAAGAAACTTTTCAATTGGTCTTCATTATTTATTTTTCATAGTTTTTTAATGATTTGCAATTTTCTTCTATTTCTTTGCAGCTTGCAAATGGGGGTCACTGACACCATCTAAAAACAAATGCTCTGTAAGGCTACAAATGTATTGTTATTGTCACTTTTTATTACTTATCATTCTATTCAGTCCATCTCCTATTCATATTCCAGTCTCTTATTCAAATCAATGCAGGGTTGCTAAGGTAATTTGAACCCTAGGAACCAAATTGCTGACACTGCAAACTGGAGAGCTGCTGAATAAAAAGCTAAATAACTCAAAAACCACAAACAATAAAAAATGAAAACCAATTGCAAATTGTCTCAGAATATCACTCTCTACATTATACTAAAAGTTAACTCAAAGGTGAACAACCCCTTTAAGGAATTATCCACAAAAGAGATGTTTTATTCATATTCAAAAGCAACATAGGAATAATCCATCTATTACTTAATATTTAAGCTCCTGTGCCAAGTCCTTTTTCCACTTGCATCCTCTGTATAGATCATGAGCAGCTCTCCATGCCATGTGCCTATGCAAGGGGTTGGGGTTTGTTTTTAGCGATACTGTGATGCAGTGCAAACTCTGTTAACAGTGAAATGGGAAGATTGGCAATACAGTCTTTGTCTACTTTTAAAAATCCAGACCTTTGTGTTTTGGGTGACAGGGAAAGGGGTAATATTTTGGAGCTTGGTGAATGTTTGGATTTCTATGTCCTTTTGCATCAAAACAACTCCTCCCACCCACCCAAAATAAACCTACCTCTACTGTTTATAGATTATTTACTTAGTTTTTCATATGTTTATACTTTTTATGTAACCTACAGTTTTATGTTACTAATTTGTTTTCCATTTTACTTCTAAGGGTAGTGATTTACACAGTAAAATGTCACAAATAACAGAAATTTGATTTTTCTCACAATTGCAATTTTTATCAAACAAGAAAACAAGCATGGAAGAAAGTAAAAAATATTGAGAAAACGTAAGAACCGGTGTTCATAATCTAATCATGTTTCAAATTTAATGAGCCATATTATGTTGAAAATAAAGAATGTTAGTACTTGTTGAAAGTAAGGAATGTTAGTACTTGTCTAGTATTCTACATCAGTTTACTTTTACCATTAGAAAAAAATCTGATTTTTTGCTGTGTATTACTTCAACCTGTGTGCATTTTTTCCATGATGCCACATGTCAATAAACTCCAAGAATCAACATTCAGATTCAGATTTTGTCCCGTGATTCAAAATTATTTGCACAAAAATGTTTGGTATTTCCAAAAAGTTTGGCAATCTTGTATGAAAAACTTTGCATCTAAAAGCTTGTGAGTTCATGTAGAAGCATGTCGTCTAAGCTTGTAAACTCACAGACTCAAGGTATCCAAGTTTTTTCCACAACTGTAATCAATCAAGTTTTTTTCTCTCTTATTAAAAGGGTTTTCTTTTTTTTTTTTTTTTAAGTCCTTCAACTCTCGCTCATTAATTTCCATAACAGCAGCTTCAAACAGGCTGCTGACTGGAAAAAGCAACTAAAAACAAACAAACCGACTGAAAAGGATAAGTATTTGTTATTAACAGTTTTTTTTGTATTTTTATTTTATAATAAAGTGGTATATTTAAATACTGTGGTTTAATTTTTTTTTATTATTTACTGTTTTTGGTGCTAAATGGCAAAGTTTGGTGTGCTATTGTGCTTACAGCAAGTTTGTCACAACCTGCTTTACTTTGCAGTTAGTTTTCCCTCAGTTTGAGGGGGTGGGGTTTGATTAGTTGCACTTGAACAGACTGTATAAACTGTATAAATAGAACCCCTGGGACTCCAGTGGAGCTTGCTCTAGTGTTTAGCTGTTCGTCAGTAGGGATGACGCGAACCGCCGCAAAAAAGTTCGCGAACTTTAAAAGCTAAAAAAGACATTTCTGGCCAGAAAAATGATTTTAAAGTTGTTTAAAGGGTGCAACGACCTGGACAGTGGCATGCCAGAGGGGGATCAAGGGAAAAGAACAATCCATTATTTTCTTATGTCAAAAGTGTTACAAAGTATCTTACCTGCACCTGTTAGCTGTTCTGGACTCTCTGCCAAAAGCCAAGTTGAAATCTTTGCTTCTTTTTCTGGCTGTTCAGTGAGGGTCTTTCCAGTGAAAGAGGGTCCTCCAAAAAGAGGGTCTTTCCAGTACAAATGAGGGACAGAGGGTTGAGCTCGCAAAAGAGGGACAGTTGGGACTCGGGAGGTATGCACATTTTTTTTTTTTTAGTCCAGGGGGTGTGTGGGGGTGGTCCAGGGAGATCTTCCTGATTGGCTGCCATGTATCTGCTGGTCTGGGGTGAGAGGGCAAAAAAATGCGGCAAAAAAAATGCGCCAAATTGACGCAAACCCAAAATGCGAACGTCGCGCGACATTCGCGAACTTCCGGCGAGCGCGAACAGCGGATGTTCGCGCGAACAAGTTCGCCGGCGAACAGTTCGCGCCATCCCTACTCGTCAGTGTTTTCTCTTTAAGTGGGGTTGCAAACACCAGAGTTTCAAAACAAATGAGGTTTCAAACTAGGTCAAATGTTTGTTCTAAACCCAAATCTCTTTTTTTATTCCTGTTTTGATCTGTAACTGGGATAATGAGTGCTAGCAGGATTGAACGTCTGACCCAGTGCACAGTTTGCCATATGTATGCAGATTTGGAACAAGAGATGCAAAATGCTTACCTCTGTGGTAGATGTGAGCAAATTGCCACTTTGTAGGCTTGAGTTAGAGCACTAGAGGAACAAATTTCAACACTGCGATCGATTGACAATCTTGAAATTAGTCTCTTGCTCACTGAGCAGGACCTAGTGGGGTCAGATAGTTTGGGGGGAAAAGAACAGCAGCAGAATCTTGAGGCAGCTAGCTGTGTGACAGTTAAAAATCTAAGGTGGGCAAAAGGAAAAGGCAGACTGATTCTGGGTTTATACATCCCAACAACTTTGCCAGATTGTGTGAAGATGATGGGAGTGTGAACTCTGGATTGGCAATTCTAGATGGGGCTCTCTAACAGCCAGGAGACCAGTTTCTCTAGTAGTGGTGGGGAGGAGAGCAGAGTCAGGCATAAACAGATTGTGGTTGTAGGGGGATTCAATTATTAGGAAAGTGGATAGGGTAATCTGTTATCCGGATCGCTACAACCGAACAGTTTGCTGTCTACCTGGTGCCAGGGTTCGGCATGTGGTTGATTGGGAAGACAAATTATTGGGTGGGGCTGGGCATGACCCAACTGTCTTGGTACATATCGGTACAAATGACAAGATAAATGGTAGATGGAAGACCTTAAAGAGTGAGTTCAGGGATCTAGGCTCTAAGATTCCAATGTAATTTTTTCAGAAGTTTTACCTGTGCCATGTGCAAGTTTAGGGAGACAGTGGGAGCTTAGGGAGTTAAATGCATAGCTCAAGTCTTGGTGTAGGAAGGAAGGGTTTGGGTTCCTAGAGCACTGGGCTGATATTTCCTTGGGGTACAACTTATACAGTTGTGACGGATTGCAGCTCAAGGGAAGGGGGTCCATTTTGCTAGGGGAAAGAATGGCCAAGAGGTTGGAGGAGTGTTTAAACTAGGCAAGTGGGGGTGGGTGAGAGAAAGAATTATGGGGAAGCTAGGGTAGAAGGGGTGTTTCGGAATTAGTAAAGGGTCATTGGGGGAGGAGTGAGGGAGGCATACAGTTTACCAGCTAAGGAGGTCCCTCTGTTACAAGGAAAACATACTATAAATAAATATTAATATATAAATATTAATTTAACATATAATTCCCCTCAAAGTAATGTACATTTAAAAAGTAAACATAGTAACCTCTGCTGTATGCTGGCAAATTCATGAAGTTTGTCAGGTAAAATGGGAGACCTAGAATGAATTGCATGCTCTAAAAATTATCCAAGTATCACCGAGTATTGGTGGGATGAAACATGTGACTGAACTGTGAATTTAAATGGTTACACCCTTTTTAGGAG
>CM044436.1:72653762-72664631 GCA_024363595.1 Xenopus borealis
CCTTGCCTTAAGGACTTGCACCTTCCCCCTTCTGACTCTACAGTGCCCCCTACCCAATCCATGACACTTACTTTCTCATAAAAAGAAATTAAGTTAGTCTGGCAAGATCTAATATGCATAAAACCATGCTGGCACAAACTCATAGTATTGTTATTTGCTATGAAGCACAGTAGCCTATCCTTTATTAATCCTTCGAAAAACTTTCCTACCACTGATGTCAGACTAACTGGCCTATAGTTTTGAGGTAGAAAATGGGATCCCTTTTTGAATACCACATTAGCAATTCGCCAGTTTCTCTGCACCATGCCAGACCTCAATGAATCCTGAAAAATTAAGTAGAGAGGTTTGGCAACAACAGAGCTAATCTCTTCAAGTACCCTGGGATAAATCCCATCTGGCCCTGGACTTTTGTTTATCTTAACATGTTCTAGTCTTTTTTGAATTTCATCATGTGTGAACCATGCATCAATAGATTTATTATTAGAATTGGGACTATTAATAAGGAAACCTTCATTAGCTGGTTCCTCATTTCTGTAGACAGACGAAAAGCATGCATTCAAAATCTGAGCTTTTTGCTTGTTCTCATCAACTAGCTGACCCCCCCTCTGATAGTAAAGGTCCTACCCATTTTTTTAGTATTACTATATTTAAAAAATAATTTTGGATTCTTTTTACTGCTTACTGCCATACTCTTTTCCATATTGATAATAGCTTTCCTGCTATTGCAATATTGCATGATTTATTGACCTCCTTGTACCTTATAAATGATTTGGCTGTCCCAGCTAATGTGAAAGCCTTAAAAGCACATCTTTTCTTACCCACCTCAACACCAACACTTCTATTAAACCAAAAAGGTTTTGCTTTACAACGATGTTCCTTGCTTACAAGTGGAATATACTGACATGTTTATTTATCAAGCAGAATTTTTCAGACTTCCCATTTTTGTTCAGTGTTTAACCCTGGGAAAAGCATTTCCCACTTTATATGTTGCAGAGATGCCCTTATAATGTCAAAATTGAAATTCAATGTTTTAGTTACTCCCTTATAGAGCTGCTTCTGATCACTATTCCCTAAATGCTCACCCACACAAATACTAGACATGAGTTCAGTATTATTAGTTATTACAAGATCCTATCTAGTAGGTTCTTGAACAAGCTGGGATAAAAAGTTGTCATTTAGCATATTTACAAACCTACTAGCTTTCGCTGTCTTGGCAACCCCATTTCCCCAGTCAATGTCTGGATAATTGAAGTCACCCATAATAATAACTTGACCTTGTTGTGAAGCCGCTTCTATTTGTAAAAGTAGCTGGGCTTCATACTCGTCACTTATACGAGGTGGTTTGTAGCATACACCAATGAAAATTCTTCTTTGTCAGGATCGCGCCACCCAGAGTCTTACCTGCAGCTCCGGGCTGCGCATCCTCTCTCTCCTGCGTTGCTCCCACAATGGTAGTGCCCATAGCCGTCACGTGGGTAGCGGCGCCAACGTAATGACGTCACGCGCCTGCGCCGTTTGGGTGCCAAATTTTAATATTTAAAGGCGCATTGGACGCCTTTATGGTGTCCAATTATAGGAATACCTTGCCATGTTCCTGGGTGTTTATTTTGTTCCTGTTAACTGTATTTTTTGATCTTGCCTGGACTTTGCTATTGTATTTGCCTGCCTGCATATAAACCTTGCCTGGACTTTGACCTTGATTCCTGCCTAATCCTTGCCTGTACCGCGCTATTGGACCTTTAACTCCTAAGCTTCCTCCTTGGTCCCTACTACTCCCATACCCTACAAGGCCTATCCTGACACTTATTCCCAGTGGAAATTCCAGACACTTACCAGTGCCATCAATGGCTATTTCTTTAGTGCATGGCTTTAATTCAGGCTTTACATACACACACACACACACACTCCTCCCCCCTTTTTAATCCCTCTGTCCCTCCTAAAAAGGGTGTAACCATTTAAATTCACAGTCCAGTGCCATGTTTCATCCCACCAGGTCTCAGTAATACCAATTATATAATAATTTTTAGAGCATGCAATTAATACTAGGTCTTCCATTTACCTGACAAATTTTGTGCATTTGCCAGCATGCATCAGTCTTCGTTATTTATTTTCTATAGTTTTTTTATTATTAACCTTCATCTTCTGACTCTTTCCAGCTTTGAAATGGGGGTCACTGAACCCATCTAAAAAACAAATGCTCTCTAAGGCTATTGCTATTGTTACTTTTCATTCCTCTTCTTTCTATGCCAGCATTCTCCTATTCATATTCCAGTCTCTTAGTCAAATCAATGCATGGTTGCTAAGGTAGTTTGGACCAAAGCAACCAGATTGCTGAAATTGAAAACTGTAGAGCTACTGAATAAAAAGCTAAATTACTCAAAAATTACAATGAGTAAAAAATGAAAACCAATTGCAAATTGTCTCACTCTCTACATCATACTAAGTTAACTCAAATGTGAACAACCCCTTTAACATAACACGACCCACCAAAGTGTTGTAATCAAATCATAAAACTTTTATTTTTCATGATTGTTTTTTATTTTTGCAGGACCTTCAGGTGCATTATCTATCTCTCTATTTATCATCTATTTTTCTGCCTGTCTTCCTTTCAGTCAATATGTATATAAGTGCTTATTCAGGTATATGATATCTGCTTAAAAATAAATACAAATATTTCTCAAGTAAGTCCAAGACAATGCAAGATACAACTGAATATCAGCTTGTGCTCTGACATGTACAAAGATCTGTAACATTCACAATCATAAAAAATATACTGTATATTGCCAACAACAGTCATTGTCAACAACAGTCAAATAAATAGTAAGTCTAGTAAAGATAAATAACGATAACATTGTTGAGTTGTGCATTTGAAGGCATGTACTTTTGTACTGGTAGTGTAGTACTGGAGAGGCAGATATCAAATGGGGAGCAGGATGGCATGATTGCAAATGACACATAGAGCAGTTTTGAGCATTTCGTTTACCTACTGTTTTTCATGGTTAACATTATAATATCACCCCACCCCCTGAAGTCTGAATAACAAAGAAATTTCAGCACAGGTCCTTTGTATGGGATTCACATGGGAAACAACTAAGACTGATTGGAAGCGATTAACATTAATGTTATTAGCTTCAGTGCTGCATCTGACACACACATTTCCCTTTTGTAGTGAATGCTTATCTTGGTATTTTTCTTAAAAAATAAGACTCTATTTCTGTATGTGAAATGATGCAATAAACACAAAATAAATATATTTATAGCAGGTATAATCGGTATATATTTTTATAGTAGTTGTCTTATCCAGTGTGAAAATAGAGCTAGATAATAAAAGATGATGATAGATGGATAGATAGATGATAGATAGATAGACAGACAGACAGACAGACAGACCGATAGATAGACAGAAAGATACCTACAGACTATTTTAGATAACTAGAATATACACAATATTGCTAGCAATCTGCTGTGGCCACTGGAGACTGGCAGCTGCTGAAATGATCACTAGAGAATTTATAACCATTATGAGTGTGTCACATTTGCATTTATCAACCTCATTTGCTTGCTGATGATCTTCAGCTCATTTTTTATGCCCCCTGTTTTCCTGAATGACTTATTTGTGCCTTTTTATACAGTTTTCTTATGAATTAATAATTCTAGAGGATCTCTGATTTTTCTACAGTAATTGCAGGAATTCCATATGGGCTTTCAAAACTTTGTCACTTATAGGGCAAGTAATTATGTTACTTTTCCTGTAGCCTCTAGAGTTTGGGATATGTAATACTGGTGAAAGTGGGCTGTCAGATTTATTAAAAGGTTATTGTTGCTATACCATATTGTAATTTTTTTATGTTTTTCCCTTTTTACAAGAATCAACAGCTATTTTACCAGATCTGCAGTATTTCTAGCCATTGTTGCAAACTTGCAAACAAGAGAGCGTGCCACAGTTTCCTTATGCTGTTTATTTAGATTAGGCACATTTTCTGTTTCTTTAAAATTCATCCCAAATGAGTCAGGCATATGCATAATAAGGCTATTGCTATAGGCAATGAATAAAGTGATCACTGCATGTTACAGTTATAGTCTTCATTTACCTTCAGTTTCCATTGCATTGGTATTCATGTTGTGTATCTAGAATAAGTGGTGGTAAATGGGTTAATACAGTGGAAGATACACTGAATGTTTTATATGTTGCAGTAGAATACAAAAAAAGAAGATTTGGAATTATTGTGCCTATCCATTATTTCTGAGTTTTCAAAGACACTGTGCTGTTCAATGCTCACAAATTCTATTGAAATTGTATGTGCTCTTAAATTATCTAGTTGGCAGTATATCTGATGTCTGCTACAGATGCATTGTTACTGATTTACAACTCCACTGTAGTCTCTTGGCTACATTGTCTAATTAATTATATTTAGATTAACTAATACCCAATATACAGTATCTGTAGGTATAAAATCATGAAATGTTAGTCAATTCTTGCATTTGAAATACATATTACACATTAGCTTTGGAAACTGGGACACAACATTTTTATGGTTTAATTCCTGCACATGGTATATTTTTCTTAAAACTAGTGATCAGCAAAAGGATTTGCAGTGATTCTGCATTTCCACATTTCGCCATCTGCAAATTGCAAAACTGCAGCAAAAATTTGGCGTGAAAAAAATTGCTGCAACAAAAAAATTACCAAGACAAAAAAGAGAGAAAAAAGTATAATGAAAAAATGGCCATTGACATTAAAGCTTTTGGAACAAGGGGAAAAAAATTATGAGCATAAAAAATGATTGTGCAATAAAAAATGTCATCTATTGACAATGTTTTTAAGAATTTTTAGCCATTTCTCCAATTGTACAGCGAAGTGGAATGGGACAGATTCACTCATCACTACTTACAACTACACTGCAAAATGACTGTACGGATATCAGGTAAGAAAATATCACTGCAAAATGACTGTACAGACTGTACACATAAGCACATGCTTTTAAACGTGTCAGGCTTAGGTCTCTGCTTCTGTATAACAAACTAAATTAATGTAAAATCTGTAATCTGTAAAAACAATAATGCAATTTGTTTCTCACTGTAGACACCTCCTGCTCATTCTTCTCCAAGGAGCAGATATATTAAAGGGAGAATTATGTTTTTGTGTATTTACTACTATTGTTGATAAAAAGTGCATATAATGTCACGGTCGGCACCCAACACCAAAACAAATGCCAAGCACCCTGGTCTCAGCTCATCCTTCACCAGTAGTGTGACTGCCTTTTATATAAAACAAACAAGGAAAAGTTGTGCTCACCACTAATTTTTAAAACCATTAGGTGGGGGTGCAATGAGGCTGTGACCACAAAATAAATATAGACAAATACAAGAGGTCCTCTGCACTCAACCCATTATCAATATATTTAAGACATTGAGACATTTTGTGCATACAGCTACTAAAAAATGCCTTACCCTTTAAACAACAGGGATTGTTTGTCCATATATTGCAATATATTTAAGCTGGCCAACTACGTCAAAGTCATCCCATATCTGGCCAGTCCTACGCTCAATTTTCATCTGACTCATTAAGAATTCTATTGCTTCATTATACATTTTACAAAGGGACTAAGTTTTACCTGCAACTTACTTGCTGCTTTCAAAGTAAAACTCCCAATCTTGGTTGCCCTTTTATTAGACACCAGTGGGATCACCTGACTATAGCTGGGAAGGATGGGGGCTACAACAAGGAGCTGGTCACTGCTCCAGTATAACTACAACAAACAAGGAAAAGTTGTGCTCACCACTAATTTTTAAAACCAAGATAGGTCTTATAGGTCTTAGAGTAGGAAGATTATGAGATGTGAGCAGGCAAATATTATATATGGTTATAAATTCTATTATAAAATAAGGACTGCATGTAAATTAGTGTAGGTTGTTGAAGAAACTGAATCACTTTTTAGAAATGGTATGTTAAGATAATAACAATTTCATAATGTTCATAACAATTTCATAATTATGATGCAAAGGGTATGCCAGCCCAAACAAAACCATTATTCATGGCACCTCTTTTGCAACACATTAATTTTACTGATACAAATGTATATATGGCATATAAGCACATAAGTATGGCAGAGCTTTATATAAAAAATATTGTTGGCACAAAATATTAAAACATTCAATACAACTGTAAACCTCATTTTATCATGTCATCTACAAATTAAATTGTTTAATAGAATTAAATATACTTTAAATTCTATTAAGACTGGTTCCTTAAAAATAAATAATTAAAAGGAACATATTAAAAAATATTAGGGGCAGATTTACCATTGGTCGAATTTGAGGGTTAAAAAAACCCTCGAATTCGACCATGTGAATAGTTGGAAATATTGTGGAAAGTAAAATCCTTCAAATTCAAATATCGAATTAGAAGGATTTTACCTCAATTCCGTTGGTCAAATGATGGAATAGAAAATATTTGATCAACAAAATCAATCGGATTGATCGATTTTAACCATTCAACTGAATTTTTTAATTCGATCAAAAATAATAAAACCCAATTTGGTAGCTTTGATCTGGCAAACTAGGCAGTCAAATAAAAATTTAAAGGGGAAGTAATTTGACTGTCGAATATTCTAATAAATTTTTATTCAAATTATTTGAATTGTTCGATTCAATCAAATTTTCAAAATTCACTGGTCAAAGTGGTCTTCAAAAACATTCAAAAATTCAAATTTTAATCTTTTTGAAAATTCAATCCAACTTCGAATCCTTCATGTAAATTTAGCAAATCTGCCCCTCAGTTTTACCTGTATGGAGTATCCCGCCTAACTGCTAAAATATACACAAAACCTTGCTCATAACTAGGGATGAGCGAATTTGAACCATTTCCCTTCACCAAAAATCCAATGCTGTCAAAACATTTTTGCTGCATGTTCAATTTTTTTTGATGTGCTACGCCATTCAAGTTTATGGGCGTAATTTCCCCAGCGAAACAAGGCGAATAAATTTGCCCATCCATTCTAATAGCACATGGCTGAACTACAAGGATAAGGTAACACAGTGTGTGTTGTCCCATCAATTAACTCAATTTCTGAGTGAAGAAAAAATCAGGATTAATGTTTTATAGGTCCAATTATTGGTTAACAGTCTAGAGTAAACGTTGGACATGTAAGCCTGATTATAAAAAAAAAAGGTCTATAGGCGTCAAAAATTTTTTGCCGCATGGCAAATTAATTTTGATGTGTGACGCCATTTAAGTCTATGGGCATCATTTGCCAGACAAAACAAGGTAACAAAATTTGCCCATCCCTACTCATAATACATGGATATGCTACAAGGATATGGTAAAACAGTGTGTGTTGTCCCATCAATTAACTCAATTTTATTGTGAAGAAAAAATCAGGAGTAATGTTTTATAGGCCCAGTTAAGCTATTGGTTAACAGTCTAGAGTAAATGTTGGAGGTGTTACCGTATAAGCCTGATTATCTCTTAAATTCTTAGTGGGTGATGTACTGTAGATCTTGACTGTGTATCTTTCTTTCTAGTCACTTTTAAATCTGAAAACAAGATCCTACACTATTCTTAGTGGCATATTTACTATGCTGTATAAAAAAATGGCGGGACAACACACCACACATCGCCACACTTTGCTTAAAATATTTACGTTTCTTCTAATGCTGCTTTTGCCATAAGCAATGTAAAATAATGGCATCAAATCTGGCTTTTCCATAGTATAAATTTACACATACCTTTGCAATTTATTTTCCACTGCTTTTTATACCTTTTTTAAGCAAATTTAATTTTACACAACATACTAAATATGCCCCTAGGACCACCTTCAAAACTGAAAGAAGTAAATTAATTATGTAAGACTGGGGCTTTCTACAGTAGTTCAGGGAGTGGGAAAGATTTTAGGGGGTTATTTAGCAATATCTGAAGTTCGATTAATTTGTAGTTTTTGGACAAAAAATTAGAATTTTTAAAGTTTGATGGTCTGAAAAACTCATAGGAAAACCCAGCATCTAAAAGCTCTCAGGGTCCTGTATAAGTCAATGGGGAAGGCCCCAGTGTCTGTGCTGCTGTCCATACCGATATCCGATTATTTCGGGGATTTTGGTCCAAAAAGTCAGAAAAAAAATCTGACTTTTTGTCCAAATGTCCTAAGTTTTTGAGATTTTTGCCTGAACCTAATTTTTAAATGATTAATAAGGTCCATTTGGAAATTCAGAGTTGCACAGAGTTGATCTTTGAAATACTGAGGTAAATTCAGAGCTTGATAAATAACCCCGTTAATTTTTTCTTGACATTTTAGTCAAATGATTGTGGTCATTTTAAAGATTATAGGTTAGCACAGAGAACCCCAAATCCCATTCGTGAATTTTAGCAATACATATGTATCACCATACCATTTATTGTACAAAGAAATGGTATAAATAAATATACCTAGAAATACGGCAAATTCTTGGCCTTTATGCGCGTCGTCGTTTCTCTCTCTCTCCTTCTATTGATTTTAAAAAGATCTTTATTCTCTTCCAGTTTTAAACGCTATTTGAGCTGAAGCCATTAATACTAATTCTTTTATCCTTCTCACAAGACGTGGGGGATTTGTGGTTTTATAGACAAGTTAGTTTTTTTATCAGTTAGGCAAGGTAAAACCGAGACCACAGTTCCCCATGATCTGCCTTCTCCTCCTTGTGGTAATCCCATAGTTTGCCAAAATGAGACAGTTCTAATGGGATGACTCCACCGCTCTTTTTCTCCTTTCATTTTCCTACTAACTAGCAAATCAGCTTATATCGCAATTTTTAATTCTTGGAATTGTCCACATTTTTTAAACTAAATAATTGAATTCAGCCTCTAAGCCTTTGGAACCGAATACGGGGGGGGGGGATTTGGGTGGGAAGGCAATAATTAATTAAAGTATTAGTAAATTAATTTAAGCCTAAGGAATTTACCTATTTTAGTTTATTTATAGATAACTTATTAAGCACACAGATCTTTACTAATTATCACTGATGATCTTTGTTGATTTGTTAATGAATTGATGTTATGAATTAATTACTAGTGATGGGCGAATTTATTCGCCAGGGACGAATTCGCTTCGAACTCCCGCGATTCGCCGCTGGCGAATAAATTTGCGAAACGCCAGCGAACATTCGCCTGGCGAAAATTCGCAAAAAAAAGTTGCATGTCATTTTTGACGCAACGAAAACGACGCAACACACGTCGAAAACGACGCGACAAAAACGACGCGACACGCGTCTAAAATGACATGACGCGTCGAAGTTGACGCGACGCACATCAAAAACGTGCCGCGACTCTTTTCGCGGATTTTTTCACTAATTTGCGAATTTCTATGGAAATTCGCAAATTTATCGGCGAAGCGAAACTATTAATTACTTATATCCAATACTGAATTCATTGAATTTTAATTGAATTTAATTGAATTTTACTTAATTTGTTATTCTGGATGAATTGATGAACAATTAAGAATTTTTAAAGGGAAGCATTGAATTGAAGGATTGAAGGTTCGGGAGCACGGATTATAGGAATAACGGCACTAATGAATTTATAATTATATAAGGTCAAATCACTAAATCATTGATTATTACTGATTAATTGAAGTTAAGGAATTAAATCGGGATCCAATAAGATAATCATATTCCTCGTTTAGAGGGTAATAAGATAAGTAAATTTAGGATAGAGGCTTGTAATCCAAGTATCAATAGGGTAAATAATAAAGGACCTCGGGTTTTGCATTTCTTTTTCTCTTTTTATAATATAATAAAAGTGATCGAATTGGATAATTGCACCCCAGTGTGCCTTGAAAGGTCAGTTGCTGAGGTTTTTTTAAAATTAGTTTTATACCTAGACATACTATAATACTAAAAGAACTGTCAGTTTTATCATCTAAGGGTTAAATAAAGTAATTCAACTTAACATCCAATAAAATCAAACATATAATTTCCCATTGACTAGACTGGTGCTTAATACAGAGCTGAAAAACAGCTGTCTCTTACTTTTACCACCATTTATGAACTGGCTTATTACTTTTACATATATCTTGGCATTATGATCAAAGGTATCACTAAAGTCCAATGACACAGTAGACAACAATGCAAAGAAAACATATGTAATATAGATATAAAATTAAATGTGTAGAATAATTTAGAAGAGGAATGTTTCAGCTAAAGTTTATGGTTCATATAATACTTTTTTCCAGTACCCCACATTAGAAATCTTGTATAAAACCATGAATATTACTCTTACATGAAATAATGTAATGTTTTTATTAACATTAAATAAAACATGTAAAGCTTTTAATACATTTTAATTTTTCTTTTACTTGTTTGAAATAAAAAGGCATATGATAGGGGTTTGTCCTTCAATAACCCCAGATTCAAATTTTGCATCGACTAAACCTGAAAAAGATTTTTCATTAAAGTAGATCTATTATGTTCTGATTGTTTGTAGTTTTCTTTTTTTATCTATACAATGCTTATATTTAATGGCATCTGTGTTCACTTAGAAAATTGTGTGACTTATTTATCAAAATCTGAATTTATCTCACTATTTTTGGAAAGCCACTCCGACCAAATGCTCACAGATTTTTAACCATATTTATCATTAAATTTTCCTGAAAAATTATTGTGTGGGAAAAACTTGATAAGATTGTAAAAAATCAGAATCCAAGACTTATTTCGATTTCACGCCTGAATACACAGGCTTTTACCCAGTGCAAATCAGGATATTTTCAGGACATCTGCAATTGACTTCTACATGAACTCGGCAGGTCTGAGTTGGAGTACTTTCTTATTCTTACTATTAACACCATCAGGGTTTAATAAATCACAAAGAAAATGTTTTTCTAATTAGGGATGTCGCGGACT
>CM044436.1:72676183-72698260 GCA_024363595.1 Xenopus borealis
TCACAGGGATCTTTCTCGAGTATACAAACATGTTTGGACCAACAAGGTCTATTTTCGATCAAATAAAAATTGTTCGAATCGTTCAAACACACCAATCGATTCAAAAGTTTCACATGATTTTGGGCAAAACTTTGAAAAAATCAACTTTGAAAAAAATCAATGTTAAGGTTCCAGGAGGTCCCCCATAGCTAAAATGGCAATGCGGCAGCTTTAAGGTGGCAAATTGTCAAATTAAATTTTTCTTAAGGAGACAGTACTTTTTAATTTTTTTTTCGATTCAAATTTAATTTTGGGCTATTCAATAGTCAAAGTAGCCAAAAATTCTAATTTAATTTGAATTTTCACTTCAACCCTTAGTAAATGTGTCCCTTATTTTTTTAAGTAAAATAAGAACATAGCAAGAAATTGTTTTCGTCATGGAAACATTTAAAAAATTATCTAACACAAGTAACTCAAAACAACTGGACTTCCTGAGAATTTTTTTAATGAAGACGTTTCATTACTCATCCAAGCAGCTTCTTCAGTTCAGCTGACTGGTGTAGGGGAATTCTCTGCATATAGACTCTTCCAACAATCCAATCACAATGGCACATTGTAACCCTTCAGAGAGGTGACATCTAAAATGCACAGAGGTGTTGATTCTGTGTAGTTACTATGATAGGATTAACAGTGTGTCATGCAACTTCTAGACACAGGTGTTACTTGTGAGAGTTGCATGAATGGATATGTGATGAGTTCTGAAACCACCGGGGTACAGATGTTAGAATAGCATTGTATGTAGCAGACAGGTGGTGTTGAAGGCCCCCATCTCTGTTCAGGGATGGTTTCTCCACCTAAACATAAATAGCCTCTTCATACCTCTTTCAAACCAGCAGTCTTCTTTATCCAAGATTAGGGCATTGCTATCTTCAAATGAGTGTCCCTTTTCTTTTAGGTGTAGAAAGACAGAGTCTTGTCCTCCTATGCTAATCCATTTTCTTAGTGAGCAATTGTTTTGTCTCACCAATGTATAGATCAGTGCACTCATCGCACTCATCGCTCATCGAGTTGGATCAAGAGTCTTTTAGGAGTTTTGTCTCAGTGTGTTGCTAGGTTTGAAAAACACAGGGATGTGGTATTTGTTGAAAATCCTCCTGAGTTTCTTCGACACTCCAGCTACAAATGGAATGACTGTGTTTTGCCTACTATGTGTCTCCGGGTGGTTATTTCTTTTGATGTTCCTGTTGGGCTTTGTTGCTGCTGTTTTGACAAAGGGCGAGTCTGGGTAGCCACACACTTTCAAAGCTCCTGTGAGACGTTTATTCTCCTTGTCCTTGGACTCTGTTTCAGTTGCCACATATTCCACCCTGTGGTGCAGAGTTCTAATGACACCCAGTTTGTTTTCCCAGATGATAGTGGAAATCGACCATATGAGTGGGTTTCTTTTATACCTCCATTTTTAAGTTACCCCCCTCTTGGATGTATATCAAACAGTCCAAAAAAGCAAATTTGCTGTTCTAAAATCTGTCATCTCTCTGAAGAGTTACAAAGTGCCTTTGTGATTGGATTGTTGGACGAGTCTATATGCTGAGAACTCCCCTACAGCTCCTGAGCAGTGAAACGTCTTCATTAAAAAATTTCTCAGGAAGCCCAGTTGTTTTGAGTTACTTGTATTAGATAATTTTTAAAATGTTTCCATGACCAGAACAATTTCTTGCTATGTTCTTATTTTACTTAAAAAATAAGGGACATATTTACTAAGGGTTGAAGTGAAAATTCAAGTTAAATTAGAATTTCGAATTTATTTCTCAGCAAGTCCAGTTGTTTTGAGTTACTTGTGTTAAATGACCTGGATGAATGAGAATCTTCATAGTCATATTTCAAAAATTAGATCTAGATAGTCCTTGAATAGATGTGTAATGCTTTGACAAGATTTCTAATCATTTGTACCCTGATTTAGGGGGTTATTTATCAAAATATGAATTTATCTTACTGTTTTCAGGAAGCCACTCCGACCAAATCTGTATTGGCTTTCCCCCCTATTTATCATTAAATTTTCCAGAAAATTCTTGTTTGGGAAAAGTCTTGATATGAATCAAAATCTGCTCCTTTTCCAGATTTGATGCCCGAATATCGAGACTTTTTTGGAATTGACACCTGATTACGGCTACTATTTCGGATTTGATGCCCAAATTCTGCAACTTTTTCAGAAGATTTTTCAGAAGGATATCTTCAGGACATCTGCCTTTGACATCTACATGAACTTTTTTTTTTTTGACTTATAACTCCGAGGTTTAATAAATCACAATCTCTGAAAAAATTATGGGCTTCCCCTAGTAAGTTTGAATTTCAGGAACCCTTTCTTGAAACTATCTACTGTCTCTACTATGATAACTGTTTCAGATTTTGCAGCTTTACAGCTCTCACTGTAGAAAATTGCCTTTGCACTGTTGCACAGTTACTGGAAAAAGGTACAGTATATCTCTCCTAAATACTCTATGGTGCAGAGTACATGGTAAGGAAAACAAACTAAATGTGGAGAGTGTCCTGATGATTCTGGAATGTTGGTTCTATGGGCAAAATAGGCCCATTTTTCATATTTTACAAATTTTGCAGTTAATGTAAAAAGAGCATTGCTGTCCAATAAGAATAGTACATTAAACAATCAGCGAAATTCGTGAATTGGCGAAAAAATTAGTAAAATGAGTCGCGGCACGTTTTTGACGCGTAACGTCGTTGTGGATGCGCGTCGCGTGGTTTCCGTTGCATCGTTTCCAAAGCACGTCGCGTAATTTTCGTCGCATCGCGTCAATAACCGACGCCCGCCTCGTTTTTTAAAGCAAATTTTCGCTGGTGTTTTGCTAATTTATTCGCCAGCAGCGAATCACGGGAATTCGCCGCTAATTCGCCCCTGGCGAATAAATTCGCCAATCACTACCAATCACAACTAAAATCATTTACTAAGTAAAGACACTATATGAAAGATCAAGAAATCCGATTTATAAAACGGTTAGAATTGTTTGTATAATGTAAATCATCACCTCACTATACCTTCTGCAAAATCTCCCCTATCTCCACAGCAGTTCTAGCTGAGGCAAACATCTTGGATTTTACTGGCTCCTCCTACCTATATCTTCACAGACAACAACAGCTCTGAAATCTTGCACATGCTCAGTTGAAACTTCTTGGTTGCTTAGTAACCCTTCTAAGCTTTTTTCAAATCTGCTAAACCTTTGTGTTAGCTGCTGTTCAGTAGTGCTGCCACCTGTCTGGCAGTTAGTGTGTGTTCTTCATTTGCATAATAACATCACCACCAGGGGACAAGACAGGGAAACCTTGTGATACTTCTAGTGGAGAAGTCTACTAAAACTAGGCATTCTGGATAGAATACTCAGGACAATACTACAATCTGAGCATGCTCATGAACTCATTTGCATGTTGCAGTCACAGTATGGACTCGCTCAATGAAAAAGCCCATTTGACAAAGTAAGGGATTTTTTAAAAGCTGCTTTTTTTTCAAAAAACTATGTATGTAGTTTGATTAAATATCAGTTTGCACTGGTCAGATTGTTAATATGTGTTTTATTTTGGCTGTGATAGGTGCTCTTTAAAGGAATTGTTCAGTATAAAAGTAAAAACTGGGTAAATAGATAGGCTGTGCACAATAAAACATGTTTTCAATATAGTTAGTTAGGCAAAAATGTAATGTATAAAGGCTGGAGTGACTGTAAGCCTAACATAACATAACAGATCAGCCTTTCAGCTCTCTTTTGTTTACACTGACTGGTTACCCTGGTTACCAGGCAGTAACCAATCAGTGACTTGAGGGAGGGCCACATTGGTCATAACTGTTGCTTTTGAATCTGAGCTGAATGCTGAGGAGCAATTGCAGATTCACTGAACAGTTATGTCCCATGTGGCCCCCCTTCAAGTCGCTGACTAATTCAGATTTAGAGAGCTGAAAAGCAGGAAGCTGGATTCTGGCTATTATATTAGGCATCCAGTCACTCCAGCCTTTATACATTACATTTTTGGCTAACTAACTATATTAGAAACATTTTTTATTTTGCACATATTATCTATTTACCCAGTTTTTATTTTTACCCTGAACTGTTCCTTTAAGTATATAATGACTGAATCTGAAATATGAATTGAAATTACATTTTTATGGCTTCATATTTACTCTCACTTTTAGTGATGGGCGAATCTACCCAGTTTCACTTCGCCGAAAAATTTCGCTGGAAGTTCGCGAATTGGTGGAAAATTCCCGAAACGAGTCGCGGCACGTTTTTGACGCGTTGCGTCGTTTTCGTTGCGTGTCACGTCGTTTTCGTTGCGTTGTGTCAAAAATGACACGCGACTCGTTTTTTTTGGGCGAATTTTCGCTGCCGTATAAATTTGCCCATCACTACTCACTTTTGTTACTTCTATATAAAAATGGGAAATCATTTCCCATACCATACAATTCATACCTTGTTTTATAATGTCACTGTTTTCCTTTGTCTTCCAGTGCAACCAAACAGGCTATTACTTGTATTATCCTAAAGGTACAAGAGTAGAAAAAGGTAAAAAAAAATGATTGAATGCACAGGATTTCTGTTATTTATCAACCTATTTCATACATTCAAAATGCATGTTTATGTTTGGCTATATAAAAGTGATTTGGGCAGATGTCATTTGCACATAAAGCTAATTAATATGAATAGACACTCTAAAGAACAATTTCTAAACCTAAACTTGCTATTTTCCAAGTTCCATTTACAAAACTGATGGTGGATGTCAATTAATAGGACAAAAGGGAACAGATGTTCCAGTCCACTGTGAATCTGATATTCATGTTTCCTCCTGAAAGAAGATGACTGGCTTTAGCGTTTTTATGGTGTTTTTAAAAGAGTAATATTACTAAAAGCAATAAACTCATTGTAACAGGTTAATTAAATATAAGAATTATGATTACAAGTAGGAGAGACAAAGTGAATTTATATTTTCAAAACTTCTAGTTCATACTAAATGAAAAGTAAGTATAGAAATCGGCATTATGGCCCTTTGGAAGCAGCACCCCTGAATCTACAATCCACAGCACTGAAGGTGGCTAAATAGTAAGAGACAAATATGGACAGTTATACACCATATCTATTTGATTCTACAGAGCATGCAAAAAGTTTCTGTCAGATGTTGCACTTGCGTTCTTGCATTTTTATTATTCTGCCATAACTGGAAATAAAATACTATATTAAAACAAGCTGTTCCATATACATTTTATAGTCTTAATGTATCTCATTATATCATGTTATCTAGTCTAATGGTTTAGAAATGCATCATTTTCTCTATTTTTATGTCAACTGTAAATTCCCCTCATTAGTGCAGTATTTCCCCCCGAACTGCTGTTGCTCACATAACTTTGCAATTAATATAATCTGCTACATTTGAATATGCATATCAATATTAAAATACATTTATATTCCACTTATTTTTAATCAGAATATTTAAACAAATATAAGGTCAAAACAAGTACTGTGTCCCTGGAGACTAATTTACTAGGCAGCCCTAGTTAAGAATCATCTAATAACCTCATAAAGAAATAATTAGATCACTTAATTGGACAAATTAGGGAAATGTAATTAACAATAACATAGACAATTACTTGATATTTTTAAGTGCTACTTCTACAGTGAAACGATTTATGTTAAATAATAAATTCAAGTCATGTGGATAAGTGAATCAAATTTGTTTGCCATATTAAGAAGGCCAAGTAGCAATTCAGATGGTAAAGAGACTTCTTGGCTCTTGTAATTTTTCACTGCCGATTGCCAAGGATAGGCATAATGCCAACAAAATCCCACAGCAAGCAAAGGAGGATTAACAAATCATGTAGCAGAGTTCAGACATTAAATGAAACCTGAAAATTTTAAAAAGGCTTATCTAGTACTCGGAATGTAACTAATCTTTGTTTCTGCATTAGATACAGCATCACCTGTATGGATTTCAAAATATTGTACATACTGTATATATTTTTATCTTCCACCAAGACATGGTACAAATTCAAAACATTTCTCAAACACACAAATATGACTTTCTTTTTCATTAAATGTTTGTTTTTATTCAAATATTTTTTTTACAATACAGTACCTGTTATCTAGAATGCTTGGGATTTAAGGTTTTCCAAATAACAGATCTTTACGTAATGTGGATCTCCATGCTATATGACTAGAAAATCATGTAAGCATTAAATACATCCAGCATAAGTATCTTAAAGTTTTATCAGTGGAGCTCACCCGGCTGTCTGTGCTCCTTTCCACTCCTGGGGGCTGCTCTCGCGGGAAGTCAGCAACTCCTTGCCGGTCAATCAACTCCTCCACATACCCGCTCTCTAGCGCTCATTGGAATCACGGAAAGGCACAGTATTATTAAGATTAATGCAGCTTTATTATACGCACCAACAGCATGACAGACAGTGGGATGGTGAGAGTGCTACGAGTTTCGTGCACTTAGCTCTCCTGGCACTTCATCAGGGTCATGTGACAACCACATGTGAGTACTCAATAAATAGACTAAAATGGGAATCAATCAATTAGTTAAATAGTGAACATTATCTTTACACATGTGCCAATATTGTGCAATAAATTGATTAAATATTTGTAAGTTAAATATTTATAAAATCTCATTCATTCAAAAATCCAAAGCAATTAAATTGTGAAGTTCTCTGTTAACCAATTATTAAAGAAAATAAATAAAAGTGCATTTAGTTTCAGTGTACTACTGTTATTTTTATTATTGTTATGTGTGTATTTCTTATTTAAATAAACCCATATAATAATGTGATTAAAAATATATACAAATGATACACATCTCATTAAAGGAATCAAAAGTTCAAATTCATAAAAAGCTGTTCTAGAACCCTGATGTAATTCTACATTGGTTTATGGTTCAGTGTAAACTGCACATCTTGTGTGAGTTGTAGTTCAACCTGAACAACAAATTCCTCAAATGCACTTTTTTACTGCAAAACCTATGCTTTTTATATTCTACCTTCATCAATCAATCAATATATATTCTTGGTTTCCTCAGTTTTTCTTTTGATATTATAATTCATTACAATATGGAATCTCCATAGAGAATATATGATTATTATTATTTCTATAATTTAGTATCATTAATAATTTTGTTCTATTTTAAATTAAGCATAAAGTTTTGCAGAGTATTAATTTATACCTTTTAGTCTAAATAAATGTTTTTATATACATTTCTTTCTTAATCATTTTGCACAATTCTTTTATGTACTCGTTTAAACATCTAGATATCTGTATATACATAGTAGCTAATCCACGGTATCATTCATTGTAAATAATTCAATTCAATTCACATGTGGTTGTCACATGACCCTGATGAAGTGCCAGGAGAGCTAAGGGCACGAAACGCGTAGCACACTCACCATCCCACTGTCTGTCATGCTGTTGGTGCGTATAATAAAGCTGCATTAATCTGAATAATACTGTGCCTTTCCGTGATTCCAATGAGCGCTAGGGAGCGGGTATGTGGAGAAGCATTAAATACACCCAATATGCTAGTTTTACTTCCTATAAGGGTAACTATTTTATCTTTGAAGTACTGTCCCTTTACAAAAATTCGAATTCGACCATTCGCCACCTTAAACCTGCCAAATTGCTATGTTAGCCTATGGGAACCTCCTAAAACCTATAGCCAAAATTTGGCTGAGTTTTAAAAATTCAAAGTTTTGTATTTTAACATAATTTGATCGATCCATTAAATTGTTTGAATCAATCTATTCGAACAATTTCTGTGATCGATCAAACGATTTTACTTCAATCAAAAATGGCCAAGTTAAAAAAAAAACCTTTGATAGTGACAGTTTTTTAATTCGATGGTCGAATTTCGAATTTGTAGCACTTTGAAATTCGACCCTTAGTAAATCTGTCCCTTTGTGTGTGATATAGATTTTTGAAAGATGTTATTCAATAGGAGCCCAAGCTCATGTTCATTGTTTCTATCTATTTTTGTATGGTTCATATATAATATTTTTGGCACAGGTATGGCTTTTTTGCACTAGTTACAGACCATCTAATATCTGCCCTGTAAAATATTTAGAGTGACAGAAATAGAGAAACTCTATTTTGGGCTTTCCTTGTAATACTAGGCAAGAATCACTGGAACTTAAAGGCTTACACATGCATTTCAGGGACCTTTATCAGTCCGTGGCTGATAAATTACAGATTGTCTCCCAATTAGCAAATGAGTAGATAGGTTATAGGATATTTCCCCATTTATAAAATATGTCACTATGGAAGGTAAAGGTGCACATATAGAACTGCATATGCTCAATTGAAGTTTTAAGATAAAGGCTCCAATGTTGACAATTTCTTCTAAAACATGGTGCTTGATCTACCTTCTACCACACAATGGGCCAGATTCAGTTTGGTAAGAAAAGGGTTAATTATGGGTCATGGATGAGATCCAATCTGAGATAAAATTCAGTTCAGAAAATCTGTTTATCATGTAAAATCTCTATTGAAATCTGTAGGACTCCTTGAACTGCATTTTGTCCCTAACTTTTCACATGGGATTACTTTTTCTCACTAAATATGGTCCAATGATATAAACTGCTTAAAATATGCAGCAAACAAACAGCTAATTAAACCAGTGCATTTAAGTGTGTTCAGTCACAGCCGCTAATCAAGTTCATACGTCTAAGATCTGAAACCTGAAGCTATGGAATGGATGGAAGCGTAGATAAGCCTAGTGTGCTGGTAAAGGCACGTAGAACAAATCAAAAACAATCTGCCCCCAACAGTATAAACAATTGAAGGAATATACATGAAAGGTCCCACACATTAATCCATTTCAACCCAGGGAATTGTTTGCGATTGAGTATGGAAAAGAACCTGAGCATGGCTTAGTGGACAGCACAGTGGTACAATGGTTAGAACTGCTAAGCTCAGTTGTAGTCAGGGCTGTATGTTCACCCTATGTCTGTGTGGGCTTGCTCCAAAAAAAAAGACATTCTTGCAAATAAGGGAGTTATATTAGGTAATGTAGACAATGGCTACAGCTGATGGGAGAAGTGCAGTATATATTTTGTCATGTTTTTGTGGAGTAAATGTTGGCTGTGTACTTAGTTAACCTCCAGATATTTTTGGGTAAGGCAAAAGTGCTAGCTTCAAGTTTAATAACTTCAAGTCATCTTTAGACCCCAAAAACATGAGGTATATGTAAGACCAATATTTAAAGGGATTCTGCCATGATTACAGTTACTGTTAACAGTGCAAATAATTCACTCTATAATATAACTATAGTCCAATAGTAGAATATAGTGGGAGCACTTACTGGATCACCCTCCAGGTCCCATGTGCTGCACGGTAAACCGCTATCCCATGCGGAAGCCACAATGTGAATATGCAAAAATACGGAGCACCAAGGAGCCAGGGTATGAAGTTAAAAAATCCAAAAGATGTTTATTTTACAAAATTCATAAAAATCACAGCAGCTCTAAATATCAAGCAGGGGCTGCCCGCTTAACGCGTTTCGTGGCTTCCTGCCACTTCATCAGAAGTCTTCTGATGAAGTGGCAGGAAGCCACAAAACACTTCTTGGTACTCTACAATATAACATTTAATTCCTGAACCAGCAAGTGTGGGTGGGAGATATCACTCCAACTTGCAGTAAGCAGTGTGAGGAAACCTCACCTTGTGAGGTGGGGACGCCCGCCAAGCCACTCTCCCCTTCCAGCTTCTTAGTGCACGCCGTGCGCACTTCCATAGTTTAAATTGCGAACTGACGTCACGCGCCAGCGCACAATGTCACCAAATTTAAAATAATTAAAGGGGACTTGTGCTTTTTAACATTGCCTGTGATAGGTTTAACCTGGTGCCTTGTAACCTTGTGCTATTAGCTTCTGTTATCGTGATCTCCTGTGTTTGACCCTGCCTGGCTATTTTGACCACTATGACTTCTGAAATCTGACTCGTGCCTGTTAATAACTTGATTCTGCCTTATCCTCTTGATTGATCTCCTGGTCTTGACGCCTGCCTGTAATTGACTCTGATTTTGCCTCACTCCATCTGTTTGATCACCCGGTTTGACCTTTTGCCTGCCTGACTACCCAAGATGTCCACCTGCCTTGACCCAGCCTGTCTGACCACGTATCTGTCTAATCCCGCCTGTACAGTGACCATCAGCCTTAAAGACTCTATATACAGTTGTGCCCCATTGCTGGCCAGAACTCCTGCCCTGCACCTCTCATTTAAGTCCAGGTGGCATCTGAGTAGCTGAGGGCTCCTCCCCGAAGCCAAAGGTGGTCACATTACTGGTGAAGCACAAGCCGAGACTAGGGTGCTTGGCATTTGTTCTCGTATTGGGTGCCGACCGTGACAAG
Source organism: Xenopus borealis (assembly GCA_024363595.1). Lineage (NCBI taxonomy): Eukaryota > Metazoa > Chordata > Amphibia > Anura > Pipidae > Xenopus > Xenopus borealis. The sequence continues at coordinate 72,686,553 of CM044436.1, forward strand.
CAGTAAAGAGTGACTGAAGTTTATCAGAGCACAAGTCACATGACTGGGGTAGCTAGGAAAATGACAACATGTCTAGCCTCATGTTAGATTATTAAAATTAAATATAAAGAGATCTGTTTCCTCAGATTTCAGAGCAGAAGTCTGCTGGAGCAGCACTATTAACTTATGTGTTGAAAAAAAATTTTGTGGCAAACAAAGCATTTATTTATGTACATGGGTTTCTGTTAAATGTAAATCTTTTATTTTGTTTAAACAATGGATCCTGTTAACTGAACATAAAAGCTAATTTACAGGAGAAGCCATTAAACTACAACAGCCTTACAGGGATCTGGTAAAAGATCAATGATTTGATTAAATATCCATGAAAGAAGAACATCGTGTGCTCAAAAACAGCATGCAACTATACATACTGTAGGACATATGTATACTATACAGTATAATAAGAAGACTGCAAAAGTTACATGTAATTTGGCATGACTAGTGAAATGGAAGTTCCTGCACCAGGCAGACAAAAACTGTAGTAGCACAGGTAGTGCACATCTGGGTTTGCTTTTCAGCCAAAGCTTTTGAACAATAAAATGTGGCCTAAACTGACTTTAACTGGGGCTATTCTCAAATAAACATAAAATAGGCTTTAAACGTAAGATTTCCACTGGGTATACTGAATTGATTAAATTTCACTTTCTCAAAATTTACACATTGATGCATTCAAATAATAATCTGTACTTATTTTCTCTCCCCAGTAAAACATGTCAGTGCCTTAGCGAGTTGTGGTTATTTGTTTTTAAAACGCATGAAACTTGTCATTATTGTTGCAAATCATTTTATACAGGGGAATAATCTATAGAGAGAAAGTAAATGCTGAACACCCACAGTTCCAGTACATGATAATATAAATGCATTTTTCCTCAGTATTACTGGTTGCTAGGGAACTGAACAGAGAAATATGTGTGATATTATATGAGTATATTTGTTAACAGGGTCCATTAATTATGCATGTCTTCTGACCATTTGTGTACTAATCACACATATTTTTCAAGTGCCAATCACATGAATAAAGGCTAATGAAGACATCAAGTAATCAGTAACCTGAGACCTTCAATGAATTACATTTTAATAGACTGTAATCTCTGCAACCTTTGCAAAATCATATAATCAAGAAAGGAATTTATAGATGTTGTAAATCTGTTTTTCTTGAACCATACTGTATAATATCTTTATAACAAAATTATCAAGTTTGTCTTATAAATTAGCAGATTAATATTGTGTTTGTTTTTCAATAATTATATGGCATTTACTGTAGCTTCATGGAACATAAGATTTGTCATTTAAAAAAACACACACAAAAAAAAAATTAGAGACCGTATATTTAGAGATTATTGATGGCTGAAACATTTCACTATGTACAGATGCACAGCGGACTTCAGCATTTTAGTGGTGGTAAACATTTTTGCTAAACTGCATCAAAGATTCACCACGTGGCTCATTTCACTTTGCACAACAATTAAAAAAAGACGTTCAACAAAAGAAAAAAAGTGGGCATGGCAAGAACATATGTCATTTTATCCTTCCCCTCTCCTTTCATATCAACCAAATGGATCTGAAGAGAAGAGAACACGGAATGAACAACAGGGACAGGGGAATTTTGTAGGGGTGGGCCACAATGATGTACACAGGTAGAAGAGAAAAGTGTGGAAGGAACAAAGAACACACAGAGGAGAATGGAGGAAGGAGAGAAAAGTGGGGATACAGACACAAAATCGATGTACACCATTAGTTACCAGCTCTCCCCACTTAACACGGGGCACAAGGAGAAAAAATTGGTAAACATAGAGGAGGAATACCCAAGGACATACACAAACAAGCACTGAAGGGGCACTGAAGGAGGTAGGAAACACAAGAACAGTGAATCAGAGAGATCTTTAAGATCTAAGGGAATATTTAATTTAAGGAAAAAATGTTTTATCATGGGCAGAGGTAAAGGTATTAGAAAAAGGACTCACTTTTGCACCCACAAATAAAATAGATAAATTCGGTATGTTTATAGATACTGACAAATGTATAAGAAAGTTGATGTTAAAGAAAGCATTCTCTAAAAATAACCAGATTGAAAGGAATTATAAAGAAGAAAATTGAACTTTAAAATATGTTCACACTAAATTAAAAAATAAATCTGTGCATATCCCAACACAAGGAAAAAGTAATATAAAAATTTACGAAGAACTGATAAAAAAGATCTGACACAGTTACAATAAAAATAGGAAAGTAAGAGAAATAAAGGGAAAGTAAATATTACAAAGAATGAGAAATTAGACCTCGAGAATATGAAAAAAGACAAATAATAAGTTGGCCAATAAAGGAGGTGGTTTAGTGTTGATGGATAAATATCTCCATATGTGCCAAAGTTTATTGGATGATACAAATACATATAAGGTCCTTAAAACAAACCCTATGGAAGTAGGGTTGTGTTAGACAACACCAGAGAAGAGCGAATTTTGGAAGATAATGAATGGAGATATTTGAAAATTCAACACCCTGTGTTACTGGTATTTTATTATCTTCCAAAAATCTACAAAAATTTAGAGAAGCCTCTGGAATGACCGATTGTGTCAGGTATAGGATCCTTAACTAGTAATATGTCACAATATTTAGACATAATACTACAAAAATATGTGACTTCATAACCCCCTTATTTAAAAGACTCAACACAATTAATAAATATTTTAAAGAACATTTCATGGGAAACAAATATGATTTTAGCAACATTAGATGTAAAGTCTCTCTGTACCTCCATTAGACACAAATAGCACAAGTAATAGCACACTTTCTTACAAGTGATGACACAATACTTAATCATCAAAAAGAATTCATCCTAAGAGGGATAGAATTCATTTGGGAACATAACTTTTTTGGCATGAAGACATTCTACTGGGAAAAATTACATGTGCATTTACAACTGGGTAGCGACCTGTCCCTATGGCGGCGCTACATAGATGACATAGTAATAATATGGAGGGGATCAGAACAAGAACTTTTGAAGATTGTAGAAGATCTCAACCAAAATGAATTGAATTTAGAACATTCCCTTGCATATAGTAGAGAAACCATACAATATTTGCATTTAGATATATACAGTATAAAAAAGACACAGATTAATGTGAAGACATTTTTTTTAAGAAATTAGACTCAAACAGCTATGTATTTCCAACATCATCCACAATGGATACGGAATATCCCATTTGGCCAACTGTGTAGAATAAAAAAGAATTGCAAAGAAGAAACTGAAATTTTGACTAAAAGGTGATCGTTTTAGAATATCCCATTTGGCCAACTGTGTAGAATAAAAAAGAATTGCAAAGAAGAAACTGAAATTTTGACTAAAAGGTGATCGTTTTAGAATACGAGGATATAGAGAAGAGTGAACGAAACAATCCCATGAGAAAGTACATAAAATAGAAAGACAACATACAGTATAACCCTTGAGCTAACGAGGGGAAGAAAATAATAAATAAACATTGTGGAATTTTAACTTATGATGAAGATTTACAAAAAATAATCCCATCACACCCAACAATAGTGTTCATACAGGCCAACAATCTTAAACAAATATTGACACAAAATTATACTGAAACTGGGAAAACAAAAAAGAAGTTTTACAAGTAAGAATGGTCTGGTTTCTACCCCTGTTCCTGCTGTAAAGTATGCAGATCTGGTGAAAAAAAAGAAATATTTTCGATCTACAGTAGCTAAAGAATAACATAAGCTACAACAACATATTAAATGTACAACAGAAAATGTAATTTATTGCATACAATGCCCATGTGATTTACAATACATAGGTAAAACAAATAGAAAACAAATAGAATTAGAGAAACCTTTGAAACATAGATAAGGGTGTAGAATCCCATAGTGTTTTGAAACATTTTAACAAGTTAACACATGGTTGTAACCCAAAAGGTATAAAGTATTGGGGCTTAGAAACATTAAATAGAAAATGGAGAGGGGGGAACATTGTAGAAGATACACTAAGATGTGAAAGTAGGTGGATCTACAATATGGGAACTCTGGAACCAAATGGATTAAACATAGATTTTAATTTAAGGTCTTTCCTGTAGGCTAGAAGATCAATCTCAGATATTCTGTATACGTATGTTTTAAAAATCTATCTAATCTTGACTTGTATATACAAATATAATATTTGATGTTGGAAAATTGATGGATGTAAAAAAAGTGAATATACAAATTAATAATTTCATTAAAACACCTGTTCAAAAATAATAAAAAATAAAAAAGAAATTGTTAATAAGGTTTAATATATATATTTGATCTTGATAAAGGTCTTGGAAACAGACCAAAACATTTTTATTTTTCTAAATCCTGGTGTGCACCTCAATTTCTTGTTTGGTGGATAAAGCAGCTGTGCAAGGTAGAACCCAGGTAGAGACGCATTAGTCACCTGTACGGAGTGCTATATATATAAAGCAGCAAAGGAAGATCCGCACTCTCGGGTCTTAAAAATAAAAAATATAGTTGTTTTATTTATAAGTACAGGACTGAAGTTTCAGCCCCCACTGAGGCCTTTCTAAAGATTTACAAAACTGCCTTAAATACAGAGTTTGGCGGGGCGGGAACTTAAACAGATTGATACTGATGTAATTAGCACATCATTTAAAACTTAATATCCATTTGCATACTGCTCATGAATATCAAATGAATCTAGAGCTAGCACATCCCCCAATAGCATATTCTGAGTCACATAAATACCTTAAAAACAACAGAAATACTAAAACAATACTAGTGTATTGAGTTAAAAACATGATGTTTAACTTAATATAGATCTGTTACTATGTCTACAGACTATTCTGCATAATCGTTACAAAACATCTAAAATTGAGCAAAGATGCCAGACCTGCACAGAAACTGATGCCACAGTACTTATTAGATAAAAGTAACTTTGTAACTCTATAAAATAGAAAGGAAACTTTAACTTTATAACTTTGTAGCTTTTTAACTTTATAACTTTGTCTGCAGCTAAGTGGCACCTGCTGCAATTCCGACTCCCATCATGGACCATTCCAACTCCCATCATTCCATCAATTTTATGAGTTCATATAGAAAACTGTTTTTTACAATGTATGAAGGAAAATTATATTTAAATCCTTGCTCTTGTAGAGGAAGATTAGCGTGGGATTGCCATGGTGACATGACATTTCAGTGAGCACAATGAGGAAGTGCTGGACATAAGAAAAACACGTCACCTAGGCAACTGGGACTCTTAAATAAAGAGAACATTTATGCATGAAAGTCGGTAAGTGATGAAATGCGTCAGGTGACTGTGTGATGTCATCCCCAAGTGCCCAGGAATCCCCACATGGATGTAGAGACACCGCGGGTCGGAGCCCCTTTTGGGGCTCCTAGCTTTCTGCTGCAGAAAACCAACAAGGAAGTGCAAAACTTTAGAAAATAGTCAATAAACACAGTAGAGGCAACAATTTAGAATAAACAGTAAGACAGGCAAAAAATCAAAGGCAGGTGGCAGAAATAAAAAATGAGAGTCTGGTAGGAATGAAAAAAACAGATAATCAGATAGAAATAAGCTCGAACGGGAACAGTAAATTGAAGCCTAGCTTGGGCACTCACAAAATGGAGGACTGGAGCTTTAAAGAAGTTTTGTCACTTCGCCGAATCCATGATGTCACGACGGTCGGCACCATGAGGAATAGGGATGGCGCGAACAGTTCGCCGGCGAACTTGTTCGCGCGAACATCCGCTGTTCGCGCTCGCCAGAAGTTCGCGAACGTCGCGCGACGTTCGCATTTTGGGTTCGCGTCAATTTGGCGCTTTTTTTTTTGCCGCATTTTTTTGCCCTCTCACCCCAGACCAGCAGATACATGGCAGCCAATAAGGAAGATCTCCCTGGACCACCCCCACACACCCCCTGGACTAAAAAAAAAAAATGTGCATACCTCCCGAGTCCCAACTGTCCCTCTTTTGCGAGCTCAACCCTCTGTCCCTCATTTGTACTGGAAAGACCCTTTTTTTGGAGGACCCTCTTTAACTGGAAAGACCCTCACTGAACAGCCAGAAAAAGAAGCAAAGATTTGAACTTGGCTTTTGGCAGAGAGTCCAGAACAGCGTCCAGAACAGCTAACAGGTGCAGGTAAGATACTTTGTAACACTTTTGACATAAGAAAATAATGGATTTTTCTTTTCCCTTTATCCCCCTCTGGCATGCCACTGTCCAGGTCGTTGCACCCTTTAAACAACTTTAAAATCATTTTTCTGGCCAGAAATGTCTTTTTTAGCTTTTAAAGTTCGCCTTCCCATTGAAGTCTATGGGGTTCGCGACGGTCGCGAACTGTTCGCGCGTTTGTCGCAAGTTCGCGAACGCGTCTGCGAACTTTTTTGCGGCGGTTCGCGCCATCCCTAATGAGGAATGCTCGGCTCAACAATCGGCATCAATATACTGTAGAAGACCTATGTGCGCCTGTGCACAGGAACCAAGGATGAGACGTGCCAGGAGGTAAGAGAGCGCAGAACTCTCATGGTGCACCTTACAAGTAATATATAAACTATATATGGTACTTATGCTTAAACAGCAACATAGTGTAGTAGTAGATACCATTAAGGGGCACATTTATTAAGGTTTGAATGGTAAATTCATATTTTCACATTTTTTTTGGTCAAAACTCACAAATTAAAATTTTAATTCACCAACTCGAATTTGAATTAGGATATGAGATTTACCACACTTGACCCTGGAAACAGTTCTAATTTGAATACTCCCCACCTAAAACCGAGTTCATGTACAACTCAATGGTCCCTTGAACCATTTGAATATGTTAATTGCCTTCGTGACATTCAAGTTTTTTTTTTCAGAGGAAAACTCAATTCGAATTTGATTAGAATTTTCAAGTTCGACTTTTTTCATAAATAACCTCCCATTAGAGTTGTGAGTAAATTAGAATTTATTAGATTTGAAAAAACCTTCAAAACATAACCTCGAAATCTGACCTTTGATATATCTGCTCCCAACAGTTGACCGGAGGTAATCTCTAAAAATCACAGCCGGCGCCCATTGCCGGCATCCAAAAAAGGGACGCCAGCGTAATGGGTGCCGGCGTCCAAAACGGACACCTGCATCCAAAACGAGACGTGGCGGTGTTTCGATAATTTTTTGGCGTTCGGCGAAGCGAAACACCCAGATTCGCCCATCACTAGTGTAGAGCTGAATCATCATATACAGTATACAGGTAGAAACAATAGAATTGTACCTGTATCTGATTATTCAGCACCAACTGTGGTCGATGTTCACGTGCCTTCAAAGGAGCTTGATCAAAATTTTCCACCTGGGCCGATCCAGAAGCAGACTGAAGTTTTCTGCCGATATCGTTGCTTCATCTTCCACCACACACGCACTGAATATCGTATGAATATTCGTTCGTAAAATAATATCTTTGCGTCAATGGCCAACTTTTTTCCTGCTACTGTGAGAAATCTATCACTGATTTCCTTCCTAGTGGAGCTACAGGAGTCCTGTGTCTCCACTACAGTGGAGAGCAGGTACACTATAAAATTGCGTACCTCCACCCAGGGTCAGAACAGACTGGGCTATTACACCTCTCCCTGGGAACTTCTCTGATCCACAGTTACATACAGGGATTTGGTTGAAAGGTTTATTTGTAGAACACTGTAACTTTAAATTACATGCAGACATATGTATGTATCACTTCAGAGTCTCTCATATGTGGGTGCTGTTTATAGTCAGTGCTTCCAACAAATAATCATCCAGTACATACTCATAAGCTTCAATCCCCACTTAACGTGAATCTCACAGGGGTCCCAAACTCCAGGTATCTCTCTATCCCTGAGCCCAACTGCTTGAGTCCCTAGCCCTTGTCATCTCAGGGTACTAACCCTCTTTGTCTCTTTGTCAGAGCCTCTGGCTGCTAACTAAATAACTCCTAATTCTGTATTTCACTACTAGAGTGAAACAGAACTGCCCCTGCACTTTTCTTGAATTTTCTTTTGTTCCAGGCCTTATGGAGCACCACTTTACTTTCTACAGCAAGTGTGCAGCCCAAAAATTGAGCACATGGGACCTGTCCCTTTTATCAAATAGAGTAGTGACATATACTGGTCAGTCACTGAACTGAATATTTTCACACATGAAAAGGTCAGCTTCCCTTCTAAAACTGAGGACCCAGTCTAGTTGACTAAAATATGCAGAGGGGACCAAAGGACCTAAAGTTTGGCAAAACATTTACTCTCCTATATGTATACTTAGGAAATTGAATTCTTAATTAATTAGATAAAAGAAAGTGTAAGACAATATTTTGTAATATTTTGACAAATAATAATAATTTTCTTTAAAGGGGAGGGCATATTTTGGTAGCTTGAATCACAAAATGTCTTAGGGGACCATTTATAAATAGTGATGGGCAAATCTCCCCCTTTTCGCTTCGCCGAAAAATTTCCAGCGAAATTCGCGAATTGGCGAAAAAATTCGCGAAACAAAACGAGTCGCGTTTTTGACGCGTTGTGTCGTTTTCAGCGGGTGTCGCTGCGTATTCATCACGTCGCGTTGTTTCTGCCGCGTCACGTTGTTTACAACGCGTGTCGCGTCGTTTTCGGTGCGTCGCATCAAAACCGACGACTTTTTTTTGGCGAATTTTTTTTTTGCTAATTTTTGCTGGCGTTTCACGAATTTATTCGCCAGCGGCGGATCACGGGAATTCGCCACGAATTTGCCTCTGGCGAATAAATTCGCCCATCGCTATTTATAAACAATAGAATTGCAATTTTTTCCACAACTTTCTTTAAAAAAATTGGTTTTTCCTATATTTCTTAAGAAAGCCTAAAACAATTGAGATTTATCTAGTGTAAAAACCACAGAAACCTCTAATGCAAAACTCTGGCAAGTAAAATTGAAAAAGTGCTATATGAATAGGTATTCGTATTTTTTTCAGATTGTTCAGCACTTTTTTGTTAGTAATATGAACTTTTAATAAATTAAATGACAATCGTGGTTTTAGAGTTTGTGGGGGTCATTTATAATGTTGAGCAGCGCATAATTGTTCGCAAATGGTTGTTTTGCCCATGCTTTTTCCTTAACGCTAAAATATTGCACTGCTGTACTCATCTTTCTGTTTTTTGCAAATTCGCATTGTAAATACATTTTTGCAAATGACTCGCAAACGAGACAGGTCTTTGCGTGAGTACAGGCACTTTGTGAGGTTGTTGTGTGTGAAAATAGCATTGACAGTAACTTAGATCCATAATTAGCTAAACTGTTTTGTGTATATTTTCTCAAATATTCAGATGCAGAGTGTGCACATAAATATTAGCAATTTGTGATTTTTTTCCATATTTAAGAATCTTTTATAGACATTTTCATTGGGAAAAACAAATTCGCAAATCTGTTTGCACACTCTTATTCAGCTTTATAAATATAACCAGGCACAGGGTTTTTAGATGTTTTTAGATGTTCTTAAAACCACAACTTAAAGGGGTAGTTCACCTTTGAGAAAACTTTTAGAATGACATAGAGATGGATATTCTGGGACAATTTGCAATTGGTTTTAATTTTTTATTATCTACAGCTTATGAGTTATTTTGCTTTGTATCCAGTAGCTCTCCAGTTTGCATTTTAAGCAACCTGGTAGCTAGGGTCCAAATTACCCTACCATGCACGGATTTGAACTAGAGACTGGAATAGGACTAGGAGTGGGCCTGAATAAAAGATGAACAATAAAAATTAGAGCTAACAATACATTTGTAGCCATACAGAGCATTTGCTTTTTAGAAGGGGTCAGCGACGCCCATTTAAAAGCAGCAAAGAGACAGAAAAAATAGTCAAATAAATGTAAAACCATTAAAAATACATAATGAAGACCAATTGAAAAGTTGCTTAGAATTGACCATTCTATAACATACTAAAAGGTACTTTATAGGTGACCCACCCCTTTTAACTCACATTTTAAAGGACTGGTAACATCAAAACATGTTCTTAAAAAAATGTTTTAGTATACAAAAATAAAACACCAAGACAAATTAAACTTTAAAACAGCAAAGCCTTTATTAAGAAATAACCTACCTTCGGCACTTGATTTGTCCTCCCTGGCTATTCTACTGACAGCGTGTCCTCTGCCCCCATCTCCATCTCCAGTTCTTCTTCATCCTCCTACCAGGTGTACAACAGCAGAAGTAGGAAGGCGATGTCAGCAGGCTCCCCATTGGCTCCACAAGAGGTACAGGAAGATAGAGTATGTACTGTATTTTCATACAAGAGACTTTGTTTTTACACTAAGGTGGTTATTTATCAAAATCTGAAAATTCTCACTATTTTCAGATTTTTTACCATTCTTCCCCCCATAATTATTTATCAATACATTTTTCTGATAATTTCTTATGTGGGGAAAAAAAACCCAGGTTATACCAAATTTTCAGATTAGTCATCAGAAACTCCAACTTTTTCGGATACGATGCCCAAAAACCACAAATTTTTTGCATTATGTTACAAAACGCAGCACAGATCATGATATCTTCCAATTTTAAAAGGGACATCTGCCACTGACTTCTACATGACCATGGCAGCTTTGAGATGGAGTATTTTTTTATTCTGACTTTTAGCAGCTTCGGTAGCCTAACAATTTGAGTCCCCCCACCAAAAAAAATTTTTTCCCCTTTAAAATTCCAACCATAAAAAAAATCTTTCTTTCATAAATAACACCCTAAATGTCCATGCCTCCATTTTGTTGCCCTAGCCTCACATATTTACATTCTATTGAATTCCCATATTTTAGATGTTCTGATCTCCTATTTGGATTGGATTACAATTATATTGTTACAAGATACAGTACTTACCAATTGACATTCAGACAAAGCAGGAAACCCCTGGGTAGGTATAAGAAACCTGATACAGGTTTTGTCTTCAAATATCTGGAGCCAATATGAAACAACATTGTCACACTCAAGAATGTATACAACCATAAACTAAAATAAATCTAAAATAAATGTGAGAGGGTCTCTAATACCTATGAACATTTTCAAAAGTTGACATGTGGGAGGGGGAGAAGGATTACTTAATGGATTTTTAGTACATCTCAGAAAACTCAGACAGAGTTGACAGAGTGAATATACTTGAATGCAGTAATACAGTATGTGAAAAGGCCACAAGACAATGCAGTCTCAGCTGCAACACAACTGTTTTATTGACAAAACATGTTTTAAGTCTACAAAGGACCCTTTCACAAGAGTATTGCCAGAGTGGCTATACTGTTCATTGCATGTTAAATGTTGTCCAGTCAGTGCTGTTTTCCCAAAGAAACAGCAGTTGGTTTCCTGTGGCAGATATAAGCAGACATTTTAATCATTTTTAAATTAACCCATGCATTTTTCAGTCCTTCTTTTAGATCCCAGCTCTCCTACTAACTACTGTCTATTATCTCAAAATTTGCTTCTAAATTACTGTAAAGGTTACCATTTTACACTTTGTTATCTTCTGACATGTATCCATCCATATATTTCACTGAACCATCTTTCTACAGTTTGGTGTGTACTAACTAATGTGGTATTTTCCAACTAGACTCATGCAACTATCTTAATATTCCATATGGAACAATAGATTTATTGTTGTAATTCTATACAGCACCAAGCAATCACATCTCATGGTGCTCAAATGGAGGGGTCTTGCCAGAACCGAACTA
>CM044436.1:72700876-72726913 GCA_024363595.1 Xenopus borealis
GCCCATGCTCTACCATTGCTAGTTGGTTTTGGTTCTAATACAGCCAAAAAGGGGTTACACCTTTCTCAAGTCACATACAATAAAACCTCTTCCTTGAATATGACTGAGGTCTTTTGTCTAGGACTGGTTGCTTCACTGGATGATCTTTCTTCTCGTTACTCCTCAAGGGGTTCATATAGTCTTTTTTTATGAAATTTAAAAGTTTATTATAATCCAAATGTTACCTAAAAATGTGCTAGGTTTTTGAGGTAATATTTAAGGCTCCTATATTTTAGTAGTTGTATTATCCTGTATAATCTACAGTATGTTAGTTTCTTTAACTATTACTAATAGTACTACCACGGTGACAGGCAAAAACATGGACTCACTGTCAGAGCCATGGCAAGAGGAGATCTGACAAAGAGCTCCTTTGGCTGCATCCATGTTGCAGCTTATTACAAATGAGTGCTGACACAAATCTCCTTTTGCCACTATTTATTGTTTTGTTTTTCCGTCGCAGGAACTATGCCAAAAAATAAACTAGTATAGTAAACTGCTCTTTTTATTTATTTAGTCTGAGCTGATGCATACTTTAAATTTACATTTCAGACTTCTCCAGATATATACACTATCTATGAGCAAAACTTGTTTTAACACTTACTGCTGTGTTTGTTCTCTTTTTTTAAGATACTTTTTCTACAGCTGTCTTTATATAAAAAATAAAACCTTCCAAGTGGTCTGGACATTAATGTTGATCCTTTTTGTAGAATTCAAATGTTCCCTGCAGGCAACCAACAACTGCTAGATCTGTGGAATGTGCTCTTTGAACTGTACAAAAGCCTTCAGCCCTCTATGTATGGCTGCAAACAAAAACTGCCAAACACAATTATTTCTAAGATTAAACGTTATGGAAGTGTTGTATCATTCTTTTCACAGTTTTTAGTGTAGCTAGTTTAGTGTGGATACATACACTGTAGAAAGCTTTCAACATGGAATTCCATAATACAAAAGTTCAGCCAAAACAAGAATGCTAATTACAATAAATGATATTTCGAGTTCAAATATCTCTTAATCTGGATAAAAAATAATAATAAATTGTATTTTACATAATCATTAATAATTATAATTACTCAGAATGTGATTAAATGCACTTTGTCCTATGTTTACAGATTAAGAATAGATAACTTATTTGCTGATTATTTTTAATGTACGGGCTAAAATCTGGAATCCAAGTTTCTGCCCAGGGTGGCAGATGACCAACATGTCAAACAGCATAACACTGTTATGCAATATGCATGGCTTTTTAGTATTATTCTACTTCAGAAAAAGATAAGGCAGTCATTTAGTCACCACCTGGCACAAGAAACTGTACTGTCTTAACTGCAAGTAGAGTCTCAAAAATTTGAAATACACTAGCCACTAAGGATGATATCACACATAAATTAATCTGCAACTTCTTCAGTTACAGAAACCTTCATACAGCAGAAGTAGTTTATGTAATGATTTCTCATAAATTCTGCCTCCATTCGACCTGTCAGATGAGGGTTAAGGTTACTGCATTTGTTACTGCTTATGTGAGTGAGTATAACAATCACTGATTTAATCTTTTTTGAAGACTAATACTAAAGAGGGTAGTGCACATTTCATTTCTTGACCCCTATAGTGAATGCAAGCTTCCAGTACTAATGCTATGTTGTGTAAAAACATAGATTATATAAAATTCAGAAAATCGCAGAAAAATAAAACAAATTTAATATTTCAAAAATAGTTGTAATTTTAATTACTAAACTCAGATTTTCAAGATTTACTATTCAAATAAATCTTGAAAAGTTAAAACCTGGCAAATTTATGATTACATAGTAAATAGGGGTTAAAAAAGGCAAAGTCACCTTCCACCTGTACTGTATATAGTGCTCACTCTGTAGTCAGGCCATGCCAGCAGACCAAATTACAATTAAACCAACGTGAAATAGTATGGAGCACACAATCAATCACAATCACACTTGAAAAAGGATCCATGTGATCCAAAACATGTTGTGACATGATACATTCATTTGCAGCAGAGCCTGCAGATTGTGTGCTCCATCCTATTTCATGTTGGTTTACACATAGATATAAAGACCCATCAATACACTTAAACAAATATAAATATACACATACCTATACTATACTATCAGTAGCTATTAAGATCATAGTTGTCTTGGATATTATGGATATTCAAGCAATCATCCAAGCCACTCTCAAAGGCGATAACAGAATCTCTCATCACAACATCACTTGGCAGGGCATTCCACAACTTTGCAGTTAGGTCAAATGAAAGTTAATTTCCTCAAGTCTAAAGGGGTGGCCTTTGATCTTTGTTTTTCTCTATTTAAGAAGAGATCCCTCACTATCTGTCTGTAATGTCCTCTAATATACTTTAAAAGAATAATCATAATAATAGTAAAAATAGTAAGAATAATCATGTCCTGTTGCAAGTGCCTTCTCTAAAACAGCACAAGCCTTGACATACTTTCTGCATACTGTAGTTTAAAGGAGAACTAAAGCTTAAGTAAATAAGTATGGTAGAAATTTTGTATATTAGTTTTTGGGCTTCTGTACAAGCCTAAGGCAACCAAATCCCTTTAGCAGAGAAGAATTGTGTCTCCAAAGATGCACCAGTAGCTCCCTATCTTCTTTTCTGCTGATTCACTGCACATGTTCTGCGTTGCTTACCGGACACTCCAGGGGTGTTTCAGGGGCTACTGCCGCTTCTAACTTGTAGTGTCGGAGCGGGTGGAGGAGGGGCCTCATCGCTAGTGCAGCGAGGGCTATTGTGCTCGCTGCACTACAAGAGCCGAATTTCCGTTTTAAAAAACGGAAATTCGGCTCTGTGCTGCCTGAAGCAAGGGTCTCACCTTGCCTCATGGCCGGAGTGGCCCTGTGCCACTCACTTGAGCTTAGGGACCAGCTCTCAATATACTGGATATATGTCATATATATATATATCACAATGTTTAAAAATAATAATAAATAATTCAGATTATTGGTACAATCCAGCACAATTACATTCCAAATTTAATAATCAGCCTTGTAGCATTAACTTATATTACAGACAAAACTCATTTTCTGCTTGTAAGGCACTTTGCAAGGTGACCCCCCCCCATGACAAGTTTGAAGTCCTGGATCATTGCTGCTATTGAAAAGCTAAAAGTTTAGACTGGGGCAATACGTTCAGTATATAAAATATGGCATTTTTAGCCATGTTCCTTTTTAGGTTTAGTTCTCCTTAAATAGTTACAATACTTTGAGGTGAGGCTGTTATCAGCTGCCTACTCATGGGGTGAAGGGGAAATCCTGGACAACCACTGCCTCTGTTACAACTATCTCATCCCTTTCAGGATTATGTGAGTGTATAGAGGGGTAAGTGTCAATGTGTACATGAATGCTGGGTTTCATTTGGAGTGCTTGAACTTGATGGACTTTGGCCTTTCTTCAACCCGAAACTATGTAACTATGTAACATACTGTAGGTCATTTACTGAAACCACTAATCCACATACTGTATAGTATCAACAGCATTTATTTTAATAGATAAGTATGTAGCGCTATAGTAAATGGAGGGCACCTTTCTCTCCACTATGAGCTCCACTCCCAATATGTATGCACCGGATGAGACCTTAAATCTTAGGGAGTAAGCCCTCGCAGCGAGGTGAAGGCAGGGTGTAGTGCAACTGTAACTGTATTCAGGGTGCAAAGAATTGGGCACCAGTGGTTCTTATAACTTAACCATTAACATATTTATTGAACAGATAATTCACACTGGAGTGTACAGCAACCACATAATCCCATACAGGATCAACAGTGGATAGGCAATACTCACAACACCTTTAGTCATAGATTGTTCCCTTCACACATGATAGACAATATATATGCAGCATTGAGGAGGTACACCCAGCTTTCAGCCTTTCCCCTAAGTGGAACCTGAGGAGACACTTCTAATCCTAGGTCTGTTCACTTAGTTCCTACTCTGGGAAATTAGTACACGGGATCTTGATCCCACTCACAATCCTCGTAGGAGCCTCAAACTGCTCAGCTAAATAATCCTATCTATCTGTCACTCCTAGAGCGAACTATAACTGTGAGTAGCCTATCCCTGCTAGGTCTGACCTGTTTAGTTTCCACTCAAACTCAGCCTGCTTGCTCAGGCCAGAGCCAGCACAAGATGGACACTGAAAGCATG
The DNA here is from genome assembly GCA_024363595.1 of Xenopus borealis. NCBI lineage: Eukaryota > Metazoa > Chordata > Amphibia > Anura > Pipidae > Xenopus > Xenopus borealis. The sequence goes on from CM044436.1 coordinate 72,705,077, forward strand.
GCTTACAATCTTTTTATACTTTAGCACAGTGTCATCTACTGGTCATTGTGAGTAACAGCAAGGGGCATGGATTAGAGCTGGAATAGGAAACAGTTCCCCCTCTTAGCTGTATTTTAGGACCCACTTAGGTGTCCATAACACTTGGGGACTGCCTGCTAAATATACTGGGAGGTTAATTTACCAGTCCACTACAAGTATATTAACCCATTATTATGAATTTGAACTATATATTTTTAACCTAAAAGAATAGACATTTTAATATCAATTAATTTACCAATAACATGATACCACCTATTCCCTATTCAAACCAGCATATGCCTCTGTTGATCTCAAATGATCAATCAATATACCTAATTCCTAGCTCTATCACCCTTTCTAACACGTTGCATAACTCCTGTGGATATGGGAGTGCAATTGCCCCCTTGGGGCCCCCTGGAGCTGTGAAAAAATCAAGGACCAGAGATGTTTCATGTGTGCAGTGCGAGGGGATAAGTCCAGTGGTAGGGTGGGCCTCTGCTGGGCTACATAAGTTACAACAATGCATTCTAATTGACTTATATACTTTACCACTACTTAGACCAGCTTTTTTCATCACTTACTGCCCAGACATATCTACACAGTGATTTTAAATAGTGATGGGTGAATTTATTTGCTACCAATTCCTGCGATTCACCACAAGTAAATAAATTTGTGAAATGCAGATGAAATTTCAAGTGGCGAAAATTCGCCAGCATCTCGTTTTGGACACCAGAGCCCATTGTCGGCTTCCAAAAAATCGACACTGGCATCCATTTTTTCGACGCCGGCAATTAGACACGGCCATCACTAATTTTAAATCCTCATCCCACATCTACTCACTCTTTTTCCAATTTTTTCTGGCTGCAGGGGATGTCTCCCCAAACCATGGTCTCTGCCCCATACCAGCCTATTATATTCATTTTCATTTTGCTGCCCCCTATCTCAAAGCATCTTGTTCCTCTACTCTTTCTAACTATATTTAGATTCCAACTCTTCCTTCTTCCTGCCTTATTTTTTTGTGCCTTTCTCAACATCCACTCTTTCAAATGATACTGTCATGGGAATTGTTTTTTTTTTTCAAAATGCATCAGTTAATAGTTTTCCTTTACAAAAAGGGGGGTTGTGGATGCACTCCTAGGGCTAAGTAAAGTATACAAGTAAAATGGAAGTTTTACATATTCACACTCTTATTTATATTCACATTTACACTTGCACACACTATACACATTGCTTTAAATGTGCACTTTTACACATAGCTTTACTTAGCCTTCACTTTCTTCATTGTTTCATTGTTTCTTTAAAAATGGGCGTTGGTTTGGGCAATCTCTCTCTCTTAAAAGCCACTAGTCGGTGGCGGGGGAGGATTTAGCCCTCAGACAAACCAAGGCTCAGGACACATCTACTTCTATGTTACTATGCAGAGGGGTACTAAACCTTTTTTACTATTACCAGAGGTAAACAAGTTAGGGACCACCTTATGGGGTTTACCTTGACGTGGTATGGTGGCTTATCAACTTTATGATCATAACTTTGTAACTAAAAACCCTGGTTTTTGTAAACATATGCACTTGCATTTAGACTGAATTACTCAAACAGGGAATCAGAGAATGTGCACTGATTAAATGGCCAAGTCAGCAGCACTTCCATTTTACTTGTATACTTTACTTAGCCCTAGGAGTGCATCCACAACCCCCCTTTTTGTATTTGAATAGTTTTCCTTTAACTAATAAATTAAAATTCAGTCATGATATTTTTTGCTCTAAATCTAGTGGGGTACTTCACTTTGCCAGTGCCTTGTTTTGGATGCAGGCGTCTGTTTTTGGACGCTGATGCACATTTGGCAGCGTAAATGCGCTGGAGTGCAATAAACCAACGTCACTTCCAAAAAACATCCAAAAAACAGTTTCACAAATCAATTTGCCAGCAGCAAATCGCGGGAATTCGCCGCAAATTCTACTCGGATAAATTCGCCCATCATTATCTAAATCATTTCATCTTCTTGTAATAATGTATACCTGGCTTTTACAGAATGATGATGCTTCCAGTGAGGCTGCACTTTCTTATGGTAGCCCCCCCCAAACCATTGGACGCAGTGGGGGAGTTTGAATTCTCCTCTAGCTGTCGGTTCAAACCTTTTTATTTCCTTCAGCCTTTTCATTCAACACTTTTGAGGCGCATGCCAAAAGGTGCATCCTGTCCTCTTTCTCTCTTTAAAAACCCCCCATCAGCCTCCTCTCTTCCTCTTCTGACTTTGACACCTGGTTCTCCTTATTCCTGTGTTCTGTAAAAAATCTCTGGTGCTGAACTTAATCCAAAAGGTAGATGCTTGAACTAATACCTTCTAAAAGGTGCATTAAAGGTACACAATTTTCTGTTTCTCTTAGCGAGAAGAATCTGTCAAACCCCATTTGAGGCATCTAGGATTGTAAATATTTTGGCATTTGCCATTTCGCCCAGGATTTAATTCTGAATGGGTATATGAAAATGTTTTCTCCTTTTGTTTTAATTTAACTCTTTGGGATTCAAGCACAATCTTGGGGATCCGTGAAGAGCTACAATTCACATTTAAGTCTTTCAGTGCCACTGGCACATGCCTTTTGACTTGTAAAACTGGTTTTGCATCAGCTTTTAATGAAACTTTATATGTAACTGACAGTTTTCAAAGACCTGTAAACACTGTAACAGTCCCAACTTCTCACATGTTTGTGCATCTAATAGGAGACAGTAATTACCAGAGACGACTGCAAATTCATGTTTGTTTACTTGCCCTTAAAAGTAAGAGTGAGTTTGCATTTTCCTACTGATGGGATTTCAGACTGCTTTCATTTGTAGGTTTCTCCATATTTTTTCTGTGATAATGTTTGTTTCTGCCCCTGTGTCCACTTTATACTTAATCAGGGAACCAGTTGTATCAATGTCTATAGTCCACCTTTTTTCACTTCCATTCCATTTACTGACAGCCCTCACACAGATCTCCTGACTCCCCTCCCTGCTGCTGTCCATCACTGCATTTAGTTTGCTTTTAGTATAACACTGCTTGGCAGTGATTATATTTGCCACACACTTTGCATTGTTTACCGAAAGCTGGGCAGTTGTTAAATGAATGGGTATTGACACAATTATTAAAGACTTTATATTTGGTAAATCTTGCATCAGTGTGACTGAGGATGTGGCCACTCTGCTTACTTGAGAAACCTTCTATTTACTTCTTATTCCTGTTAGCACTTTGAGCTGCTGTTTTGTGAGTTCAACTGCTTGACAAATTCTTATAGCTTTTTCTAATGTAAGCTCATGTTTCCTTAACAATCTTTCCAGCACTTTTTGATCATTATATCCAATTACAACTCTGTCTCCGATTAATGGATCTCTCAGCTGACCAAAGTTACATGTTCTGCTTTTCAGTTTGAAGTTTGTTATATATTCCTCTATCATTTCAATAGGAGTCTGCACTCTGGAGTTAAAGATAAATCTCTCACATGTCTCATTTACCCTTGGGGTGCAGTTATCTTCAAATTTTACCATTACAAGTTTTCCTTTTCATCATGTTGAAATTAATTAAATATTTGCAAAGCTTCTTCCCCTGCTATTGTTAGCAAATGGGCCACTTTCTGTGCACTGGGCAGTGTTATAGAGTTAGTGTTATATTATAGTGTTATAGCTTTCATGTATAGCTATAGTTTCTGCTTTAAGATTTTTATAAATAATAATTGTTATCATAATTGTGGGTTTTGCAACAGCAACTTATTTATTAAAATGCAGTGCAGGAAAGCAACATGGCTTTATTTAGAGCTCAGTCTCTGCTTCTGGAGTTAGCCCTGCCTATGTGCTTCTTTTTTCTATGACTTTATTAACATCAACAACCATCAACATAGTACCCTCCAAACATTATTTTGTAAATGTTCTCCTATATAATGGTGCATTTTTAGTTTTTGCTCAGATTCCTTCAAATTCAATGTTTTATTTAATTTGTTTTCCAGCAGGCATATAAATGGGTGTGGATTGTTTTTCACTGAACATTAGATGGCAATTATCAAGCCTCAAATATATCTGCCCGAGTTTTAAAGAGCAAACAATCCTAAAATGCTACAAAATTTTAAACTGAAAATACTCCAGCTAAAACTATCATAATCATGTAGAAGTCATTGGCAGATGGTTTGTTTAAAAACATGTTTTTACCTTTAAGATTCTCGATAATTTCAGGTTGTTTTAATTGGTTTTCATTCGATAATCTGGTAAAAGCTAGTTTCAGAGAGACAATTTGCAAAAGTTGCAGAATTTGAATTGACACCCAATTTTGTTTCGATTTATCATTGTGCTAGTTTTAATGAGAAAAGTTTTTGGTAAATTAAAATCTTTTGGGTTTGCGAGCTAGGTTGATTTATTTTTAAATAAAGTGAGAAAAGATTAAGTTTAATAAATATGCCCCCTAGTGTGAGAGTTCTACTAACCTTAAATTACTGTAAAGGCATAATTTCATAACTGCTAATATATGAAATCTCAAATTAAATAATCAGGCCTCATCTGATTTACACAAAAAATCTGGAAATCAAATCAATTTCTAAACCTGTGTTATGTTTTCAAATCTGAATAAAATGTTCCATACCCAAAGGAAAGTCCTTATTACATAATATATGTAACAGGTAAATGGGATGGGGGTACCCCAAAATCATTATTACTCATGCTGGCATACCTTGAGCTTGGTCCAAGGAACTCAACTCCCAGTAGGGCACTTAGTACATAAGCCTATTCTCACTCAGGTCGGCATGGAGACTCATTTGAGGAATTGCCTGCTTCTGGCCTGTGGTGCACAATCTCCACTGAAGTCAAATTTTACAATCCAAGGATCTCTCTATCCCTGAGCATGATCTCATAATTCCCTATCCTAGCGGCTTGTCACCACAGTGTACTAATCCCCCTGGTCTCTTACTTGGAGCCTCTGGCTGCTCTGCTATATAACCTCTGATACTATCTTTCACTCTTGGAGTGACTAACAAAACTTTCTTCTCCTATTTTGGAACCTTCCCCTGTTCCAGGCCCTATGTAGCACACCTCACCTTCTCCAGCAAGTGGTGGGAACCAAAGAATGTGCTTCCCTTTTTATCACCTAGAGAACACCTTACACTTTATGGGACCAACTTCATCTCCCCGCTATATTTAGTCTAATTGGCAAATAACCATTCTGGGGAAAACTAATAAACCTAAAGGTTTACAAAACCTGTACACAGGGGAAAACTAATGCACAGGCTCCCCCAAGTAAGGATCCCAGTGAGATTCTTATTTCTATTTTATTTTCTTTTAATATTTCTTATTTGCACTGCTGGCTCTGGTCGAGCACACCTGCTGGGAGATGAAGGCAGGCAAGGTGTGTGGGGTGTGCAGACCCAATGACATTGGCACACCAAGCCTGATCTGGTATAGAGAGCTCAGGTGCATGCATACCTGGATCTGCACATATCCAGACCCAGCAATAGCCTCAATAGCATTCAATTGAATTGGAAGACCCAAAAATTCTAATTGATTTCAGATCTAGTTTTTCTCTGAAAAAACTTGAATATCAGAAAGGCTATTTACACTTTCAAATGGTTCAACTGACCTCTGCAATTGACTTCTACATGAATTTGGCAGGTTTTAGGTGGCAAAGTATTGAATTAGAACTGTTTCCAGGGTTGAGGTGTGATAAATCTTGCATAAAATTTCAAATTTGTGTTGGTTTTAAACTCTAAATTGTGAGTTTTGACAAAAGAAAAATTCAAATTTGAATTTACCATTCGAAACTTAGTAAATCTGCCCATGGTGATCAATCAGTAGATAGGATTTACTGGTCTTCTGTCAGAGAGCAATTTATGGGTTATTTGTCAGGAAAAATACATTGGTAAATGTATTGGTCCACATGTATTCTGTTCTCCTTATGTTGCTGTACATCAGATGCATCAATCACCCCCCCTTCCCTCAGTCTCAGTCTGAATACAGTAGCTATTGTATATTAACAGTATATTGAAATACATGCCCCACCAGGAAATGCACTTACTGATAACCATTTTCCTTTGGTAATGTCAATTTATATGTAAACCAATTAAAAGTAAATTAACTGTATTAATAGTAAATTTAAAATAAATGTAAAAAAATGTGGGTATGATGCAAATGCTTTATTTATAGACAGCTTTCTATGGTGGACTTTAATTCCATGACATACTGTTAAAAGGTAATTACCCTCAGACAGATATTACAGCTGTTATTGTACTTTAATGCTCTTTAGAACAATGCATGCATCTTAAGTTACCAAAGCTCAGTCTTGACCATATAAATTAACAAAGAATGCAACAAAAGCTGCAATAAAAGAACTTTATCCCCCCAAGCCTTCATGTTGCAACTAAATGAGATTTCTTTGAAATGCAGATCAGTTGAACTAGATTAGTGAATTTTAGCTCCTGTCAACATCATAACAAAATACAAATACAATTGTTCGCTGGTCTTATCTCTATACTTCCATCTGCTGCCTTGTTATTTACGTTCCTTGATTTACTATGCAGATCTAAATAAGACACATCACGGAGGGCTTACAACACAATGGGTTCTTAAGCTTTATATCAAGGTATTTGAAAATGAAGCCCTGAAAGGGCTGCCATCAAAGACATATCTCTAATGAAGTTCCATATCTGAGAAGGTTTGGTATTTAATACTGCTGTGAAAAGAAACAAAAAATCAGTATGGCCTTCAAAATAAAAAGCAGGAAAATCATCATGAGATTAGTACCTAGTGGAATTAATATCCCAATAAAATATATTTAAATGTAGAGAGAAAGAGCTATAGTATCTAACCCCCATTCAAAGAAATAAAATCAAGCTCAGTTATAGCAGCTGACAAGGTTAAACATACGATTCATATTTTAAGGTTTTTCAAAGAAAGGCTGATTCTTAAACAAATCTTGTATGATAAGTATCAGATCTAGCAACTACAGTATATAGTCCTAAATATTATATATTATATTTTTAACATTTCAGTGTTATTGTTACATCCTAATCCAATTTGACAGAATGAAAGATTTGTTCATCAATTTCACTTTTACCTTACAGCTATCTATTTTTGCTCAAGGTAACAGCTACTCTTAGTTTACTTGTAAAGAAACTGGGAAAGAGTTTAATTGTGTAGTATCATTTTTTAATAGCACAATTGTAAAATAAAGTATAATGATTTTTAATCATTTTCGTTCAGTAATATATTTGCCATGATTTAAGCTTTCTTTTCAACAGCTTAACTATTTCTTTGTCTAGCTCTCCAGAAGACTTAAGATGTAACTGTAAAGTCAAAATGATGCTTTATAAGCTTGAGTGAGTGCAGTTTGTGCTTTAGGCTTGCCAGATGATGACAAGAGAAGTCTCCATTTGTGTAACATGACTTTTAGGCACATGACAATGCTATGTCCATGAATAAGAGTCTATTTTTGTCTGGAGACAACACAAGAAAGAACTAAAGATTTGAAAGATTTAAAAAACTCAAGTTCCTTAAAAAAAATTCTAAGACCATAATCCAAAACAAATGCAATATTCAATATGAATGTTTTTTTAAACAGTGGATGCAGTCACTTTTTAAATGACGTGCTTCACATTATAGGCTTTTGTATTGTTTAATGAGATTACAAAAAAACATATTTGCCTTATTCAGAAACAGGTGCTGAAACAGGTTTTGCTTATTTTGACCATAGGCACAAATCAATGTTTATTCTTATCAGATCTCTATATGGAAATGTTCCATTCCAACATAATCAAATTACAGCATCTGGCTTAATTAATTAATTAACTAAAATGGTTAATTGTTTCCATTTTCCTTCATTTGTGTATATATAGATATATATCTATATATATATAGATATATATATATAGATATATATATATAGATATATATATATATATATATAAAAAAACAACCACGAAGAGATCCGCACTTTCAGGACTTATAAAATAAAAAATTTATTAGCAAAAAATGACTGACGTTTCAGACTCCTCCAAGGCTTTTCTCAAAGTGTATATATATATATATATATATATATATATATATATATATATATATATATATATATATATATATATAGTTTTAAATAATATGCTCTTTTAGTTGTTAGTTGTATCTGCATGTGGCTATACAGAGGTAGAGGGGGCATACTTAACAAAATTCTAATTTGTGTAGTTTTGGAGCTTCTTTTCAACCACAACAACACTCACATTTAAATTGTGCATGTCTACTTATTTATTGAAAGATCTGAATATAAAACCACTGACAAATAAAAATGCGGAACAAATCCAAATTAAAATACGACACCCTCGAAAGCCTTATTTACTCTATATTTTATATTTTAGAGCTCCCAATGACTTTTACATGACTGTGTCAGTTTTTAGATGGCGTTGTTTTGTGGTATACATTAGAGTTTTCCATGTTTTTTATGCTTAACAAATACTGAATATTTCATGTTTTAAAACCTTTCTTCACATGCAAGATCTTTAACTCTAAAAAGTTTGAATTGTGAAAAAGAACTTTAATAAATCTGCTCTTTAATCGGTTAATTTCTACCCTTCTCTTCTCCTCTTCTCTATATGTGTATATATGACTTCAACCACCTTCTAGTTCTTATTATATATTAACCAAAACTACTTCACTGATCAGTATTCACTGAAATAAAGACATTCCCTACACAACCAAACAAATTTGAAAATACACTTGCGATACAGAGAATAGGTACCAGCACTGCAGATATTTAATGCTGGCTTTGCAAAGGGGAATATACAGCAGCACATACAAAAATGCTCTACTGTCAAAGTAACAATTAATAAAAAATGAAAAAAAGAAAAAATATTTCAAAACACCTTAAACAAAGTGTCCTCTTAATGTGTAGTGTCAACCTATTTTATAGCTACATCATGCTGGCAGAAGGTAGCTCCATATGCCCCAAGCCTGAAATTCGATGTTCTTTCTGCAGTCTAATGGGGTTGTCAAAATGTGTTACTGTCATAAACCTATTGCCTTTACGTATGTTTAGTGTGTTAACTTAAAATGCCATGTTTTTATTCCTAATTTCTGTTCTATAAATATCATACTATGCAACAAGTTACAATGTTATAGACTTAGCTATCACCTAAAGATGTAAAAGAATTCTATATCATATATATAATTTATATTATGTCTTTAGGATCAGGTTGTAAAATTTCCATTCGCAAAGGACAGTATTTCATTGTAATAAGTATTGAATTAATACATTTATCTGTCTCACTGTTACAAATTGTTAATTAACACCAATCAACAGGTTAACAATATAGTAACCTAATTAGCAACCATGAAAATTTCAGAAAAAAAGCAAGTTATAAATTTTGACACACTCACATGCCTATGTAAAACAAGCACCAGCACTCACTATATAAAAGTTCAAAGTGCAAAATATCAGATTACACTTGCCTGACACAAGATTACCTGTCCTATAAGACTAAATGAACCATTACAACTTAGAAGTAAAAATATAGTCAAAATGATTGCTGCAAGTCTGTTAGCTTGCACAAGAGGCAAATGTTGGCATGAAAAGAAATACAGATGCAGCCACTTGGATTTGTGTGTTAAATGAGTTAATTGAAGACACTGTGTTATATTGTCATCTTAACTCATTTAATGCATTAAACCTTTTCATTAGCATACCAAAGCACCATCGATTTCAATGGTGAACTCTTTCATTGGATGGGATGCTGTGACACAATAGTCTGTGTTAAGTGGGAAAAATGGGATGTTAAATTAAGTTATTCTGTGTCAAATACACAATCCAAAGTGGCTTCATGTGTACTTTCTCACTCTTCCATGACGATAGATGGGAATGTTTCAATCTTCTCTCAATTGGCAAATTTATGCCAGCAGAGAAAACACCAGAGGACCTATTTATTTTGTTGTGTAAAACAAAATTCACCAGAAAAAAAGTTCTAAAAGAAATGTAAAATAAATGGTGAACTTATCAAGGTATGTGATATTTTAAGCCAGATTTCCAATATTATTTTGCAATTATTCAGACCTTTGTAAACAAGTTCCAGAGGAAGTAGCTCAAAGAAATAATTACACAATTTTTATGCCATTTTTTACACACCAATGCCTGGCAAATTATTCTGCCATTTTTTTACACCACATAACACATATGCTCCCAAGTATGACATTAGCCGAACAGCTGATCCAGTTCTTTATCCAGTTTCTTTTTTTCCCTAGGGGAGGGAGTTGGGAACTATTTTTCCATGTGACTCAATATCAGTCATGATTTTAATGGTGTCGTTTTTTTTTATCCCTAAATTGAACTGAATATATTTTACTTTTGTTACTTGTAATATCAGTGTATAGGCAACCATCTCTGGTCATTCTGCCTGATGCCGTGCTTTCAGAAAGCCAGCACTGCAAAATGGAACTGATTTCATATAAGATATTGCTTTGCTATTCAGTACGATCCCCCATTTAAAAAACCCAACATGGCTCTGTCATATGTGGATGTTATTTTCATATCCACCACAAGGTGGGAAAGGAGAAATTTTTTTGCAATACAAACAATCTCTGAGGTGATTCTGATCACATGGGAGCCTGCATTGGAAGTTCTCTCTGTGAGGGGCTTTTCTCTCATGCAGCATTTGTAAAAAATATATAGTTATGATAGTTTCCACCTACCAGAGTATGGGCTGCATCTGTATTGGGGAAACTATTTTTTGATGATAGATTCCCTTTAAGGAAAACAGCTTTCACTACTGAACGGAGGCTAAAGGTGGCCATATACTGTAAGATTTGCTTATTTGGTAAGGTCACCAAATGAGCGAATGCTCTTTTGATAAGGTTGCCAAATGAGCAAATCTTTCCGCAAGTTGGCGATATTGTGTTAATGAAATTGTTTATCCCTAGGTCCGAGAAGACCAGGAGTAATGGCAGTACCAATGAGCCGATGTGATCCTTAATCCTCCCTTCAAGGGACTCCAAATCCATCCAAAGGACACAAATCAGCATCTTAAATCTGCCTGTTTATATCCAATTTAAGAGATTAACATTCCGCCTATTAGTGCCATTTGAATTCTTTGAACTATTAGCTCCACTGGAATTGTGTAACCCAGGAGTAAGATCAAGGACTGTGTATACCAGCACACTTTAGGTAAATTATGCCAGTTGGTGGCACTTACTTTTATGAACATATTCATAAAGTGGCAGCAACATCTTGTTCTGATCACTGGATAAAAGCATGCCCTGGACTTATAAGTACCCTTGCCCAATAAATACATAACTTATGACCTGTGGGTTAAATTGACCTGACATGTAACTGAATTCCAAACTCTAGCGAATGTCACATGTCACAGTACATTAGCTCCTGGTAGTGATATAGGGTTGTGAGTATGGACAAGTGCCAGTGTAATCACACAAAGCAAATTCAGCTGCATGAAAGTTAGGACAGACAAACAGCTGGAGTCAGGTCAGGCTGCGTCAGAGGCAGGTAGACAACCAGGTAAGGAACAAGTTGAGGTCAAACCAGAGGAATTACCCAAGCAGGATTATAGAGAGCTATAGATGTCAAAGGCTGATGAACACCTAGGGGCATATTTAATAAAACTTGACTTTACTAAAACTTTGACTAAACCCTTAATTTACCTATAATTATTCTCAATAAAACTGGTACAAGAAAAAGTTGCAACAAAATCGAGCATCGATTTAAATTGTGAGACTTTTACAAATTGTCACACCCAGAAGTTATCAAGTTGAATTTATTGGATTATCATATGAAAACCAGTAAAAACAGCCCTAAACTATTGAATCATGAAGATTAAAAACATGTTCCAATTGTTTAAGGGACCTTCTGCCATTAAGTTCTACATGATTTCGACACTGACTAGTTTAGACATATTTGTCTACTAATATTTGTCTGTCTATGGCAAGAATTGAGAATAAAACACTTTGAAAGATTGTGAGTAATAAGCCAAAATTGTGCAAATAAGTGTTAAAGTGTTTCTCTAAATGCCTGGCTGTAAAGATTTTTGTGAAATATTGTGAAGAAACAACTTCCAAATGTAAAAGGGACGTAAGGGACATAAGGGAGGTTCTTTTCATCTCGTAAGGGACATAAGGGAGGTTCTTTTCATCTAAACATTCTGATTTCTCCCCTTTAAAACTCAACCAGAAAAAATCAAGGCTTAAAGGGGTGGTTCACCTTCAAGTTAACTTTTAGTATATTGTAGAAGGGCCAATTCTAAGCAACTTTTCAATTGGTCTTCATTATTTATTTTTCATAGTTTTTTGACGATTTGCAATTTTCTTCTTTTTCTTTGCAGCTTTCAAATGGGGGGTCACTGACACCATCTAAAAACAAATGCTCTGTAAGGCTACAAATGTAGTGTTACTGACACTTTTTATTACTTATCATTCTATTCAGTCTCTCTCCTGTTCATATTCCAGTCTCTTATTCAAATCAATGCAGGGTTGCTAGGGTAATTTGTACCCTAGAAACCAAATTGCTGACACTGCAAACTAGAGAGCTGCTGAATAAAAAGCGAAATAACTATAAAACCACAAACAATAAAAAAATGAAAACCAATTGCAAATAGTCTCAGAATATCACTCTCTACATTATACTTAAAGTTAACTCAAAGGTGAACAACCCCTTTAATAAATAGAGACCCATAAACGTTACATAGTTACATAGTTAAATCAGTTTAAAAAAAATATAAAGTCCCTGAACTTCAACCATGCCAAATGAAACTCAGCATCCATACACACACCCCTCTATACCCTCACATAAATTATATATACAAATATCTATACTAACAATAGAAATTAGTATCACAATAGCCTTGGATAATATGTCAGTCTAAGAAATAATCCAAGCCACTCTTAAAAGCATTAACAGAATCAGCCATCACAAAATCACAGCAGGGCATTCCTATGTTACTTCAAATGAAAGTTCTTTACATCTAGTCTGAAGGGGTGGTTTCTAGTGCAGTGATCCTCTTTATGGGTAAAAAGGTCCCCTGCTATTTGTCTATAATGTCCTCTAATATACTTGTAAAGTATAATCATCCTCTTGCAAGCTCCATTTTTCCAGGGAAAACAAACTCAACCTTGACAGTTTTCCATCATAATTGAAATCTTCCATCCCTCTAACCAGTTTGATTGCACATCTCTGTACTCTCTCCAGATCATTTATATCCCTCCTAAGGACTGGAGTCCAAAACTGCACAAGTGAGGCATTTCGTATCTACCGATATGTAGTCATAGGCACTATGTATGACTACGTATCAGTAGATATGAAACGCGCCTGGACATGCAGTTTTAGTAATATCAAATAAAGTCAAGTTTTCTCTTCATCGGCTGGTTCAGGAGTGTGTACTCTTCTCGTCTATCCCTCTTGTTATCCCCCTAAAAATTGTTGGTTTTCAAGCGTGCCTATTGGATCAAGAATTTTGACCGCTAACCATGCTGTTATTTTGTTATTTCATTGATTTGCCTAAACATATATGATTTTCATGATTTTATTGGGGTTTAATGCTTGTGTGTTTTTTCCTTACGTTTTTTAAGCGTAGCTTACACTTTCATAATTTTAGCAAGTTTGTATTCGGCAGAATGTGTACTTTACAAAAATATATGGTTTTGGGGGTGTTTGTACTGTTAGGAGTATATAATGTGCATTGTCGTGGCATATAATGTGCATTCTGGGGTCTTTGATCACAGAAGGTGAATCGGCAGCTGAGAAAATTTGTATGTAACATTTTAATTTGGGGTCCGTACATGCCAGCTGCTTTGGTATATCTATGCATATTTGGCATCAAACTAACCGGTAGACCCTTGACATAAATATTTAGGTTGTTTTACAATTATTTGTAACAAATTGGGTGAGATAAATGTGCCCAATTGCAATATGTTTAGGTGATTTGCAGAAATGTAATAATAATGCTGCCTTTAGCATAGCACTGCAGTATGGTAGCATGGAGTAGAAAGACATGCAGTAATTATCTATTTTGGATTCTTCAGAATTTATACTTACAATAGAAAAATTGATATGTAACATTTTAATTTGGAGTCCACACATGCCAGTTGCTTTGGTATATCTCTGCATATTGGACATCAAACTGATCCATAGACCATTGGCATCGATATTTAGTGTGTTTTACAATTATATGTAAGAAATTAGGTGAGATAAATGCACCCAATTGCAACATTTTTAGGCAAAATGCAAAAATAATTTTGCCTTTAGCAGAGCATTGCATTATGGTAGTTTGGAGCAGAAAGACATAATTATCTATTTTGTATTCTTCAGACTGTATATTTTACAAAAATATATGGTTTAGCAGTGTCTTTGTACTGTTAGGTTGTCTTGTGGCATATAATACGGAGTCGGGGCCTTTGTTCACAGAAGGCAAATGGCAGCAGAGAAAATTCATATGCACTATATTTATTTGGGGTCCACACATGCCAGCTGCTTTGGTATATCTATGCATATTGGGTATCAAACTGTTCAGTAGACCCTTGACATCAATATTTAGGGTGTTTTACAATTGTGTGTAAGAAATTAGGTGAGATAAATGTGGCCAATTGCGATATTTTTAGCTGATTTTCAGAAATATCATAAAAACCATTTCCTTTAGCATAGCTTTGCAGTATGGTAGCTTGGAGTAGAAAGGCATAATTACCTATTTTGGATTGTTCAGAATGTGTACTTTACAAAAATATATGGTTTTGGGGGGACTTTGTACTGTTAGGAGGGTCTTGTGGGACTTAATATTCAGTCTGGGGTCTTTGATCACAGAAGGTGAATCGGCAGCCAAGAAAATTCATATGCAACATTTTAATTTGGGGTCCACACATGCCAGTTGCTTTGGTATATCTATGCATATTGGGCATCACATAGTTCTGTAGACCTTTGGCATCAATATTTATGGTGTTTTACAATTATATGTTAGAAATTGGGTGAAATAAATGCTCCCGATGCACCTGCACCTGCATAAAAAATCCATAGCTCCCAATTGCAATATTTTTAGGTGATTTGCAGAAATGTAAAAATAACACTGCCTTTAGGACAACATTGCAGTATGGTAGTTTGGAGTAGAAAGACATAATTACCTATTTTGGATTCTTCAGAATGTATATTTTACAAAAATATATGGTTTAGGGTGTCTTTGTACTTTTAGGTTGTCTTGTGGCATATAATACGCATTTGGGGGCCTTTGTTCACAGAAGGAGAACAACAGCCGAGAAAATTCATATGCACTAATAATACATCTAATGATGCATGGTTCACACATGCTGAGAGACTAGAATATGTTAAGATAAACAAAGGTCCAGGGCCAGATGGGATACATCCCAGGGTAATTAACTAGCTTAGCTCTATGATTGCCAAACCTCTCAACTTAATTTTTCAGGATTCCTTGAGGTCTGGCATGGTGCAGAGAGACTGGCAAATTGCTAATGTGGTGCCGCTATTCAAAAAGGGATCCCGTTCTCACCCACAAAACTACAGGCCAGTTAGTCTGATGTCAGTGGTAGGAAAGCTTTTTTTAAAGGATTAATAAAGGATAGGATACTGGACTTCATAGCATATAACAATACTATGAGTTTGTGCCAGCATGGTTTTATGCGTAATAGATTTCTTTTTATGAGAAGGTAAGCAGGGACCATGATTCTGGAATGGCTGTGGATGTGATTTAATTCACTAAAGCATTTAATACAGTGCCACACAGAAGGTTACTGGTTAAATTAAGGAATGTTGGCCTGGAGCATAGTATTTGTAACTGGATAGAGAACTGGTCTGGGCAGTGTCATTCTGTAGCTACTAAAGCAAATAGGGTTCTGTACTGCATAAAAAAGGGAATAAACTCTAGGGATGAAAACATAATTATACCTCTTTATAGATCCCTAGTAAGACCTCATCTGTAATATGCAATGCAGTTTTGCACTCCAGTCCTTAGGAGGGATGTAAATGAGCTGGAGAGATTTCAAAGATGTGCAACTAAACTGGTTAGAGGGATGGAAGACTTAAATTATGAGGGGAGACTGTCCAGGTTGGGGTTGTTTTCTCTGGAAAAAAGGTGCTTGTGAGGGGACATGATTGTACTTTACAAATACATTAGAGGACATTATAAACAAATATCAAGGGACCTTTTTACCCATAAAGAGGATCACCGCACCAGAGGCCACCCCTTCAGACTAGGAGAAAGGACTTTCATTTGAAGCAGTATAGGTGGTTCTTCGTAGTGAGGACAGTGAGGTTGGGGAAGTGATGTTGTGATGGCTGATTCTGTTGATTCTTTAAAAAGGGGCTTGGGTGATTTTTTTTGGATGGACATAATATCAAAGGCTATTTTGATACTAAACTCTACAGTTATTATAGTTATGGGCATATATGGTTTGTGTGAAAGAGTGGAGGGGTGTGTGTGTGTGTGTATGCTGGGTTTTAATTTGGAGGGGTTGAACTTGATGGACATTGTCTTTTTTCATCCCAATTTAACTATTTTTATTTGGGGTCCACACATGCCAGCTGCTTTGTTATATCTATGCTTATTGGGCATCACACTGTTCAGTAGACCCTTGACGTCAATAGTTAGGCTGTATTATAATTGTATGTAAGAAACTGGGTGAGATAAATGTGGCCAATTAAAATATTTTTAGACAATTTTCAGATTTTCAGATATCATAAAAATGGCTTCCTTTAGCGTAGCTTTGCAGTATGGTAGTTTAGAGTAAAAAATACATAATTACCTATTTTTGATTCTTCAGAATGTGTACTTTATAAAAATATATGGTTTTGGGGGGATTTGTACATGCCAGCAGCTTTGGTATATCTATGCATATTGGGCATCAAACTGTTCAGTAGACCCTTGATCTCAATATTTAGGGTGTTTTACATACAATGTATGTAAGAAATTGGGTTAGATAAATTTAGCCAATTGCAATATTTTTAGGCAATTTTCAGACATATCATAAACACCACTGCCTTTAGCACATCTTTGCAGTATGGTAGTTTGGAGTAAGGTAGTTTGGAGTAGAAAAACACATAATTATGTATTTTGGATTCATCAGAATGTGTACTTCACAAACATATATGGTTTTGGGGGTCTCCTTTGCTCCCCCTTCAAAATGATGTAAATCTGTTGATTTTGCAGTATGGGGTCTTCATTTTGGGGCCCCTATATGCCACATGTGCTTAGGTAAACCTATACATATTGGACATAAAAAGTTTCAGAGGACTCAAGGCTTTCATAGTATGTGGGGAATAAGATGCTGCAGGGTAGAAGTTTTTAGGTGATTTTTGGAAATGTCACCAAAATCGCCAAATTTAGGAAAGGCTTGTGGCTTGGTGCTTTGGAGTAGAAAGACATGCATACCCCATTTGCATTCAGGAGAATGTGTTCTTTCTGAAAATATATGGTTTTCTGGGGTAAACATACTTTTTTCTCTTTGTCCACCCCAAAATAATATAAATGGGTTGATTTTGCAGTACCTGAAATTTCACTGAAATCACCAAATTTAGCAAACCTTTGCGACCCAAAATTATGTGAATGTGGGGTGTCTAAATATTGGGGCCCCTATATGCCACATAATTCGGTAAACCTATACATATTGGACATAAGATGCTGCAGGGGGTATTCATTTTTGGGCTCCTATATGCCATGTGCTTAGGTAAACATATTCATATTGGACATAAAACTTTTCAGAGGACCCTTATATTTAGGGTGATTCACTGTATCTTGATGCCTAATAGTATGTAGGAAACAAGATGCTGCAGGGTAGAAGTTTTCCGGGTGGTTTTTGTGAAATTTCACTGAAATCACCAAATTTAGCAAAGGTTTGCAACTTGGTGCTTTGGAGTAGAAAATATATGGGTTTTCTGGGATGAACATACATTTTTCTACCTTTGCCTCCCAAAATTATGTGAATGCAGGGTGTCTTTGGGGCCTATATATACCACATACTTAGGTAAACCTATACATATTGGACATCAAACTATTACATTTAGTGTTTTATATTGGTACCTAATCATTTGTGGGAGATATGATGCTGCAGATTGAAAGCTTTGAGATAGTTTTTCAAAAAAATCACCAATTATAATTTAGGAAAGAATTGCAACTTGGTAGTTTAGACTACATAGAATCTGCTCTTTTTAATAATGGGTAGTTTTCTTGGGTTCTTACTGTTAGTGGAATGTTTGGCCTTGAAATTAGAAGTATGCCTTTTTGTGGAACTATTTGATCTATACATGTGAGAAATTTCCATAAAACTATATATATTTGAAATTGGAGCATTCAGAAGAAATAGAACTTTCCAAATTGGGTGTTTTCTCATACATAAAATAAATTATGTTTATGTAATTGTATTATGTAAAACAATATATGCCAATATATTGCTTTTCTGGGTGAACTAAAAGATCCCACCCAGGAAAGACCTTTAAAATTAAAGAGTATAAATGTGCAAAATGGTCTGGCAATAAAAGTACCAAATCAGTCAAATCAGCTGGCTGCAAAAGGGTTAAGGGCTTGCAAGATGCTAGGTCAGGTCACTGATGATGCTGAGCTTTTACTGTTCCCCGTAAAAATCATATATTCCTGCACAGACATGAGAAAAACAATTCTGAAATTTTCAAAACATTGGTGATTCATTGGAATACAATATAAAAAATAGTCTTGAATGTTTCAAATAAGTTTAGTGACACGTAAATAATATATATTTTTGACAATTATACAGAATGGGGCAAGTTAATGAAAAGAATTGTAAAAGGATTTGAGCACCACAAGGAACTACTAATTTGAAGCAGATACTTTACTACATTCCGCTACTGTAGTCAATTACATGAGGTGTAAAAAAGTAATATTATATGCGCTGTGATTCGGTGCATTAGTATATGCAAATGGTCCTGCTCTTTTGGTAGACAATACATACCACAGTAATTAATTCTGCCCTGAAAAAAACTAATAAGATCTAACTGCAATTAAAGAGAAAAAAAATTATAAAAGTACATTATATTTTCATATTTTATGTGACTTTACTCCTCTACATATTTTAATAAATAGATGGCTCTGGAATTTCTTGCATTCAAAATCAACCCAGTAGTCTTGTTATTAAAACTGAATTCTCAACTGAAATTATATATTTGTCCAGCAAATAACCTTCAAATCATATAACACAGTTTGCATTATGATTTTTAACAGCAGAACGAAACCAATTTTTAATAGAGGGTATATACCATTTATTAACATTGGTGTCCCTGTCTAGCAATCTATACCAACCAATGAGAGATTTGCTTTACTTTTACCTGTGCAAAGTTAGGAGAACCAGGCTAAGGACTGACAGGCCTGTAGCCATATGCTGCATAATACAGGGCCTTGTGCAGACTGCTTGAAAAGAAGAGTATAGTAGGTAATCATACAGTAGTTGGATAGGCAGCAGACTGAGGCAAGCTCCAGTACACAGGCAATGGATCAGGGCTGGTTGCAGTAGACTAGAGATCAGAATTGAAGACATGGGATTAAGCATCAGGATGGCAAACAAGAAATCAATTGTTTACAAAAGTTGCAAGCAACTTAACAACTAGTATTATTTTCATCAAGAGGCTGGCTCTAAGCATTTTGATTTTGAATTCCTTAGTCTTAACTAGATTGGAAGTGGAAACAGAGGAGAAAATCTCTAGAGGTTGATCATGTCCTGTATTTTCTATCATGTAGAATTTTTTTGGGTAGTGTCAGGGCCTTGCAGCTCAGAATATGAGGGTAGGGACCAAACTGAGGTCAAAATCAGAAAAGAGCAGAAGAAATCACACCCAGGAATGTACAGAAGTAGAACCTATTTTTGGGTAACGGTGCAGAAGAGGAGAGAAGCACAATTGGGCACTCCTCTCAGGTAGAGGAAATGGACTGTTCTCAGATTTTAATTACTCTGTTGTGTTTATACAAATGGCCTGCGGGTGTCACTGTTCATACACAGGACTTTCTGTACAGCTTGAAAGTGAAAGTAAGAGTTACTGCTGTTATGTAATGGCTGCATGAACCTGATAATAAAGCACTGTTATACTCTCCTCATCCTCAGCTACCAAACACAACATACAACCAGTCTATCTACTCTATTATGTTAACTGGAACTTTAAGGGATACATATTCATATGCTCCTCCCAAATTCTATGTTGACTGCCCAAATATATGGTAAAATCTTCTTAGAAGAAACTTCATACAGAATACCAAATGCAGGGTCTACATTTTGATCATGTCATTTGAACCTATCATTATTGGATTTTTGTTAGTTTTGTTTTGTTACAGTTCCATAAAAAACATAATTACATTAATATCTGAGATTTTTTTCTGACTTTAATGGAGCCAGTTCTCTGATCTTGAGATTGACTAGTCAGCAAGTGAAATGTAATTGTAGATCCATATATCATTAATATGATATTAATATGATATATATAATATGATAAAATCCTACGTCCATTATGGGCAACCCTGCCCTATGCAAATTATTCCTGAATTCTCTGTCAAACTTTTCTAAGAGGAGAGATACTTATATGAATATTGTCTATAGTACATTCACTGTTGACCAAGGGAATATTTATGTAAATATGTATTCTTATTATCATATACACATGTACATAAATATTCCTAGTTAGGGTTCTTTAACCATTTCCTTGTCAGACGATTTGGCTTGATACTTTTATTGCCAGACCATTTTTGACTTTTGTGTACCTTTTCACAACCTGAGCTTTTAAAATATGCTAGAATTTAGATGTAATTCCATTTGTAAAAAAATATAGGCTTCTAAGGGCTAGATTTATCAAGGGTCAATTGAAGTCATTTTTTAGAAAAATTTGAATATTCGTATATCGGAATTTACCATTACTGTGTTTTCAATAATTTAGATTTGACCATTCACCATCTAAAGCCTGCCAAATTGCTGTTTTAGCCTAGGTGGGACCTCCTAGACCATAAACGAAGTCATTTGGTGGAATCTGAAAAATTTACATTTTGGGGGGCAAATTTTTTGTTTCAAAATTGATCGAATTTTAAAAATTTGAATCAATCTGTTTGAATACAGACTATACACCAACAATTCGAAAATTTAATTTTTTAAAATTGAATTTCAAAGTAATGGGAGCTTAAAAAAACTCCCATTACTTTGAGATTCGACCTTTGATAAATGTGCAGAAAATTCGCCAGCATTGGCTTCACTAGCGTTCGCCGCACCTCACCAGGCGAATTTCCACCAGCGCTATGCAAATTCACTAAAGTTCGAAGTTACGCTCAGGTCAGCGAACTGTAGAGTAGTTGCTCTAGTGTTACTTCGCTAGGCTAGCCTAATTTGCATATGGCGGGTACTTTAACCTATAATAGAAGTATATGTTACAGCCACTACATTCCACTACACAAGCCCAGGAAACCTTTAATAAATTAAATAAAGTTGTCCTATTGCCCTACATGTGCCCCCTGTATAGTTGTATTGCCATATGTTAGGAAATGTAGGGGGGAAGGAGGGTGACCCCCCCCAAAAAAATCGATCTTTTTTAGACTATCACCCTCCAATGGTAAAACACGCCAGCATTTTTTTTGGGACTTAGAAAAAATTTTACAATTTTTTTTTCAACCTCCTATCTATTGTATTGAACTATGCCTGGTCTGACCAGGTGAAGTTAAGTCTAACGTAAGTGATAACGTTCAGGAAAATGATGATCTTAGTGAATTTGTGTAAACCTTTGTCAGTGTGAAACTTCGCCTGGCGTAAGGGTTCGAAGTTGCGCAAGTCTATCTACTTCGTTAGTGAAAATTCGCCAGAGCTGGTGTTAGGGAATTTCCAAAGTTA
>CM044436.1:72728736-72744270 GCA_024363595.1 Xenopus borealis
ACAGCGGATGTTCGCGCGAACAGTTCGCGCCATCCCTACCTAAGAGTCTAATAAAATGAAAAAAACTCACGTTTCACATAGTACAATCACATATATCAGAAACATAATTTATTTTATGTATTAGAACACAGCTTATTTAGAAAGTTCAAATATTGATGCCGGCGTCCAAAGTTTGGCTGCCAGCGTCCAAAGTTTGGGCACCGGCGTACAAACTTTAGACACCGGTGTCCAAACTTTTGAATTTTCACGGTGAATTCGCCCATCACTATTGATATATTAAGGGGATTCGGGTTTCAGAGTTTGATCTAATTTTTTTAAACTATAGTGAGAAAAGGTTGAGTTACAGTAAATACCCTCTTGGCGATCAGATAATACTAAGACTCTCAATGGTCAAGAAAGCTGCGTTGCCAGTTTCTCTTTATGACAAGCTCAAGAAGGCTACTGGAGATTACCTGTCTGTTATGAATACATAATTATAATGTGCTGCTATAACATATATTTCAGAAAATTACTTACAGGTATTATTGACAAAAATAAATGAACCATACCTACTTGCAGATCTCCTGGTAGTTATAGGAGCACTATTTATTGCTTCTCTGCAGGCCATATTAATGGAGGTTGAAAAATAGATGTGTTTGTTTTATCTGTATTGGTGATGTTTGATGAAATTATAGAAACAAGGGTGTGGTATATTTAGAATAATGGTTTTAGCCATTGATTCCTAAAGAAACTTAAAAATCTCAAAGTACAAAGATAGTGGTACTTAGTGAATAGGAATAATGGTTCAAAGAAAAATAAAGCACTGGGGTTCTAAATATATTGGCACCCCCCCTCCCAAGTATTAACCTTTCATTCTACTTGTATAATTACATAAAGCCATATTTTCCTCAGGTCACTCTAATTTAAACAAACAAGTGGCCTTAAAAATGCTGATTTGAAATCATCTTACACACACAAACAAGTGGCCTTAAAAATGCTGATTTGAAATCATCTTATACACAAGAGCAACCAAACAGTCAGGAAAAAACATTTTACTCAATGTGTTATTTATTTGTTGTACAGGTATGTGATCCAATATCCAGAAATTCATTATACAGAAATTCATTATCCAGAAAGCTCTGAATTATGTCTCCCATAGACATAGATTTTATCCAAATAATCCACATTTTTAAAAATGATTTTCTTTTTCTCTGTAATAATAAAACAGTATCTTGTATTTGATCCAAGCTAAGATATACAGTAATAATCCTTTTTGAGCCAAAATGTTTACATGATTTTCTAGTAGACTTAGGGGCAAATTTACTAGTATTCCCCAAAATTGGCTCGATCCTACTCGAAATTCGATAAGCATTCGACCATCGAATGCTTATCGAATTGTTTTAGGCTATCATTTTGCTTGATATTTGATTTCTTGATGAATTCATATGATCGGATACCGATCGTTCGATTTCACAAAAAATTTTTACTTTTTCCTTCGATCGTACGAATGGTATTCAAGCAGGGCTTAGTCTCAGAAACCTATGGGGGGTTTCCCAAAACCTTCTATTACAATTCGGTAGGTTAAATCTGGCGAAGTAGGCAGTCAAACAATTTAAAAATTTTGATTCCTTCGATCCTCGAATGATCAAATTATTGAATATCTGATCATTCGATCTATTCGATAATTCGGTATTCGATGATCGAAGAGGCCAAATTAGAATATCTGAATATACGAAAAATTCGTACGAATGGTATTCGATCGAATTTGATCGAACTTCGATCATTTCACGTGAATTTCGTAAATCTGCCCCTTAAGGAATAAAGATCCAAATTATGGAAATAATATGGACCCATTATCCAGAATACCCCAAGTCATGAGCATACTGTATAACAGTTCCTGTTCTGTACCAGTGCTTTCTCTCATCTGCTTAGTTCTTATTAGAGACTAGGAAATAAATATCTAAAGACATTCTCATTTTAAGTTATATCACAATATAATTAAATCATCCTTATTTATTATGCATCCGATAAGAGCAACACACAAGGGAATGACTCATTTAATAGAGTTCATTATTACTCCTTAGTATGCTTTGATAATGTCCATAATTACATGTACATTGTCTTCATTTTTACTTTTAAGCATGCATTTCTCTTCCCTTCAGTTCTATTCAACCTTACTATGTGAATTGCAACTTTGGTCTCATTTATTAACAGAAAAAAGAGAAAATAAAAATGGGAAAAAATACAATGGGGGAAATGTAATAACACTTGCAAAGAGAACGCATTTGCAAATAAAAATTTGCATGTCACAATATAATATTCTTCATCTGCATTGCCAATCTTAATTGCACATAGAAAACCCACCTTATTGAAGGTTACCTAAACATTTGGAGCACATGTATCAATATTTTAATTAAAGGGCACCAATCATAACTAAAATCATTTACTAAGTAAAGACACTATATGAAAGTTCAAGTTCATTCCGATTTTTAAAAGTTAGAATTGTTTGTATAATGTAAATCATCACCTCACTATACTGTACCTTCTGCAAAATCTCCCTATCTCCACAGCAGTTCTAGCTGAGGCAGGCATCTTGGATTTTACTGGCTCTTCCTACCTATATCTTCACAGACAACAACAGCTCTGAAATCTCGCACATGCTCAGTTGAAACTTCTTGGTCGCTTAGCAACCCTTCTAAGCTATTTTCAAATCTGCCAAACCTCTGTGTTAGCTGTAGTGATGCCACCTGTCTGGCAGTTAGTGTGTATCTTTCATTTGCATAATAATTACCACCAGGGGACAAGATAAGGAAACCTCCAAATACTAGTGGAGGAGTTTACTAAAACTAGGCATTCTGGGTAGAATACTAGGTCAATGCTACAATCTGAGCATGCTCATGAACTCATTTGCATGTTGTAGTCACAGTATGGACTTGCTCAGTGAAAGAGCCCATTTGACAAAGTAAGGGATTTTTTAAAAGCTGCTGTTTTTTTCAAAGAACTGTATATGTAGTTTGATTAAATGTGTTTAGTTTGTACTGGTCAGATTGTTAATATGTGTTTTATTTTGGCTGTAATAGGTTCCCCTTAAGAAGTTTTATTACATACACTGCGCACTAGTGCAAATAATAACATTCACTATCAATATCCTACTCTTGTGTGAGGAGAAAAGTGTGTGTGAGCAATTTTTCCATTAGCAACCAACATAACATTGTCCAGATGTGTTTAGTCAGATTTCCACACCAATTCTGCCTGGGTTAAATCTGGCCCAAAAAGCTGTGTTATTAGTATATGGCACATAACCTTGCAACTACAACAACATACAGCAATTTTCACAGTGTAATTGTATGAGATTTCATGTGGGCAAAAAGTAGTGTGTGCAGCAAATGCAAACCATTTTTTCACATCCAAGCCGCTAGGTAAACTTTGCACTACAAAAAAAAAACAAAAGAGTAGGACTTTATTTTTTATTATTTTTAGATAGTATGAGTTGCAAGACACATATTTGCAATAAACACCTGCAAAAACAGAAGGAATGCAGCTTCATATGTTACTTTTATTTTGAGTTTTATTAGTAAAAACATTTCCCCAAAAAATCTTACTGGTTCCATTGAACCTTTACCCCTTTCTGCAGGCAGCTTCCCTACAGTTTGCACTGTTGGATGCCAGCCAATCCCAGTTTTGTAGGCAGTTCCTTGTGCAAAGGCTGTGATTTACTACTCAAATCCAGACAAGGACCAGAGGTGATCTCAGGGGAACTCCAATAAAGGGTCAAGTTTTAAAAGTAACAATGCTTTTAAGCACAAATGCTAACCAGATGCCATATATTATTTATAATTTCCTGAGTGATTAAACTGATTTTTAAAAATGCTATATGTGCATATTTATAATAGTAATGTATCTTCTTTACATTCTTTATTTGAATGATACATTTTGAGGTTCCCCATAACAGCAGTATACTGTGAGCAAAATAAAATAAAATTATATTCTGATTATACTGTTCCTTAAAGATGTTTTTGGCAGGATAAGGCCTTCCCCTTATTAATGCAGGGGAAAATAGATGGTTCACAGTGGGATGTAGTGTATAGCAGTAGTTGCTAGGTCTAACCCTTATTATATGGTTGATTGTATTGTGCAAATTGGATCACTTACCCCTAAGTTTTTACAAGATAGATAACAATACAGACAGAAAGAGGACCCACCCCATAACAAGCACTGCTTGATTAGATTGATAGTTTAAAAGAGTTTGAGGGCAAGAGGTTGAATATTAATGTATAGAATACCACATTTGACAGATATAGTTGCACTTCCCCATTAAAGTTTACAACACTAACATTTTGAATTATGAATTTGTAGTTTTATTTTCCTGGAAATACACAAACTGTAATCCCATAGAAGAACATGCAAGCGATCACTGTAAGGGATTTCTAGCAAATAAAATAATGTATATTCATTCTCCTCTGCAACCTACTATTTTTTATACGTGCTTGTTGAACATTTTGCCTGTTTAATGATGGAATTTAGTCTAAAGAACTTAGTGTGTGTATTGCTGCCTGGTTTTTAGTTTCTCCCTTTGAGTGTAATTTTACTAATCCCCATCACGGTTTTACTAACAAATTCCATGTGTGTGTGCAGAGCTTGAAGTTAGCATTTGTCAGAAGACTGCCATTCAAACAGAAGTGTGCATTTGAAAAGAATTGTTTCCACTGTAGTTGAAACAGTCAAGAGCTCAGGTACCGACATAGTTACAGAAGTATAAAATGATATTAACCAAAACTCATGCATTTGCTTCCATGAACCTACCTGATTAGTCCAATCAAACTAATTGCTGCAGGTTATTGTGTTTGTTCACTGGTGAATCTTTCTTAGTAAATTAGGCCCACCATGCAATCGCACTTAGCAAATATAAATATTAATGAGCCAGGATGTACATACCTGCTTCCATTCTCAGAGAAGCTCTCTTTACTGTCTGTGTATATATATATATATATATATATATATATATATATGCTATATAAAACTAATTCACTAATTTAATTGAACTACAAACAAGAAATAGTTATATTTCTGTTTTGTAATTTATATATCTTAAAAATATATCAAGGTTGTACTGCCTAACTGTGGAGCAGACTAAACTTTGAAGACTATTTATTCTATTCAGCTTAAACAGATGTATTGATGGAACTGTAGCGCCATCTGTTGACATATTATCTACGTGTCTTTCATCTCAGCAATAAATCAATAGGATAGATGATACAAGGTCTGAGATTACTGAGAACAAGCTGCTCTAGTGCATACATCTTCACAATGAATCATTCACAAAGTCTTAATTTAGCTAATAAACCTTATTAGACATCAGAAAATGATTTAATATGCAGTCAGATATACCACTCCTCAGAAATCAAACAAGTAATGTTAACCTGCCAAAATACCCAAAGTTAGCTAGATGTCCTTGGATCAACACATTACAACTAAACTCCATTTTTCTTCTGTTCAATCATACTCTCCTATTTTACACTTTGGTACATATTACTGCAGTATTTCACTAAGCTTAAGGTGATTATTTTGACCCCTGTGATTAACACCTTAGCTTGTGGTCAAGCGTGATTCCACTAGGTAGTGTGAAATGAATGACTGAGACTATTAATATCAGCCAGACCCAATATACTGTACCTCTACGCTCATTTTTATGCAGGCATTTTCTTTTTTTCATACAGTTATTTTCTTTCAGATTCAGAAATAAACCAAATGTATATGTTGACTATGTTGTCTAAATATTTCCTACTTTTGAAGTGCCATCATTTCAGTGGCAATGCTATGAGGTGTTGCTGCTAATTTAATAGTGTATTTTTCCCAGTACAGGTACATGTAGGATCTGTTATTTGGAATGCTTGGGTCCTGGGGGTTTTGGATAAGGGATCTGTCCACAATTTGAATCACCATAAGTCTGCAACAATTCATTTAAACATTAAAAAAAATCCAATAGGATTGTTTTGAAAGCAATATGGATTTATACAGCTTTGTATTATTATTATTATTACTAAAGAGAAAATTACATTTTAATTGTTTGAATAAAATCCAATGGCAGTTTTGAAGCACACAGTATCTTAAATAAAGCTATGCAGTTTGGTCTGATAGCAAGGTTAAATTCTAGTAAACACTACAGGTGAAATGTAATTTTAAACGTTTCTTTCAGTTATACAGTAGTTCACAAGCCCCATCTTTTGCTTCATGGACACCAAATTCAATGTCACTCAAAATAATTAAATGTGTTGCATATATTGTACTGTGTATCAGCAATATATATTAACCTTGTTAGTACTTCTTTTGTAGGTGTAAAATTGTGCTATTGTAACAACACAGAAATGAGTAACATCTGATTCTACTTACTCCCTGTCAACTATCTCTTTTTAAACACAGTGTTTGGTATTGCCTTTATACTTTATTATAGTATGTACTGAAACTGCTAATAATTACTGACAAATATCAAACTATAGGTGGGAGTGTCTATATTCTTATTAGGATTAGTGATGGGCGAATTTATTCGCCTAGGTTGAATTTGCGGCGAATTCCCGCGATTCGCCGCTGGCGAATAAATTCGCGAATCACCTGCGAAATTTCGCTTGGCGAAAATTCGCCGAAAACGAGTCACGCGTCGAAAAGCGACGCGCGACAAAGTTGACGCGACGCGCGACAAAATCGTCCCGCGACTCGTTTCGCGAATTTTTCGCCGATTCGCGAATTTCTCTAGAAATTCACAAATTTTTCGGCGAAGCGAATCGCGGGAGATTCGCCCATCACTAATTAGGATAGTATGAAATACAGTACAGTCAGCTTAAATGCATGAATATTGTGCAATGATATGCACAACTATCAAGAGAATCCGGTAGCTGAATATTTTTAAGGGGGTCGTAGAGGATGATTTTTTCCTCAGAAACAACAGCATTACTTACCTTACAAATCAGATATGATGCTTACAGGTTATGTGTTTAGTGATTTTAGTTTTGTTGTAAGAAGATCCATGTGAAAGAAACTCTTATGTAAGTATGTTCTCTTGCTGGTATGTATCAATGCTATAAGTATGTATTAAAGGCTACAGGACTTTTGAGGAAACTGCCAATTACCTTCAGTGCTGTCTCCAGAGTAGCTGCTAAGACAGTTACCCTCAACATTCATATGGTGAAACTAAAAAATAAATCTAAATAATGCACAGAGAACATTTTATTGCATTTAAAGGGGTTGTTCACCTTTGAGTTAACTTTTAGTATAATGTAGAGAGTGATATTCTGAGACAATTCGCAATTGGTTTTAATTTTTTATTGTTTGTGGTTTTATAGTTATTTCGCTTTTTATTCAGCAGCTCTCTAGTTTGCAGTGTCAGCAATTTGGTTTCTAGGGTACAAATTACCCTAGCAACCATGCATTGATTTGAATAAGAGACTGGAATATGAACAGGAGAGAGACTGAATAGAATAAGTAATAAAAAGTGGCAGTAACAATACATTTGTAGCCTTACAGAGCATTTGCTTTTAGATGGTGTCAGTGACCCCCCATTTGAAAGCTGCAAAGAAAAAGAAGAAAATTGCAAATCGTCAAAAAACTATGAAAAATAAATAATGAAGACCAATTGAAAAGTTGCTTAGAATTGGCCCTTCTACAATATACTAAAAGTTAACTTGAAGGTGAACCACCCCTTTAATTGCAGACTGAGCAGAGCTAAAAAATGAGTATGCATTTTGCACTCTATCAAATAAATGAAGACTACAGCTGCTGATAGCTGTTTGGAACCTGGCACAGAAGATAATATAATTAAATGCTGATGTGCTATGCATAACTTTGTCAGAATAAAAGATGGATATGAAGATACTTGGGTGAATATAATGATATATATTCTAAAATGTAATCTATACCTTTTTCATTAGTGGGGTAGCTTTTACTTTCAACATTTCAGGCAGATTAGCCAAATAGTTGAATAAATTAAGCTACAATTTTTTTCTACATGGATTTTCTTTAAATTGCTTACTTGCGATAATTCGAATATTCATCAATGCAGTCGGAATATGATTGTTCGATCGAAGGGCTTGTAATTGATTAAATTTAAAGGTTTTGATCACAGTGAACATGATCGAATGTGGCCTTTGAACCACTTCCGTTCTAATAGTATGAAGGCAGGCTTCATTGATTGAGTAATCATTGAAGACGTTTCACTACTCATCCGAGCAGCTTCTTCAGTTCAACTGACTGGCATGGGAAGTTCTCAGCATATAAACTCTTCCACTAATCCAATCACAATGGTGCATTGTAACTCTTCAAAGAGGTGACATCTGAAGTTTACAGAGGTGATGATTCTGTGATAGGATTACAAATGTGTCATGCAACTCCTAGACAAAGGTGTTAGTGAGAGTTGCATGAATGGATGTGTGAAGTCTTCTGAAACCGCTGGGGTACATATGTGAGAACAGAATTGTATGTAGCAGACAGGTGGTGTCAACAAACACAATGTCCCTGTGTTTTTCAAACCTAACAACACACTGAGATAAAAACTGGTACACCCAAAGGATCCAACACCAAAAGAAAAACAAAGCGATGTGGTATATGGAGTCCAGTGTAGCGAGGAGTGCACAGAGCTATACATTGGTGAGACCAAACAACTGCTCATCAAGCGAATGGCTCAGAATAGGAGAGATAACTTTACAGGGCAAGATTGAGCAGTCTTTCTACACCTAAAAGATAAGGGGCACTCCTTTGAAGATAGCAAGGTACATATCTTGGATACTGATGGTTTGAACAAGGTGTGAAAGAGGAGATTCATGTCAAGGTGGAGAAACCATCCTTGAATAGAGGCGGGGGCCTTCTACACCACCTGTCTCCTACATACAATGCTGTTCTCACATGTGTACCCCAGCGGTTTCAGAAGACTTCACACATCCATTCATACAACTCTCACAAGTAACGCCTGTGTCTAGGAGTTGTATGACACATTAGTAATCCTATCACAGTAACTACACAGAATCAACACCTCTGTAAACTTCAGATGTCACCTCTTTGAAGAGTTACAATGTGCCATTGTGATTGAATTAGTGGAAGAGATTATATGACGAGAACTTCCCATGTCAGTCAGTTCAACTGAAAAAGCTGCTCGGATGAGTAGTGAAACGTCTTCAATGATTACTCAGCAAGTCCAGCTGTTTTTTTAGAATTACTTATATTATATATGCCTAGGGAACCTTAATAAAGTCTGTAGAGTTGTTTTTAATACCCTACACATGAACCCACTGTAAAATATTGTGCCAAATGGTAGAAAATGTATGGGGGAAAACTGGAAAATGGTAATGCTGGCGAATCATCGCCAGCGTTAGTCACTTCGCCCTTTAGTAAATCTGCGCCCTAGAGTGATTGATTACAGAGTAACTTACCTTTACTAGGCTCAAAGTACCTAGGTTCCAACACACATTCCCTTCCTGCCTGCTTGGTAAGGGCTAAAGCAATGGACCATGAGCACATGGTTACCCAGACTTTTATACTATAGCACAGAGGCATCTACTGATCACTTTAGAATACCAAGGGCAGAGCTTAAGGCAGTAATAATGAAATAGGTCCCCTATTAGGACCAATTAGGCATCTATAACACTGAGGTTTTGCCTGCCAGTATTTATTAAAGGTGGCTAAGACATTTTACCTGCTGTGTTTTTTGTTTGGTGAGTGCTCCTCCATATAGCTATATATGCATACACTTATATTTCAGCCACAAACCCTGGTGCTCCCAGAAAAACTGGTGCACACATGGATTTTTCCTTCAGATTCTATGTTTATTCAATTGATGCTTTGATCCACACCTGGGACCTTTATTAAGATAAAATACCATTAGATTTATTAAGCATTTAAACCCTCACCCCCCTGTGAACCACACTGCCAGTTTGCCCCTCTCTTTCCACACATAGGGCATTATGGGAAATGACAAACAAATTACAGTGAAAAAAAACACAGTCTAGGCAATGTTATGCTAATTTTATAGAAACAGTTACAATTAAAAAACTATAGTTTCATCTTGGTTATAAAAATTGCACAAAGGAAGATTGTTCATTTAAGCTAATGGGGGCTACTGTATTGAGGTATCTAATCCAATAGGTTTCTATCTGCATCAGTAAATGATCTCAGTCCCCACCTCTATTTGGCTTAGGCACCATATCTATGCACATGAATTTAAAAGTAGGCAGTTTGTGTCACAGTGTTAGAAAGTGATTTGCCACAGTCTGTCTGATCCATTGGTCTCAAACCCTTTCTTAATTGAAGACCTATGAAGACCTATAGTTTCTTAATTGAAGACCTATTCATGTATTGTGCTCTGAGCCTTACCATCATACTGTACATCGGGCCACATGGACATGTCATCATATAAATCATGTGTGGATGTACATGTAATGCGTTGTTTGATAGTGATGCTACTACCAGAATGGAGATGATAAAAGGCAGTACCTGTAAGCATATTACAACATGTGGTACAGCCTGCACATTTAAAGCAGCCTTTCTTCGGGGACCCTAACACCCCTTCATTTACCTGATAACATTGTACAGGGTCAGTTTTCATCTTTCAAGTTTTAACCACGTCTATATCCCTAAATAAGTCTAGACTCAATGGTTTTAGACAAAGATTTACCACTTTCTATAATGCTCCAATGTTGAATTACGATTTTTTTAACCACATGGAAAAATGTGTCAAACCTCGTAGAGATGAAGAATTTGTTTTTGTCAGTTGTTTCTTTTCACTATGCACATATTCACGTGCCATAGAAAGAGATGTATCCAGCAAGTACCATTTCTACCCTGTGGTGTTTGTGCAAGGTGCCTGTAGGTGTTACTGTGCACAAGAGTTATACTGTGCATACACTGTACTTTCTATACTATTTAAAAGTGTTAGAGCACAGGCTACTATTGAAATGTAATGGCTTAAAGTCTATGAGCCTCAAAAAATTTTGAAGTCCGACAAATTTTTTTGATGCGCGCCTTTTTTTGATGCTGAACGCCATTCAAGTCTATGGGTATAATTTTCACGGCGAAACAAGCCAAAAAAATTCACCCATCTCTACTGTTATACTCTGCTCATCCTTGGCTACCAAAACATAACCAATTGGCGACAAGATGTCTCTTCTACCTCTGCAGCAGCCTGAAGCTTTTCTTCCAAATCCTTGTGAGCCTACCATACCTTTTATTGTTTGGACCTGTATGTTTGAAAACTACATTATTGCTGCTTTCTTATTCACTGCCTGTGTGCAGATAGGCAGCATATATTCTATACATTACCATTACCCAATTTATAAGGTATAAATTCCGCCAATGAGGACAAGGTAATGGCAAATCCACAGAACAATTTGTAGCAGCTTTGAGATAGTTAATTACTGTGAGTTTGGGAATCTAACAGATGAAATGCTAAGAGACCAAACAGTGGAAAAAACAAACTCACATTACATTAGAGAGATGTTTTCAAAGACTGATGTCTTCTATACTACATGACATACCTGGTGTACAGTGCTACTTGGATGATATAATTGTCTACACTCCAACTATGGCTCTTCATGACAAGTACCTAGAAAAGGTTCTGAAATACATTGATTCTGCAGGACTGAAACCAAACCTTCCAAATGCCACTTCAGAGAAACTCTGTCATTTCTGGGTCATATAATTTGACAAGAGGGATTACTGCCTGACCCTGACCATGTCAACGCTGTTACACAAGCACCTACTTTTTCAGACCTTACAAGCTTTCTTAGGTCTTACTTCATGGTATTCTAAGTTTATTCCCAACTATGCTTAAGTTGTGGAGCACTACTGCATGGAACTTCAAATATGTTTTAATCAGAGACTGCTCAACATAGCTTTGAAATTGCGAAACAGTTAATTGTGAACAGTCCAGCACTAGCTTTATTTGATCCTGCACTACCCACTATGGTCACTACCGATGCTTCATATTATGGAATTGGTGCAGTTCCCACACAGATCCATGGCAATCATACAGAGAAAACTGTTGCATTTGCATCCAGAACACTTACAGTGGCAGAGCATAAGTATTCACCTGTTAAAAAATAAGCTCTAGCATGTGCTTGGGCAACAGAAAAATGGAGAACCTACCTATGGGGTAGAGAATTTATTGTATGCACGGATCATAGCTCTTTAACTACACTGCTTACAACAAAGTGATTAGGAAGAGTTGGAATGCATATAGCTAGATGGTCAGCAAGGTTGATTGTCATGTTTACCTTTACCTGCAGATTTTGATACACTGGATGAGGACATAGAAGTTGTAGCATTGACATATTTTCATCTACAGTTACAGATGCTGATTTTAAGCAAGCTTACCTCACATGTCCAATCAAAGTAAAACTATGGGACATCTTACAAAGCAAATGGCCAAATGCTGAGAAGAAACTCAGTCCTTATCTTCAACCTTACTACAGGATTAGACACAAACTCTGGTACTGGTAACCAAGACCTTGAGAGAAAAGCTCATACATCTTGTACATGAGAGTCATCAAGGAATTATACATCCAGCATCTTGTCAGAATCATGACAAAACAGCTATCACACATATACCACCAGCCAGTACCATTTCCTGATTCAGCATGGGGAAAACTGGCTATTGATATTGTGGGTCCTTTTGCAGATGCTCCTATAGAATGCAGATTTGCTATAACTCTGATAGACTATTATAGTAAATGGCCGGAAATTGCATTTGTTTCTCATGTAACATCAGCTACAGTAATAACATTTTTGTCTACAGTCTTCAGCAGAGAAGGTAATCCAAAGGAGTTAATATCAGACAACAGACCAAAGTTTCATCTGAGTTTGAAATCTTTCTGAGAGAGAGGAATATTGTGCATAGAAAATCATCAGTGTATTAACTACAGGCAAATGGAGAAATCGAGTGATTCAAAGTCTGAAAGAAGCACTGCAGACAACAAATCTTACTGGGAAATCCTGGAAAGTATTTATAACAGTGTTCCTACATAACTACTAAGCACTGGAATAGATTTAATTCAATGCTTTCTCTTGTGTAAAGTGCTCACTTTCCATACGGGCTATACCAGTAGACCTTCATATGTATACTCAAATCGCAGTTGAATGGAGCACATGATAAGCAAACTATGCTGCAAACGCTTTATTTAATTCACAACATGTTTCGAATCAGCATGGATCCTTTTAAAAAAAAAAAAAGGATCCATGCTGATCCGAAACATGTTCTGAATTAAATAAAGCGTTTTTGCAGCATAGTCTGCTTATCATGTGCTCCATCCAACTGCAATTTGAGTATAACTACAAAGCAATGTGCCATGCAACAACCCAAGCATCTCCAGCTGAATTATTACATGGCAGATAGATATGCACTAAATTATATGTTGCAGACATCAAACTTCCACAAAATACTGTTCCTACAAAATCATCTACTGCTGACATTGTCAAACGTCAACAAGCCAAATGCAAGGCTTATACTGATAGAAAATGTGGTGCAAGAAATTCACTTTCAGCATGGATCTTTAGTCAGAATTAAGAAACCAGGACTACTGAAAGAAGGACAATCTAAAGAAAGTGAACCTATAAGGCTTAATGAAAAAATCAGAAAACTACCTGCATGGGCCAAAGACTATGTGTTGTGAAAAATGCATAATATTGCTTTAAGATGCATCCTATTTTATTGCTGCTGTTTATTATATTTGCCCAAATGCTTTCCTACTATAGGGGGAATATTTGGTGTTTGTGCAAGGTGCCTGTAAGGTGTCACTGTGCACAAGAGTTATACTGTGCATACACTGTACTTTCTATACTGTTTAAAAGAGTAATTAGAGTACAGGCTACTGTTGCAGTGTAATGACTGCATGAACCTGCTAATAAAGCACTGTTATACTCTGCTCATCCTCGGCTACCAAAACATAACATACCCCCCCTCTCTCTGAAAGTGTTTCTCATATACACCAATTGATTTTCACAAATATCTTGATCTGAATTATTCCTCATAGTTCTCAAAAACTGGGAATATGGTAATGTTTTTTAGTACTTGGAGGGCAATGAGCACCGGCATCCAAAAACGATGCCCACGTCAAAAACAAGATGCTGGCGAACTTTGCCATGCAAAATATCGCCAGCGTTTCATGAATCGCGTGAATTCACTGCAAATGTGTCGCAGGTGAATATATTTGCCTATCATTATAGCTATCATTATAAGTTTCACTTGTGAAAGTCACCAAAACCTTGACCTAGGTATAGGAGTATTTTCCCCAGTGGACACTTTCCATAGTATGATTTCCATTGTCCCATCAATAAAAAATTGCAAGAGACAGATAACTTTGTGCTATATTTCAGTGACAGAACACACTACAGCTAGTGATGGGCGAATTTATTCGCCAGGGCCGAATTCGCGGCGAATTCGCGTGATTCGCCGCTGGCGAATAAATTCGTGAAAAACGAGTTTATTGACCTTGCTTCTTATCTGCCTGCCTTTTGGACTTCTGCCTTGATATTGCCTATGGTTACGCCTCATCCTATTTGTACCACAAACTTGGACTTTAACCCCTAAGGCTTCCTCCTTGGTCCTGACTACTCCCACTGAGAACAGATTCATTGTGAGACATATTTAAACCAGTTAATGATTTTTTTCACGTTTATTAAAGGAGAAGCAAAGGTTCAATCACTGGGAGATAAACCATGGAGTGATTGTCATGATCTTGTTGTGTTTCAATTAGGCATAGATTTAAGTGTGAATTTAAAGCTCACCATAGAAAAATTCCTCCATCTCACTCTCTTTTCACTTCTATGGAATTTTGAGTGGCATATTTATAAATTATAATGGGGTGAAAGTAAAAGTTTGCCATTTGATAACTACGCCTCCAAATTCCAGTCAGAAAGAATGGTGGTGAGCTTTAATTTCATACTTTAATAAATCTGCCCTATGTTCCTTTCCATTTCTGAAAATGTAATGCAGCTTGATCAGTTCCCTGTGAATAAAAAAATCCCAGTCTAAGAAAGCTATGCATGTTATACATTCACAAGATCCTCTATTGGGAGAGTGTGTAATAATGCTTTTTTTGATAATGATAAGAGATGAATGTCTTTTAACAAATTTTGAGAGAATCCACTGAAGTGTTTATTATCAGATCCATTACAAATCTGAATTTCATGCTAGAGCAAATAGGTCTTCCTGTTGCAAATCACTTTAAAAGCAAACACCTTTAATCCCCCACACTGAAGGGCTGGTAACTAATCTTCTCAAGCAGACCACTAATTGCATTGGTTTCTATAGTCATGTGCTATAAAATTGTACACATTTTTAATCAGCCCTGTAACATGTACATATTAATAATGTTTTCTTACACATAGGGGCAGATTTACTTAGGGTCGAAGTGATTATTCAAATTAAATTAGAATTTTTAAAATTCGAAGTTCGAAGTAATTTTGGGCTACTTCAAAGATTTGAATTGAAAAAACTTTAAAATTCGAATTTCCAAGTACTGTCTTAGTACATATCGGTACTAATGACAAGATAAATGGTAGATGGAAGACCTTAAA
>CM044436.1:72752087-72771626 GCA_024363595.1 Xenopus borealis
CTTCGCCACCTTAAAGCTGTCAAATTGCCATTTTAGCCTATGGGGGACCTCCTAGAACCTTTACCAGAATTTTTTCTAAGTCCTGGAAAATCTTCCCTTTTAAACTGGATACCTAGAATGAACTCATGTCACATTGCCCATTATTAATTGCAATTTAGCAATCTTGTGCATGTATAATAATAATAATTAATAGGGACACATTAAATGCATCTATTTTGTTTGCATTCTAGATTTAATATTAAGGCAACCTTTACATTGAAATGCCGAAATCATGGTTATGTTCCCTAATTGGGAACATGATGCACATGCCCATTCACTGGCTACACAATGCAGTGGCATCTAGGAAGTGCAGATTGAAAAGTGAAAGTAATTGAATCATAGAGGAAGGGCAGGCCATGCATTATTGACAGCTGAGAATTTTAAATACATTTATAACAGGTATGTAGGTATGGATGTTTAAAAAAAGAATTTGGATTTCATGTTTAATTTGAAAAGGACTTTTATTATACAGCTTTTTATGTCTGGGTGACAGGTCACCTTTAATTATTACAAAAAGATTAAGCTCCAAAGAGTCCCATTTTAGAAAGTTTAAAAAGTTTCAATGTTTATTCATCATAAATTAGTAAAAAATTGATATACAGACCCACTTGATCCTTCGCCTTACGCGTTTCGTACCCCCTGGTACTTAATCATAGGCTTGTTTCTCCTTAATTTCACCTTTAATTATTACCAGTCATTAGTACTTTGAACTATAGAATGAACTATACCATGTAAACAAACATGTGGCGTACTTCACATGACTGACCAGAAAAATAAATTCTACACCAAAGCTATGGATTTTTTATGCAGGTGCAGTGTTTCTGTGTTTCATATCAGTTACATAGTTAAATTGGGTTGAAAAAAGACAAAGTCCATTAAGTTCAACCCCTCCAAATTAAAACCTAGCACACACACACACCCCTCCACTCTTTCACAGAAACTGTATTTGCCCATAGCCAAACTAACTGTAGAGTTTAGTATCAAAATAGCCTTTGATATTATGTCCGTCCCAAAAAAATCACCTAAGCCCCTTTTTTAAAGAATCAACAGAATCGGCCTCACAACATCACCCGGCAGTGGATTCCACAACCTCACTGTCCTCACTACAAAGAACCACCTACACTGCTTCAAATAAAAGTCCTTTTCTTCTAGTCTGAAGGGGTGGCCTCTGGTGCAGTGATCCTCTTTATGGGTAAAAAGGTCTCCTGATATTTGTCTATAATGTCCTCTAACGAATTTGTAAACTGTAATTATGTCCCCTTGCAAGTGCCTTTTTCCACTAGGAATTTATAAAGAGGTATAATTATGTTTTCATCCCTTGAGTTTATGCCCTTTTTATGCAAGACAGAACCTTATTTGCTTTAGTAGCTACAGAATGACACTGCCCAGAATTAGACAACTTGTTATCTATAAAAACCCCAAGTTCCTTCTCATTTAAGGAAACTCCCAACACACTGCAATTTAGTGTATAACTTGCATTCATGTTATTTTTGCCAAAGTGCATAACCTTGCATTTATTAACATTGAACCTTATTTTCCAGTTTGTTGCCCAGTTTCCCAACTTAGACAAATCACTCTGCAGAGTGGCAGCATCCTGCATGGAACCTATATTTCTGCTCAATTTAGTATCCCTGGACCTTTGTTTATCTTAACATGTTCAAGTTACTTTTGAATTTCATCATGTGTGAACCTTAGATGTATTATTAGAACTATTAATAAGGAAACCTTCATTAGCTGGTTCATCATTTGTGTAGACACACAAATAATATGCATTCAGAATCTGAGCTTTTTTCTTGTTCTCATCAACAAAAAAAGTTAAATGGTTATTAGAGGACATAAAGAAAATATGTTTCAAGGATATAACAAAATATTTCTGTACTGCAGAAAAACTACAAAAGTTTTGGATTTTCCCATGAGTGCTCCTAAAACATTGCACAAAACCCAGCGCACATAAAAAAATCAATGGGACTTCTCCCATTGACTTATATGTAGCCTCATCAGATCTGAAATGCCAGATTTTAATATTCAGATTTTTTCATCATTGGGGTTTAATAAATTACAAAAAAATTGTGATTCTAAAAAGTACTATTTTATAAAAGAAAATCCTGAATTTTTCCGATTTTCAGAATTCAGTTTGATAAATAACCCCTTATATCATTGTGCTTTTATTCTACAAACATCTGAAGGTTCTAGATGCATTTAATAATGTTTTGCATTTTTTAAATTGCCGTGCTTTTGAAAATGATGACAGTTTACAGCCAGGTAATGCTTGTAGGCTGCTCAGTCTGAACTTCCAACATATGTAAATGTGTATATTGATGTATATTTTACCAAGCCATCATATAAAATAGTCTCCTTTATATAAAGTAATTATATTACAAAGAGTAATTAAGGTAAGATCTTCCTGATTCACAGAGAAATGTTTTTTTATTTATTTTTTTAACAGTGATCATTCATTTTCTTTTCTTTACATAATAACTTCTCAGGCTAGGAAATCCATAATATCTAAATAAGCAGTTCAAATAATACATTTTAAATAAAAAAAAAATATGAATGTCTAGAGACACTAAGGGGCAGATTTATCAAAATGTGAGTTCAGATTTTATAAACAAAAACACATCCATGTTCCATTCATTTCTGTGGGATTTCTAGAAGTGTATTTTTCAAATGGTGAGTTCTAATTTTCACCCATTAATAAATATTCTATAGATAATTGAAAACAATAGCTGTTAACTCTTTGCCCACTAACAGTAGTCTCTACTAGCATTATAAGAAATATTGTTTTATGAGAAATAGAAAACATTTAATAGTGAATAGATGCATGTGCAGTGTATGTGATTCTTTTCAATTTCCACATAATAGGTCTCATATTTGTACTAGACTTGCATGATGAATGTTCCTTACTTATAACCCCCCAATAAGCAGTCAGTGAAACCCTGGTAGTCTCAAGAGAACCAGAAAAATAAGAGCCAAATGAGAGTCAAATCTGCAACAGAAACATTCCAATCAGATTCCTACTACTATAAAACTATATTTCTATTGTCTATATCTCATATACCAACCACAGTAAAGTTTTATATTTTAGTGTTCTATTTAATTCAAGCACTGTTTGCGAAAATGTGCTCAAATACTAAATTATGCTATATGTCTGAAATAAATATATTTTTCAATGCAAAAAATATTTTAGATAATTTTAATATATACAATTATTACTTTGCAAGTACAAGCAATTGTTTTCAACTGGATAGCACTTTTTATTGACACACCTTTAGTTTGTCTAGACAAACACAAGACACAAAGCGGGTTATTTATCATACTCTGAATGCCAAAAATCTGAAAATAATAGGACTTATTAAAAATCACAAATTTTCAGGATTTATTAAAAAAAAAGAATATTAATATTAATTATTAAGAATATTAAAAGTCAGCATGTCAGGCCTGCTGGGGTTGCATATAAGTCAATGGGAGAAGTCCCACTGATTTTTTGATGTGCACTGGGTTTCATGCAATTCCGCAATAATAAATCTAAAAGTATAGTTGAAATCTAAGTTTTTACCACAAAGCAAATTTTCTGGAAAATGTTATAATAAATAAGCCTAAACCTGAGCGGAGTTTGTAGCAGCAAATGCTAAGATAAATTCAGAGGTTGATAAATAACCCCCAAAGTGTTTTATGCTCTGAAATTATCATTTTAATGGACATTGATTATTTAAACTGGTGCTTTATATATTAAGTGAATTCCCTATCCCATGTTAGACAACCTCAGAGGCCCTGTGGGTACTATCCATCAGATCTTAACATGAAAGAAATAATGTAAAATGTATTAAATCTTTTGTCATTCTTTGAATCTCCTCCTTATAGCAATAGGGAAAAAACATAATTCCTCTCCCTAATGAGGCTTTAAAGTGGACCTTTTTTTACAGACCTCATTATAAGGAATATAAGTTTTAAGACATGGATAAAGAACTTTAAGGAAATATGATAATGGAAAAGTAAGATACTATTTAGATGTGGAAGCTAGATTTTTTAACGGTGGCATTTCAGCAGTATAACTGAATCGTATAATCTGAAAATAAGACTGTATTTAAACACCTTTTACAACATAGGAAAGTATTTGAAACAAAATCTTGAAATGGATCTCTATGAATAAGGTGTAAATATGGTTCTGACTGCATAAATCCTAGTAACAGGGATCTTATTGAAAGCTAAACAGGCAATTAAAGAAACACTTTTATTAACAGGTTTTGGAAGCACTATTAGTTCTAATTGTAGGACTTGTGGAAGAAAGCCTGATCTTTCTCCCTTTTGGCCAGGAGAGTTTAAAATGGTGATAAATATTTTAAGAAACCAGCCCCTAACTTACAATAGTGAATAGATAGTGGTAAAATTGTGTATTAATTAGGACAACCAACGCTAAACCAATAGGCTGTAGATAAGCAAAGGTCTAACACTTTATCTACATAGTTCTGCATCTTCACAATCCACGGAAATAAAGAACAGATAGTCCATGGTTTGCAAACACATTAGCTGCAAGAAATTGTATTGACAGGTATGTGCTTTTATGTTCTGTAACACACAAAATGAAAGAGCAACATTAATTTGTTTTTAAACATATGAAATCGACTTTTCAAAAGTTTTTAAAAAAGGATCAACCCCATTTATGGGTCTTAACCTCAATGTACAACAATAATTTTGTTAAGTGGTGTCTTTTAAGACTGGAAGGATTTTTTTATTTAATGGCCACAGTATATTCACATAACAAATAATTACTGGAAATGTAATCAGCAAACTAAACCTGAGCTTAAACAAATTCACATTTTATTAAATCAAAATTAAATGTGCAGTCGTCAGAAAACATGCCGACAATAGTACTGAAAATGAAAAACACATCTTAACGAACACAGATTCTTCTATTCAAATTAAAAACAATTTTGACAATTATGGAAGGTGAATGCCATGATTTGCTATGGTTCTTTAGAATAATATTTTATTTTAATTTTAAGGGTTTGACAAGACTTTCAGTGGTCTAACTTGATACAGCATATATCTGCTCTACATTAAAAAGAAGAAACAATTTGACTATTTCATGTAAACAGTAGTGATGGACAAATGTATTCTCCAGGCCGCAAATAAATTCATGAATTTCACTCAAAAATTTTTTTTACCGCCATCCAAAAAATGGACGCTCGCAAATTGACACCAGTGTCAAAATCCCCAATTCATGAATTTCGCTGGAAATTTGTGCCTCTTTCAGGGAAACGGGACAAATTTGCCCATTACTA
Source organism: Xenopus borealis (assembly GCA_024363595.1). Classification (NCBI taxonomy): domain Eukaryota; kingdom Metazoa; phylum Chordata; class Amphibia; order Anura; family Pipidae; genus Xenopus; species Xenopus borealis. The sequence goes on from CM044436.1 coordinate 72,757,409, forward strand.
GTAAACAGTAATCTTAAACAGCAGAGTCACATAATCCCCAACAGATTTTACATAAGTAAACCCTTAGGGGCAAGTTTGCTATTACTCCCAGAAATTAGCTCGACCAAATTCGCAATTCGACTATCGAATGCTTATCGAATTGTTTTAGGCTATCATTTTGCTCGATATCTGATTTCCTTCGAGAGTCCGAAAAATTTGTACGATTCGAACGCTCTGATTGTACGAATGGTATTCGAGCAGGACTTAGGGGCAAATTTACTTTTATTCCCCATAATTAGCTCGACCAAATTTGCAATTAGATAAGTATTCGACTAACGAATGCTTATCGAATTGTTTTAGGCTATCATTTTGCTCGGTATCCGATTTCTCGATGAATTTGTACGATCGGATACCGATCATTCGATTTCACGAAAAAATCTTGAAATTTCATTCCAGCGTCCGAAAAATTCGTACGATTAGAACGATCGAATGCTCTGAATGGTATTCGGGCAGGACTTAGTCTCTGAAGCCTATGGGGAGCTTCCCATAGGCTTCTATTGCAATTCGGTAGGTTCAGCTGCCTGGTATATCCAAGAACAACACTCAAAAAAGCCAATTACCACTGAGACCGATTCAGTTTCATTAAAGGACAAGGAAAGTCTATAATAGAAAAAGGGTAGAAATGCTGTATTTTGTATACTAAACATAAATATGAACTTACTACACCACAAGGCTAATCAAACAAATGATTTATGCTTTCAATGTTGGCCACAGGGGGTCACCATCTTGTTACTTTGTTAAATATCTTTGCAAGACCAAGACTGCGCACATGTTCAGCGTGGTCTTGGCTGCTTAGGGATCGTCATAAATGATCAAAACTGGGAAACAAACAAAGCTGCTTGAGTTCTGCATGGCTGGGCAGTAAGGCGGGGGCTCCCCTTGCTGTTCATAAGTATGATTGTTTCCCTGAGGGACTGTCTGACAATTCCTATCCACAGAAGTAAATGAAGGGAGAATTTCACTGCATAGGGTCAGGTTTATTATAAAAAATTTGACATTTTTTATATAAGTATATTGGAGATAGGTTTCTTTTTCATTAAAGAAAGTAAAAATGGGATTGTATTTTTTAGCCTTTGCTTGTCCTTTAAAAGGATACTGCCATGGGAAAACATGTTTTTTCAAAATGCATTAGTTAATAGCACTTCTCCAAAATTGAATATAAAAAAACAGTTTGCTCTTTTGAGAATTGGATTTCTTTGCAAAAAGACATATTTTGCCATGACAGCATCCCTTTAAATATTTAAAGGAAATAACAGTTTAAAATGGTGCTAAAATAGATCTTTGTAAGTAGACTTAATCCAAAATTAACCCAACACCCTTGAAAAGATGTTTCTTATAGATATAACATTGTGTTTTCACAAAATTGTCAGTGTAAGTACATTCTTACTAATATGCCAAAATGTAATAAATATAATAGCAACAAAAAAAAAGGAAGAAAATCTGCACCAAGTCATGGACAAAATAAAAATTTGTATATTTGTTTTCTTATGTTTTAATGAACAAAGTATCATGGGCAGAAAACGTTAACAAGTAACCCAATATAGATTTACTAAATTCACATGAATGTTTTTAAATTCGATCAAATCAAATCCAAATTCGATCAAATTTACAAAAAGATTCAAATTTATGAATGTTTTTGAAGACCACTTTGACCAGTGAATTTTGAAAATTTGATCAAATCGAATGATTCAAATAATTTGAATAAAAATCTATTTGAATATTCAAATAACTTCCCCTTTAAAATTTTTATTTGACTGCCTAGTTCACCAGTTTCAACCTACCAAATTGGTTTTCTTTATTTTTGATTGAATAAAAAAATTCAATGGAATGGTTAAAATCGTTCAAATCGTAAGATTCGAACAATTTTATCGAACGATCGAATATTTTCTATTCAATCGACCAATCATATTGCGGTAAAATCCTTCGAATTCGAAGGATTTTAATTCCCATGGTCGAATTCGAGGGTTTTTAACATTGAGACATTTTGTGCCATAAACAACCAAAATATGTCCTCCCCTTTAAACAACAGCTTGTTCATATATTGCAAGAGATATATATATATGCAACTTAAATATTTTGCAATATGGACAAACAATCCCAGTTTTGTTTGTTTAAAGGTTAAGGCAGTTTTTAGTAACTTAAGGCATACAATGTATTGATAATGGGTTGAGTGCAGAGGACTACTTGTATCTATCTATCTATATGACAGAGTCATGTGACTTAAATAATATTTTTTTTTTTTTTATCTGTGGAGGACAGTAATTTGTTTCCTTCTTTATTGTCTTTTCTCTGCTGGTCAGCACAAACAAAAACAATCTCCTTCTTAATCTGTTTTCATTACTTCTTGTGTCTGTTCCTCCAAAAAAGGGACAGTTCGGAGGTATGTCCTACACCATTCTCAGCATTGAAACACATTTTTTTCCTGTGTCCAACATGGCAACAACAGGGTTAAAAGCCATGTGAAAACCTGCTGTTTGCAGATCTGAAATGCGTAAGAATTTAAACATTAGTTGTTCTCTTAGAAAAACATTTAACTTGTCACTAAGGCCAGGGGTTTTCCACTTTGGTGCTATTCTCATGTCTACCACTAGGTGGTATTAATGCAAACAAATCCTTTAGCAATTGTGTAACTGCTAGTGATGGGCAAATCTATCTCGTTCACCAAAAAATTTGCGAATTGGCGAAAAATTCGCGAAACGTGTCGCGTCACGTTTTTTGACACGCATCACAGTTTTCTTTACGCCAGCGAATTTTCGGCAGGCAAATTTTCATTGCCCTTTTTCGGCGGCATCTGGCAAATAAATTCGCCCATCACTAGTAGCTGCTATCTAGTTACCTTCCCATTGTTCTGCTGATGGACTTCCCATTGTTCCAGCTTGAAGTGTAGCAGTAAAGGGTGACAAAAGTCTATCAGAGCACAAGTCACATGACCTGAGGGCTCCTGGGAAACTAACATGTCTAGCCCCATGTCAAATTTTAAAACTAAATATAAATAAATCTGTTTGTTCCTTTAAAAAAAACATTTCAGTGCTGGATCACCACTATTAACTGGTGTGTTGTGAAAAAAAAAAACATGTTTTCCCACAGCAGTATCCCTTTAAAATACTCTTTACCTAAATTTTCCCAAGTTGTTCAGTTTGCTCAAGGTTTGGTGAAACACACCAAACAAACACACTAAGGGGCAGATTTACGAAATTCACGTGAATAGATCGAAGTTCAATCGAATTTGATCGAATTCCGACCGTACAATTTTATCGTATATTTGAATATGCAAATTTAGCCACTTCGATCTTCAAATACCCAATACCATCGTACGAATTTTTCTAGCGATCAGAGGAAATTTCACGATTTTTTCATGAAATCGAACGATCGGTATTCCCTTTTCAACAGAAGCAATATTGACATTGACAGTGCATATAAACTTGTCTGGAAAAAATGTACCAGCTTTATCCACACTTAATACTGTAACATTTGTAGTAGTGACTTCATGAACATCTTTAGCAGAACTACGGCAGACCCCAGAAAAGTGAACGACCTTTGAGCATCTGCTGCACTGTACCACTTTCGCAGGACATGTAGTAGTGTTGAACCACAGTGAAAGCAGTTTTTTATATTTGTGTTTGCTGCACGGTTTTGCAGTGAATCCCTTTACTTAGCTCTGTATTTTGCCTGTGACTGTGCATTATTAGACCACAGTTTTGAATTCACAATCTGTACATTCCCAGCAGTTCCTTGACTGAGAGTTTTAGCCTCTGCCACAGCTATTTCAATTTGGCTAGCAACTGTAATAGCCTTTGCAAAGGTTAAATCTTGCTCTAGGATCAGTCTCTCTCTAATGCATGGTGAGTTTGTTTTTTCCACTATTTGGTCTCTTAGCATTTCATCTGTTAGATTCCCAAACTCAAAGGTAACAACCAGCTCTCTGAAAGCTGCTACAAATTGTTCTGTGGATTCACCATTACGCTGTCCACGTTGGCGGAATTTATATCTTTCAGCAACCACATTTACTCTTGGCACAAAAAAGTTCTTTATAGCAGTAAGAGTAGTTTCATAAGTATCATCAGGCAATGGTAATGTGTAGAATATACGCTGTCCCTCTGCTCCCAGGCAGTGAATAAGTAAAGCACGCTTTCTAGCTGCAGAAATCTCCCCTTGGTCAGCTGCAATAATGTAATTATCAAGCATATGGATCCAAGCAGTAAACGGTATGGTAGGCTCACCAGGGTTTGGTAGAAAATGTGCAGGCTGCTGCAGAGGTAGAAAATACATCCTGTCACCATTTGTTATGTTTTGGGAGCCGAGGATGAGCAGGGTATAACAATTAGCAGGTTCATTCAGCCATTACACAACTGCAGTATTTCCTACTTTCACTTTCAAGCTGTACAGAAAGTCCTTGGTATACAGAGTGACACCCGCAGGCCATTTGTATAAAAACCACAGGTTCCTCATAGCAACCTTTCTCAAGGACAAACCAAGGGACAAGTTTTGTCCTTGATGTTGATCACTGCTGGGAGAGGTTGTGATGGCTGATTCTGTTGATGCTTTTAAAAGGGGCTTGGAGGATTTTTTGGATAGACATAATTTCAAAGGTTATTTTGATACTAAACTCTACAGTTAGTATAGCTATAGGCATATATGGTTTGTGTGAAAGAGTGGAGGTGTGTGTGTGTGTGTATGCTGGGTTTTAATTTGGAGGGGTTAAGCTTGATGGACTTTGTTTTTTTCCAACCCAATTTAACTATGTAACTATATAAAGATTCCTGTGGGGAACCAAAATGTTGGCTCAATAAACCTACCTTTTCTTTCATCATACATTAACCTTTTGTTTTTTTAAATCCTGTGAGTGCCAGTACCCCCAGCTTTCTATTTGTTTATAAACTTCAATAGAGCACCCAGGTCATTGTACTGCATTCAAAGTGTCTATATATATATATATATATATATATATATATATATATATATATATGTATATATATACATTGATTAAGAATGTATATCATCTGGGAGTGATGCAAATAATATTGTTTTTTTTTTCTATATGAGTAAATTCATTTAGAATATAGAATATATTCGGATTTCGAAGTAATTTTGGGCAACTTCAACAATCGAATAGCCCAAAATTCGATTTGAATTGTTAAAATTCAAAAATTCAAATTTAAAAATACTTCGACTTTGACTATTCTCTAGCTTAAAGCTGCCAAATTGCCATTTTAGCCATTTTGAACGATTCGAAACGATTTTCATTCGATCAAATACGGACGTTTTTCGATCGAAAACTGCCATATTCGATTAAAAATGACCCCCAAAAAAATTTAGATGGTCGATGTCACAGTCGGCACACAAACCAGAACAGATGCCAAGCACCCTGGTCTCAGCTAGTGCTTCACCAGTAGTGTGACCGCCTTTGGCTTCGGGAGGAGCCCTCAGCTATTTAGATGCCACCTGGACTTAAACAAGAGGTGCAGGGCAGGAGTTCTGGTCAGCAGTGGGGCACAACGTTATAGAAAGTCTTAAAGGCCAAAGGTCACAGCACAAACAGGAGTAGGCAGATTTGTGGACAGACATCCTGGGTCGAGGCAGGCAGACAGCAAGGAACATCAGGCAGGCAAGGGTCAAAACCAGGTAACAATCAGAAGGGATTAGACAGGATCAGAATCAAATAACAGGCAGAAGTCAAACCAGGAAGCCAATCGAAGGGTTAAGCAGAATCAAGGTCGGTTTCAGGCAAGGGTTAGGTTCCAGAGATCAGAGTAGTCAAAACAGCCAGGCAGGGTCAAACACAGGAATCAAACAGAATAGAAGCTTTTAAGCACAAATACTGTACAAGGCACCAGGAACACAACCTATCACGGGCAGTGAACTGCAGCAAAAAGTCCCTTTAAATATTTGAATTTGGTGCCAGTGCGCGCTGATGTCATCACGTCAGCGTGCCTGCGCCTTTAAATAAATGCAGAAGTGCGCCGCGCGTGCCTAGAGGGAAGCCGGCGCCGGGAGTAGCGGGATGCGGCGAGCGTCCCCGCCGAGGGGGCGGGGGGCATTCCTACTGTCCCCCCACTAGACACCAGGGTGAGTTCCTTACAGTCGAATTTCAAAGTATTTTCCACTTCGAAATTCAGCCCTTAGTAAATCAGCCTCTTAATGTTAAATTGTTAACTTATAGGGGCAAATTTACTAATAGTCGAATTTATGAAGTGAAAAAACTTTATTTATAAAGTGAAATTCGATCATCAAAGTTTTTTTAAAGGGCTTTTTCGATCTAATAGGTCCCTTTTCTGATCTAATAAAAAAGAATTTGAATCGTCCGAATTGAACGATTCAAACGATTTTGTGCACAATCCTTCGAAATTCCTAGGACTCAGAAAAAATTTCAGGACTGGTTCTAGGAGGTCCCCCATAGGCTACAATGGCAATTTGGCAGCTTTAAGGTGGTGTAGTGTCAAATTCAAAGGATTTTAAAGGACCAGTACTTCAACAATTTGACTCAAATTTTGGCCAATTCAATAGTCGAAGTATAATGTTTAAAATAGGGGGTATGTGGAAGTACTCTAAAGGCAAAGTTATAGTGTATTTAAGTATAATGGAAGTGCTAGTTTTAATGATCATTCCCTGTGTCCCTGTCTCCAAAGTAAGTTTGCAAAACAGGGGTTTTTAGTTACAAAGTTATGATCATAAAGTTGAAAAGCCACCATACCACGTCAAGGTAAACCCCACATGGCGGACCCTAACATATTTACCTTTTTGTCATAGTATAAAGAGTATGTCTGCATAGTAGCATTATTTGTAATCAGTGTCAGTAGAACCTTGGTTTCAGTATAAAGGATCGATCCTCCCCGCCGGTATGCGGTTTTGCAAACTTACTTTGGAGACAGGGGCACAGGGAATGTGCATTAAAACTAGCACTTCCATTATACTTAAATACACTATACAGTAACTTTGCCTTAAGAGTGATTCCACATACCCCCTATCTTGAACATTATACTTGAGCTAGAAGCTGTGGCTGAGCTTCATGTGGTTTTTAATAGCATACCCATACCCCCCATTGAGCTAGATGTGGCCCTATGTTTTTAAAAATGGGTGTTGGTTTGGATAATTCCTCTCCCTTTAAAAGCCGCACACCGGCGGGGGAGGATTGATCCTTTATACTGAAACCAAGTGCTTCCACATACCCCCTATCTTGAACAATAGTCGAAGTAGCCCAAAATTACTTCCAAATTCAAATTTTTTAAATTTGAATTTTATTTGAATATTAACTTAGTAAATGTGCTCCTTAATGTTGATGTTTTATAGCAGAACGCATTAGCATGATGACCTCTGGGGCCTTCATTAACATTACTTAACCACTCATCCAGTGGGGTAGTTTAAAGTCTACCTTAGGATATAATTTAAAGTTTTCATTACCTATGCACTATACAAATAATTTTCATGTATGATAAACTATATTTTTATTTCAAGATGTCCTCACGCATAAGTTACATATGAATCAGCATTAGCATTGTACATCAATATTAGCATTGTACTGAAGCAATACAAAGGTTTGAAAAAAGAAATCACACTGATAAACTATACCCAAACTAGAACATGCACATTTTTTACATTTGCCCCCTTCTTGGGTTTACAAGACAATTTTTTCCCCACGATGAAAAATATTACAGCTTTTTTGAAATCATAGTAAGGTATAGAAAATATTCACATTACCAAATATCTTGAAGCAACAATTATTTACTCACAGTTCATTATTAAATATTGCTAACATGTTTAGGGTGCTGTTTACTAAATTCTGATTTTTACTGTCAGATTTTTAAAGGGGGAAACACAGTTTTTTCAATTATACCCCAAGGCTGCTAAAAGTTCGAATTAAAATATACTGCATCTCAAACCTGAAAAGGCCATGTGGAAGTTAATGGCAGATGTCCCTTTGACAATTGGAAGATATCATGATCTGCTCTGGGTTTCATACGAATTTGTAGCTTTTGGGTGATAATCAGGAAAAGTCTGAGTTTTTGAGGCATCAAATCCGAAAAAATTGCACAATTCAAATTATTTCATTTTATAATAAAGTCTTTTCCCTGTACCAAATTTTTCAAATGATTTTATTGATAAATAAGGTAAAATTGTGTATGGGAGTTTGGTAGAAATTGCTTTACTAAAATAATGGGAAAAGTTCGGATTTAAGTAAATAACTACCTAAATGGTCTGTCATTTATATTGTACATGCACAAAATATCTGGTTTAAAATCATTTAACATTATAATGTGAATCGGGAATGACAAGCCTGATAGGCCAATACATTTATATAAAGAAAACAGAGGCCTTGTTATGTAAGACATTGCTAGCATAGCCATTTGGTGCCATCTTGTGGCAAAAGTGTTCTGAAAACCTACTGATATATCCAATTGCTTTAAATACAATTTATAAACATTGATATGTTCTTTCAGCTGTAAAATTAATCACTTTTAAAACCGATTAGGTGTTTTTCTGTCTTTCTTTTGTCACTGTATAATAAACATGAGGGCTCATTGTGATAGTGTGGTGTCTGCATATTAAATTGATTCCGCTTCATAAATGAAAATTATGTTGCCAGGTGAAATACAATGCTATTTGTGTAGGCTCACGTGCATAAAATGTTTTGAACATGAGCCAGATATAATAAGTAGCAGAAATGAGTAGGGTTAATTAATGCTAAATCCTCACTGGCCAAAATCAGAGATTCAAAAACATAGTTTATGAAGTGACTCGTGTAATATTAATGTACAACACTAATATAACAGAGCACAGCTATATATTTTCAATGTTCAATGTAATTAGAAGTAAGAATAGGCATAAACTGCAGTGTAACTGCAAATGGTGCTTTATTTGCCACACAACATGTTTCGAGCTTGTGAGGCTCTTTGTCAAGTGTCAAGTGTGTCACACTTGACAAAGAGCCTCACAAGCTCGAAACATGTTGTGTGGCAAATAAAGCACCATTTGCAGTTACACTGCAGTTTATGCCTATTCTTACTTCTAATTACATTGAACCTTTTGGCACCCGAGGCGGAGGTGCAACTAAGAATCTAAGGCATTTAAAAAGTTATAGCGTTTCAGGACATACTTCTTCACTATTACCAATATATTTTCAATGTGTTTATAATGCAAATTACCAGAAACATCTTTATATTCACTGTACCTTTTTTAATATCACTGAGGCTATTTATTTTGTTTTGTTTCCTAAGACTATTTTTTTCAACTTAAGCAAGAAGTTGACGTTTCTTTCAAGGTCTTAAAATAGTAAGCTAATTCATATTCTATTTTTTTTTTTTTTTTGGAAAAAAGCCTGGATATTGTTTTTTTCTATATGAGTAAACTTCTGTTATTAAGCAAGGTATGTAGTCAGCTGCATTATCAGCATCATTATCATATGTCCACATCTAAATTATACAGGAAAGTCTGGACTTAAAGAATATCAATATTTAAATAAGTGCATCTCCTTGTGAAAAAATCCCAGAAGCCATGCCAGCAACTAAAGTGAACACAGTACTGATATGAATCATATAATAGTAAGCAATACATATGTATATTTCCCTTTATTAAGAAACTACAATTTAAGGGCCTTTTCATTATGCTTTGTATATTTATTTGTATATTATTTAGCAATGGAAGGTTTTTTGGTTTTACAAAAATCTATGACACTTTACCTTGTATAGGTTACAGATGATTGTCCTGAATATATACAAATATTACTCCATACGAATCCCAGATTACTATTATAGGCTTCTTCATAATCCCACATGTGTTCATACAAAGCTTTAAAAAAGAAATAAAGTATACAACAGGTAAGTTTAAACAGTGTTTCCTCAATGGTTCATATTTTTGCCCTATTGTCACCGGGAGAGGAGTGAGATAGGTAAAACACAGTCTAGACATAAGATACTGTAGTAAGGAAAACTTTAAAGAATGAAATAGAAATTTAGTCAAGATCCTAGTCCAACTGTAGTTGTTTATATTGTTCGGATTGTGTTATTTTGGTGTAAAAATCAGTGTAAAATAAATGGCAAATTTAGAAAGGTGACTATTTTCTTTCAGCAGCCCTCCTAATATTTAAAGTGTTAATTTACGCAATTATTTTTATGGTATAGCCCATTTGTTTCAGCGGTACATGGTGGTGTAAAAAAGCAGCTTCTATACTGAAATTTTACATTGAAAAAATGTATGGAAAAATAAATAAACAGCTTGGTAATACATTATGAAAATTGGAAACTATTTGGTAATTCTATCTTTAGACCTTTGCAGCCAGTTGTTTGTGATGACTTCTATATAGTTGAAGGTTTTCTAATATTTCCCCCCTTTGCATAAACAGTATAACTAGTTCTACACACAGTAGTAGTCATAAGGTGTATCTTCGCAAGGTACTTCTTGACTGCATATTTTAGTCTATTTAATATAGAATAAAGATCCAGAAAATCATGTAAAATCTACCCCACGATGTGGTTCATGTGCACATTTTCCAGACCTTTTAGCACAGAGAGTGGATATCACAGAGGAGTTGGAAATACAGGCAGGCACACTGAGCCATGTAGTAGCCAAATGCAGAAGAATATGGCCTTATGCATTCTATAACTTACAGGGGAACATAGTCATAGGCTGATCACACAAAGGAAGTAAAGTAAAAATAACCAGTGATTTATAAATATGCAAAATTATGCATATGTGCAAATATTCTATTTTTGTCATCTTAAAAATCCCTTCCTTTGTTAACATAACATTCAACTGTTGTATGAGCATATGGTATAGTGCTATAACTAACACTGTCACACTGGTCACATGGTAACAATCAGGCTACTGTAAATACAAAATAAGCTTTATGTTATTAGTGATATATTAATGACACTATGTGCTGAAACCAAGTTCCTTTTTCCACATTTAGGGTGTTTTATTGTGCTTTACATTGTTACAGCAAAGGGGAAAAAACAATGCAAAATAGAATTGTTTTTTAAAATTTGACAGCTTTGCTTTCAAATGTCAAATGATGCCAAAAAATCATGTTGTAAATTTTGTTAAACCTCAGTTTAGAGAAAAAAAACACCTGGATTAATATTCCACAGGGGAGTTGTAAACAATGCTACGGCATTTTTAGAAAATGAACTGAAAGTTGACTTGTGAGCATTAAAAAAATCAATTATATAGATCAATACACCTTAGCTGGGTTATCAAAGACATCTTTGTCATTAAATGGAATTAGATACAAATAAACCTCCCAACATCAAGATGCTTTTTAAGTTTATTTCCCTAATAAAGAAGCATAAAATGATGTATAATGAAAGACAATGTGAGAGTAGTAGAGTGTATCTACTAGATACACTACAATGAAGGCAAAAATCAATGAGGTGGAAAAATGAGGGAACAAAGATTGGATTTCATTGCTAAATTATTCTGTTGGATTTCACATCTTGATATTATATTGAAATTTTATGTGCATACAAATTGTATTTCATGGCAGCATTAAAGGATAGCTTTTCAGTGCACTTTGTGAGGAATTAGACATGCAAATCCCATTAACATTAATGGGTGTTGTGCACTTAATTCCCTTCAAACTGTGCTGACAATTTTCACTAAATCTGCATGTAGTTAACACTTTATCACAAAACAGTTGGAAGTGTCAGCAAAGCATTTTGTTGAGAACTGTATGCTAGAAAGAACCAGTGATTATTTTTCTGTGTGCGTCTCACAACCATATTTATAAATTAGATCTGTTGCAAAAAAAAGATATCTTTATATATGAGACTTTAGCAGAACTGTCTGTTGTAATAGAAAAACCTCTTCAAATAATGCTAAAGGCCAGCAAACAAGTCAGATTTTCAGTACATAATTCCTATGCAAATTGGCCCAATTAGCATGGGGCAAGATTAATTACTTTAGTTAGAGATGAATACATATGTATCACTGAAGCACTTTTGATCTTCATTTAATTTCCTAATAAAATTGAAAGATTGAGTTTCACAAGAAAGCCATTGTTATTTAGAGATATTTACATAAACACAGACAAATATTTTATTGTAGATTTTAGGTCACTATAAATAAAAAAAAGGAAAATGTTTAAAATTGTTTTTCATTATGTAATAAGATTGGTAGTTCAATGTAAATTATTTATGGCAAAGAGTCTTTCCAGGTCTGTATTTACAATATAGACATTCAAGAGCTTGCTCTTAGGGAAGCAGCTTTAAGGAGGCAGCCCTCGGGTGGATACACGTGAGAAAAAATAAATATTTTCCCCCAGTCTGGTGCCAGACATTTGCCTTTAAATCCAGTAGCAGAGCTAAGGGTTACCAATCCTTTCCCGATTGGTGCGTGCTTAGTATAGGATTTTTTGTATGTGATGATTGTGAAGGGGTGGACATATAGTGATTCCAAGGGCAGCCCCAGCTGCTAATACAACCCTAATTCCTTCGCTTTTGGCAAAAATATACCTTAAGCGGATTAATAGTAAAAACCTGAAATTTTTTTATTTTTTTTTACTATAAATCTGCATTTTTAGTTTAACTAAAACATAATTTTTTCGATATTTATTATGCTGCAAAAAAAAAAAAAACCACCATTTCAGACCTGCCAAGGTTGTATATAAGTCAATGGGAGAGGTATCCTATTTTGAAGTTTCTATGGTCTGCATTAGAATTTGCCAGAAAATTTTACTATTTCAGGCTTTTTGGGTAAAAATAAAAAAATGTCCACTTCTCTGGGAAAAAGCAACAAAAAAATCATCATCAGAACATCAAATCATGGATTCTAGTTTGGTCGGACTTTTTTATTTAAAAATAAATCCGAAAAATTAAGATTTTGCTAAAGGTTGTTATATCGTTACTGCATTACAGTATAACTGTGCAGCATATAGTTCCTCTCCTTATCTGTAATTACTTTGTATCCTGCCCTAATTGTCTATCCTTATTGAATGTTAGTGTCTATTCATAAGCAAAATGCCATCCTTAATACAAAATAATTGCATTGTAGATATGGACCAGAAGGGGGACATGTAAAGTCTAATAAATGCATTGCCAAAAAACATTGTATTTGTCCTTTGTGGCTGCCTTTGCTAAAAATGATTTCTCCAATCAAGGAATCACATTTATGGGCCTTATGTATTAGTCTGAGACTGAGTCTGAGTTGAATGCATATTTTGAGGTCTATTCTTTATACTGAGTTGATTTTCTCACTGTAAAATGTAATTCTGTTCAGAACATAAATTCAAGAGGCAGCTATAGTTTGACCTTCCGAATAAAAGAAATGTATTGCAGTATAATTAGTAAAAATAACTTTACTTAGTTACTTTTCTTAAGCATTGAATAAAATTATAGGTCTTACAAGCAATTTAGTGACCCGACATGTCAGATCACAAAAAAGTGTTATGTATGCTTTGGTTTTAAATGACAGAGTAACCAAAAAGGCAGTATTGATGCAGACTGAAATATCTAACTGCTTTATTTTTATAATTTCTTAATTTAATAATTAATTTATGAGAGGTTACAGGTAATTCTGCAGTTTATGTGGTACATAATTCAAAGCATTGCATATCAAGTTTTAGAAACAAGTTTTATTCCTTAAAACTTTTCAGCAAATTATGCAGGATGTATATTCTAGAATAAATTCAGTACATACCAGTTACATACCCTTGATACTTTTTGTATTGCAAGTAGATCTTTATACCAACAGAAAGAAAAAGTAGTAAGTACTGGAGCCAGTTATTTATATCATTAAGAATAGAAGAATAGTATTGTGGGCATATTTTTATACAAACAGAGAGAATGTAGATGCTGCAGCCATAACTTTATAAATACTAGATTTTCAAAGGGCTTTTGTTGATTATTTAACAATTAATGTACCCCCTATTCTAAAATACAAGATAATCTATGTTACCAATAACTTCCACAACCAAATACAGGCCACTGAACTCCAAGGTGACGTCTAACAGCCACACAACATGGGGTTAATTATTTATTATAATACACAAGTTTCAGTGAGTCATATGACAAAATTATTAAATAAATGTCAGTGGGCCTATCGGCTCCCAGAGGCAGTAGTCAGGACCAAGTAGGAAGCTGTGAGGACTCACCCTGGTGGTCTAGTGGGGGCACGGTGGGGACGCCCGCCACGCCATCGGCGGGGACGCCCACCGCACCAATCCTTGCCGGCATCCTCTTCTTAGTGTGCG
>CM044436.1:72775416-72801689 GCA_024363595.1 Xenopus borealis
TTTCCCTGGTAGTTGCCCCCATCACCAACTTGACCAAAAAGGGTGCTGACCCTAGTATTTTGCCCTTAGAAGCAATTCAAGCTTTTGAATGCCTAAAAAGGGATTTCAGCTCCGTTCTGTTCTGCAGCATCCAGATACTGCCCTACCGTTTATTGTGGAGGTAGATGCCTCTGAGGTGGGGGCTGGGGCAGTCCTTTCCCAAAGGCACCCGATAACCAACAAATTATACCCCTGTGGCTTTTTCTCAAGAAAGTTTTCACCTGCAGAGGCAAACTATGATATTGGGAACAGGGAATTGTTGGCTATCAAGTGGGCTTTTGAGGAATGGAGACACCTACTTGAGGGTGCTAAACATATGGTGACGGTGTATACAGACCATAAGAATCTGCTTTACATTGAATCAGCCACACGGCTAAATCCAAGGCAAGCTAGATGGGCGTTGTTCTTTACCAGATTTAATTTCTCCTTGACATACAGGCCTGGAACTAAAAACACAAAAGCCGTTGCACTCTCTAGGAGTTTTGAATCTAACTCCTCTGACTCTAGTGAGCGCATTCCCATCATTTCTAGAGAATTGATTATAGCTGCATTGGATTCTGATCTCTCCAACTTACTGTCTCCTGTCCAATCCTCTGCTCCTGTAGACACTCCTTCTGGGAGAATGTTTGTGCCTGAGGAGCTGAGGGAACAGGTTCTGGAAGAGGTGCATAAATCCAAAATGGCTGGGCATCCTGGCATTGCCAAGACGATTTCCTTGTTATCCCGCCACGTGTGGTGGCCTTCTTTTAAACAGGATGCTAAGGTTTTTGTGAATTCCTGTCCAATCTGTCAAAGATCTAAATCCTCTCGTCATTTGTCTCAAGGTCTGTTA
The DNA here is from genome assembly GCA_024363595.1 of Xenopus borealis. NCBI lineage: Eukaryota > Metazoa > Chordata > Amphibia > Anura > Pipidae > Xenopus > Xenopus borealis. Next base: position 72,776,288 of record CM044436.1, read on the forward strand.
AATCCATTACCAATCCCTGAGAAACCATGGTCCCATCTTTCGATGGATTTCATTGTAGATTTGCCTCTCTCTCAGGGTAAAACTGTAATCTGGGTGGTGGTGGACAGATTTAGTAAAATGGGTCATTTTATTCCTCTTCCTCACCTCCCCTCTGCCAAAACCTTAGCCGATCTGTTTATCTCCCATATTTTCAGGTTACATGGGTTTCCTGTTAACATTGTGTCGGACAGAGGAGTTCAGTTTGTCTCGAAGTTTTGGAGAGCTTTTTGTTCTTTAGTTGGGATTGATTTGTCATTTTCAACTGCTTATCAACCCCTAAACCAATGGACAAACTGAAAGGGTGAATCAATCCCTAGAGCAATATCTACGATGTTATGTGTCTGATAACCAGTCCTCTTGGGCTGAATTGCTGCCCTGGGCAGAGTTTGCCTACAATAATGCCACTCATGCCTCCTCTAAGGAGTCTCCTTTCTTTATCGTATATGGGCTGCATCCTAAAGCATTTTCTTTTTCTTTTGCTGATTCCTCTGTCAGTCATTTTTCTGAAATTTGGTCTCAAGTTCATCGTTCTCTGTCTGCAGCTTCCTCTGCTCAAAAGAAAGCTGCAGATTGATCTCGTAGGGAGGCCCCTCAGTACAAGGTTGGGGATGCTGTTTGGTTGTCTACCAAAAACATCAGGTTGAAGGTTCTCTCTCTCAAATTGGGACCCAGGTTCATTGGTCCATACCCAATTACTGAAGTAATCAATTCTTCTTCTGTTCGTCTTCGATTGCCTGCAGAGTTCAAAATATCTAATTCTTTTCATGTCTCCCTTCTTAAACCTGCCTCTCATGTGCGCCAGTCTTCTGTTCCTCCTCCTGTATTAGTTGAGGGTCATCCGGAGTTTGAGGTCCAGGAGCTCCTTGATTCTCGTCGTGTGTGGGGTAAGCTCCACGCGAAGTTTAAAATATTTAAAGGGACATTTTGCTTAAGATCATTGCCCGTGATAGGTTTAATCCTGGTGCCTTGTACTTGTGCGATTAGCTTCTGTTTGTTCCTGTTTCCTGTATTTGACCCTGCCTGGCCTTTTGACCACTCTGATTATCTGTATTCTGACCTGAGCCTGTTGTTTGACCACCGATTCTGCCTAACCCTACCTGATTGATTACCCGGTTTGACCTATTGCCTGTCTGACGTTTCTTCGCTATCTGCCTGCCTCGACCCAGCCTGCTTGACCACGAACTTGCCTACTCCTGTCTGTACTGTGATCATCGGCCTTAAAGACTTTATCTACAGTCGTGCCCCATTGCTAGCCAGAACTCCTGCTCTGCCCCTCTCGTATAAGTCCAGGTGGCATCTGAGTAGCTGAGGGCTCCTCCCTAAGCCAAAGGCGGCCACACTACTGGTGAAGCACGAGCCGAGACCAGGGTGCTTGGCATTTATTCTGGTATTGGGTGCCGACCGTGACAGAAGCTTAGGGGTTAAAGTCCAACTTCGCAGTACAAAAATATGATAAGGTAAAATCGTAATTAAAGTCCAGGCATACAGTAAGTTCAAAGGCAGGCAGAAAAATATCAAATATGAAGTTCAGGCAGCGTCAAAAGGCCAGGAATCAATAAAACAGAAATTATAAAGAACCCAGGAATGCTTAAGTATTTAAATTTCGAGCCTTGCACATGACATCATTGTGCCATCAGCCCACGTGGGTCATTGGTGCCGCCATATTGGACGCGGTACTGAAAAGGAGCGGAGAGCCATCAGGTGCTCCTGATAGTACCCCCTCCCCCAGGGGGGCCACTGGACCTCCATCTTGTGGTTTCTTTGGGAATTTCTTGTAGAATTATTTCACCAGATGAGGAGCATGGACATTGGTATGTTTTACCCAGGAACATGCTTTGGGACCAAAACCCTTCCAGTGAATCAGGAATTACTGGGTGGTTTTACCAAAAACATGGAACACATTCGGGATTTGCATCTCGGGGGAAGCTGAAGTCTGACTGTCACAGGATTAACAATCTCCACAATGGAGTATGGACCAACAAATTTTGGGCCCAACTTGGGGGACAGAATCTTGAGACAAATGTTCCTTGTAGAGAGCCACACTTTGTCCCCAACTTTATATAAGGGAGAGGAACTTTACTCTAAATTGGTTTTGGTCATCGGCTGCTGGAACACTGGACAAGAGGAAGTCCTGAGGGAAAGCTTGAGGATGTTGTCCATAGATGGTCAAGAAAAGCATTGACAGAAGAGGCATGACAAGCATTGTTGTAAGCAAATTCTGCCCAGGGAAGTAGATCGGACCAATCATCCTGACAGAGGGATACATGAATTCTTAGAAACTGTTCCAGTTCTTGGTTTACTCTTTCAGCTGCCCCATTGGATTGAGGGTGATAGGCAGAAAAAATTGAAGAGCACACAACGAGCGCCAGAACTTGGGTGCAAGTTTACTAACATTGGAGATAAATATCCGGAGAGATTTCTGGAGATGTTTCCCAGAGCAACAAATAAGATAATTGCTTTTATTTTCTAACATATAGGTGGCTGTCTAATTGCTGATTGGTTGCCAGAGATCTGGAATCTCTCTAGATATTTATGTCGAATGTTAGTAAACATGCTCCTTGGACACAAACTGGGAATCTCTGCCCGATACAACGTCTGCTGGGAAGCCATGCAGACGGAAAATAAACTGAATGAACAAATGAGAGCGTTCAAGGGCAGAGGAAATTTTGAGAAGAGGGATAAAGTGCGCTATGAAAAATAAAAAACTTTTTTACTAAGAAAGAGCTGATCTTCCGAATAACTCTCTCCTGACGTTCCCCTTCAGTCTCTCAACTGTGTAGAAGAATATTGCAAATATACAAACAAATGTATTTCATGGACCAGCCTTTGTAGCAAACGGAGAGGAAAAAATATAGTGTAGTATCTTAGTATTTCTCCTATACACCCAGTGGTTTTAAAGGGAAAGAGAAAGTGGCTCTATTGTGTCTTTTTCCCAGACTCCACTTTTTACAGTACTTTTGCCTGAATTGCCTACTCACAAGATGTAGGTAGGATTATTGCCCTTAGTTTTAACGTGCTTTCCCAAAGGAAACAACCTTCACCTACTTTGCCCAAAATTCCTACTTACAAGATAGGTAGGATTGTTGCCCGTAGTATCAATATTGCAGTTTTCTCCACTTTCCCCAGTGCCTCCTTTCCAGCAGTATTCAAGCTCCAATGATAAGGTAAAAAACCATCATAGTATAACACCGTTTTATTAAATACTTAAAAATTATTTAAAATTTACACTCAAATTCTTTGAGTTAAAAATCACATGTATGGGTAAAGTCTTTTTTCGCAGGTTCCGCAATGTTATGAGGGACTTAGGAAATTTGCCGGCATCTCCCTTCCCTCGTGACGTCCCTGTACCCGCTCTCTGGTGATATATTAGACCTAATTACGAAGACCCCGTGTCAGTTTGTTCAGGGGACCAGGAAAAAATTCAGTAAAATCACTCTTTCCAGGTCCTCTCCAGTGGAGTTCACGGCAGCTATCTATCTATCTGTGCTATCTTGCTGAAGTGGTCAATAACCACCCATATCACGGTGTTCCCCTTGGAAGGTGGTAATTTGACAATCAAGTCCTTATCCAAATGAGTCCAAGGACGAGAAGGAATGGGGAGAGGTTGTAACAACCCGCTAGGGTGAGAGTGGCTGGACTTAAATAAGGCACAGATGGCACAGGCCACCACAAAGTCTTTCACATCCTTCTGTAGGGAAGGCCACCAAAGGAGTTGACTGACAAGCTCAAAGGTCTTTTGAGTACCTGGATGTCCAGCTTGCTTGGAACAGTGGCTTTTCTAAAGAAAGGGTATGCGGAGTTCGGGTGGCATGTAAACCATACCAATGGGAGTATCAGCAGGGGCAGATTGCGGAGATCACCCGGCTTGCTGTCCTCCATCGATCGCAGCTATCGTGAGATTGCGGTCCCTTCTGTACCGGCTATTGCACAAACTCATCTACCTCGCTATTGTTATTGCAGATCCATGTTGGAGAGACTTGGTAATATGAAATTTCGGCTTTTATTAAACCACTCATATACAGGTTACAGCAGTGGGTGCACAAACTATTATTTTATATAAACTACTATTAGTTTGGAAAACTAAAGTACTATTTGTCTGGATAATGTAATTTGTGAGTTTTATTGTGGTATTTTTGCCTTATTTGCCCTGCCTTAATCCACTGCCTTCCCACTTGCCTTGCTAAGTACCTGTGCTGCAATAAAATATATCTTTTTTCAAAACATCAGTCCTACTTCTTCACAACTCCTACAATCAACAATAGGAACAATGGTACCTGATTAAGGCAGATTATGCATTGGTTGGACAACTATTGCAATTATTCTTCAAGTGTCCCCCTTTTCACTTTTTGTGTAAACTAGCCCTCTAGCCTTTCTGCTCTCACATAGCAATTTATTTCTAAACATTTACCTAACATAAATCATGCTTTTTTCATTTTCACATTTTTCATCCCACACCAATTGGCATTAATTCTGTGTATTTTAACTTAGAAATGATCCCAACTATGGCACATTTTGCAATAGCCCTGTCCCCATTCTATTCCGAGAATTACTCTATATTTGTAAAGTAAATATTTTATTTAAAAAATGTATAAATATAGTACAAAACAAGAATGCTGTATGTATGTACACACAAACAAACACACACACACACACACTTATATATGTATATATACAGTATATACATATATAGCATTAGTGTATTTTTACAACAAGTGTTTGCTTTGAAATTGTGGAAATGATTAAATAAAACTTGGCATGTGGTTTAGACAAATGACACAAAGAGTATCAGGTTTAAAACCTTTAGGGAGAAGGCCAGCATAGTTTACAAGCCACCACACTTATTAATAGGTCTTACTCGCCTTTGCAATGTCAACTGTAATGTTAAGCCTTATCCTTAGTCACAGTGTCTTAAATATCAGCTGTCAGTAGCTGTCTTGCTCTTTCTCTGTGTAGATCTAAGAGCCAAATGGAGAATTTTGAAGAAAATAATCAAAGCAAAGATAAATTATTAGAGCCACCACCCCTAGATAATTCTTATATAGAGGACGAGGATGTAAAATCTTCTATCAAGCCACAATTTTCTCCCCTACCAAGGCGGAGAAGTTCTGTGTCATCAGATGAAGGAGACTTGGAACCACCAACAACAGTTGCAAGAAAAGTGTCCTTTGCAGATGCTTTTGGTTTTGATCTTGTGTCTGTTAAAGAGTTTGATACATGGGAGGTGCCGATTGTATCACAAATCCTTAACTATGAGATGGAAACACACTACACTGAGGAATTCTATTTAGCAGCAAGCTTTACATTGCCATCAGCTGATGACATTATGGGTAAACTCCATGCAAAAAAGGTATTGTTGGAATCAATTGACTTGACACCAGTCACAAGTTCTATGAAAGGAATTATTCGAGTGCTGAATGTGTCTTATGAAAAGCAAATATTTGTGCGAATATCAGTGGATGACTGGCAAAGTTACTATGATCTGACAGCTGAGTATATTCCTTACTCCTTCAATGGTGATACTGATCAATTTGCTTTCACAATTTCTTTAGTGGCTCCATATCAGAAAGAGGGTGCATTAGTGCAGTTTTGCATTTGCTATGAAACACCCATTGGTACCTTTTGGGATAACAATGATGGGCAAAATTATGACCTCATTTGTCATAAGAAAGAATATGCTATAGAAAAAGAACATCCGTCTGAAGATCTTGCAGAGAAATTCAAGAAAAGTTGTTTAAAGTCAACACCAAGGTAAGTTGGTACTATGAAGTCTTGCAATGCTTATTATCTAAAATTAAAGCAATTTATCAGGTTTTTCACTACAATTGAACTACATTTCCCAGAAGCCACATAAAGAAAAGGGCCACTATATAGCATGGAAACTGATGATAAAAATAGCCCCAGGGCTGCATGACCTTAATACAGAGAAATGTTGCAATAAGCTATTTTCTTTTTTACTATTTAACTGTAGCTAAAGTATGACTGGGTGACATTTGTTTAAAGCATTTGTTCCATCATGTGCCTCTTTTTTTATTTATTTAGATTTTTACACAGGAATAGAAGGCATTTTGCATAGATGAGAATAGCAAATGCACCATCTGAACAACTGCTGTCATTGCAAGTCACTGGAGAATGCTACTGTAGCACAAAGCAATAGGCATGTGTGAGAGACATATGTCTAAATGCAAATATGCAGAGAATAAATGTTCTGTACAACATACTGCAGTCATTTACCCCCTGCCATGTTTTCAGCCTTACACTTGGTGAAGTTGCTGCAGGTCTCAAAAAATGGGCAGGAGTGGTCCTGATGGTATTCATCATGAGGCAAGGGTGGGGGGAGGCACATCAGAATTCCTCCTCCTATACATTAACTTGCACACACAAGTTAGAAAGCATTGGCTGTCATGGGCTGCAATAAAGCCCTCTCTTACTGCCTGCCCTATGACAGGTAGTAAGGACAAGTCTGCCCATCTGCTACTTTCTCTATATAGCTCTGGATTCCCATCTAATGTTATATGCAGAGGGCTGCTAGACTCTGAACGCAATTGCTTTTTAAATGAGCACTAAGGATTGTGCTGTTGTGCCGCTCAGTGCTCTTGCATGTGCACCCAGGGTGAGAGTAAATGTCCCTTATTGTATACATGTATGGGTTATTTTATGTTTTATGCATGAGACCTGGGAGATGAGAGGTCTTTTTAATATGGAGCACTTTGCTGTAAGCCTACCAAAAAAATTTTACGTAAAGATCGAATAGGATTGTTGTGCCTTCATCATGAATGCTTATCATCAAGGTGGAACCTTTCCTCAGGCGGCAGCGAGCGCCCAGTTACAAGAGGTGGCAAAAAGCATCCTCTTTTAACTTTGAGAGCCGAATTTACAGGTTTTAACACAGACATTCGGCTCCACTAGTGAAGAGAGCGCTATTGTGCTCAATACATTAGAGATGCTGCCCCCCCACTGACCCACTCACAATTGACAGTGATTTTAAATGCATCGGGTGGCAGCAACACCAGAATCACTTCTGAGTACAAAGTATTATATTGTCTTTTAATTACAGGGAAATAGCAAAAGTTCAAATGATTTCAATGAGTTTTTTGGATAAAGGGTTTTCTAAATGAAAATGCCTATACAGCTAATGCTTTCCTGTAAATTAAATGAAGCAAACATTTTTTTTTTGCTTATTGTTATTATCAGATGTGTGAAAACAGAACCTGATGTATAATGTAATATCATAATATCAAATATAATGCTACCATAAGATAGCTTCGCTAATGAACTTTCACGTCCTTTTTGCCAGGCAAACGATTGTTACTCTGCAAATTCACTAAAGTGTGTTACCATCACTTACTCCTTTTGACAGAGTTTTATTCACCAGTTTATACCTGTCAAACTGATAAGATGAAGCTACATCCTCCTCAATCATATCCTGTATGCCAAAAAGTTATAAAAAATAAAAAAAAGCTGTTTTTTTTAAAGTGAGATTGTGTTGTAACTGTTAAATATTTTTGTTTGGATTTTTTTTAATCATTTGAGGCGCATGCCACATTTGTTCTAGGGTGGGCTCATGTCTAGGATATTAAAGGATCTCTTTTGTCTTTATTTTGCTTTTAATAACAAGTGGCCACTTCAAGGATTTTGCGCCATCTCTAATAAATACATATATAAGACCTATTTGTACCCAACCTATTCAAATTGACCTAAGCGTAAGTGTACTAACGAAGTTTCGCTAGGCAGAAATGAACGTTAGTGAACGTTCACTATGAAAAGCTCTAATTGCCAAATTTATGCAACTTTGCTTTTTGATGAATTAGCGTATGCGCTGGGAAGTAGAGTCTGATGAAATGGCATGAAGTGTGGCGAAGCCTTCGGAGGCAAAAATTTGCCCTTTAGTGAGCTTCCCCCATAGGCTCTGACCTGTATCATTTTGTTATAATCTGAAGGCAATCTTAAACAGTTCACTATTCCTATGGCCCCTAAAACACTGGCCTGCTGATACCTAATGTTTTTATTATTAACACTCATATATTTAAGACAACACCATATTTTGTAGCACAGTACAAATAGCATTAAACATTAAGTAAACTAATTTCATACAGATATTAAAAAGGCCCCTGCTCAATAGGCAATACAACCTACACAGAGAACAGGGGAATTAGATACAATATGGTCATTTGCAATGCAAAGCACTTTGTACAAAGTGCAAAAAAAAGATGGCAATGGGACTTTTGCACTTTGCGCACTATATTTAACTAAAATCTGCAGGCCTCTGTGCTCTGTGCAGATTTACTAAGGGTCGAATTCAAGGGTTAAAAAAAACCTCGAATTTGACCATAGAATTTTAATAAAATAAAAATCCTTAGAATTTGAATATTGAATTTGAAGGATTTTAACACTATTCAGCCGATCGAATAGTAAAAATTCGATTGAACAATAAAATCGTTCGAATGGAACGATTTTAACCATTCCATCACATTTTTTTATTCCGTCTAAAAAACTTAAAAAATGCTATGGGAGCTCCCCATAGGGAAGTATAGCAATTCGGTAGGTTTAATCTGGCAAACTAGGCAGTTGAATAAAAATTTAAAGGACAAGTAATTCGACTGTTGAATATTCGAATAATTGAATAGATTTTTATTCGATTTTAAAATTTAAAAATTCGATGGTCGAAGTGGCCACAAAAACTATTTTGAAAATTCGAATGAATGAAGCTTTATCAGAAAGGTCTATATAACTACACCAGTAAACCCTCAAAGTAATGCTACTATTGTGTAAACGTGGGCTTCTCTATCAGACTCCCTGTTTTCTGCTTAAACCTCCAGGGCTAGGACTTGAGCATACTCAGTTTGCTCCCTTTTCCCCACTTCCTCCTCCCATCCTTGTTGTAATCTAAGTCCAGAGTTATGAGTGAGCAGGGAGAAATTCAGGCAGGAAGTGATGTCACACCGAGATAACATGGCAGCTGCTGTTTTAAACCTAAATCTATTTTAAATTCTGTTTAATCAGATATGGTAAATCATTCTGCAGAATTAATATGCCTGTTATCTATGTAGTGTTATACAGATGAAGCCACTTTGGATTGTACATTTGACACAAAAACTTAACTCATCTATCCCATTTATCCCACTTAGCACAGAATATTGTGTCACAGCATCCCATCCAATTAAAGAGTTCACCATTGAAAACAATGGTGCTTTGGTATGCTAATGAAAAGGTTAAATGCATTAAATGAGTTAAGATAACTTTAGATAACACAGTTTCTTCAATTAGCCCTGAGTCACGACGCATTTAACTCACCAATCCCAGTGGCTGCATCTGTAGCTTGCACTATTGTGGCTAATATACTGCTTTGGTAGCTTTCCTTAGCCTTTAACTGGCTCAAATATAATATTCAGAAATTTTCCTCAATACGGTATGCCTCTTAATCTAATAGCAAGTTTCTAAAAATATCTGACAGTCTTATACATTCAGAATTGTGATGGAAAAATGTGTCTTAAAAATTGGAACTAGCCAATACTTCTAAACAACAAGAACATCAGCAGTCAGATAATCGTGTAATAGAAATGGAAAACATTGTTGGCCTGTGTAAAGTGGCTTGTGTATCCCTCCATATCACAGACAGGCTCATGTATTCCCTGCTCACAGTTATGGGGCCTGGAGAGGAATCTGAGGAATCCTTAACCTCTCAACCTTTTTGGCATAAACAGTTACTAGCAACCAGCAGGCCTGCATGTAAAGTAAATAGCTAAGTCATACTTGTACTGTAAATGATTTGGTAATAAAAATGTTGCCATTATTCCTGTTTTTGGCAATGTCTAACAAGTTACATAATCTACATGTTACTAAAGTGATTATTTACTGTATAAAATATATTTTTGTTAAAATTAGTTTCAATTTTAATTAGATTTCTTTAGAAAAGTTCACATGAAAAATATTTTTCTGGCCAGCAGTACTAAATATGTGCTCAAACCCACATTGAAATAATTAAAAACTGAGAAGAATGAGTGTGATTTATTATCTGTCCCAATGGAATGATATGATAGCCTGTGCAAAGCTTGCCAAACAAAATGCCTGTTCTTGAAACAGTAATAATATTTACTTATTAAGGAGTTTATAATACTAAAATTTTCTTCAAACTTTGGTATATTCTAAAGCACATCCTTAAACTATTTTGCAATAATTAGGATCAGATTGTTGGGTCCTCAACAATTATTGGTTCATTTTCCTCTATTCATACCTTCCTGGTCAGGGCAATGGCAACTATTTTATTATTTGACAATGCAATAAACATTTCTGTTTCCTAATATCAATACAATTAGCTGTGAACTTTATTGCTTTTTAAGAAAAAAAAATTCAGCTGTTTTTAAGGGGTACTTCAGGAGAACATGGTATGACCTTAAATTACTCTAAACCACTGGTCCCCTACCTTTAATTTGTAACCAACCAAAGGGTGGATGGGGATGTAGTAGGAGGCTAAAAATAAGACCTCCAAATTATTTAAAGGGATTCTGTCATGGGAAAAATGTTTTTTTTTTCCAAAATGCATCAGTTAATAGTGCTGCTCCAGCAGAATTATGCACTAAAATCCATTTTTTTATATTTCATTTTGAAATCTGACATGGGGATAGACATATTGTCAATTTCCCAGCTGCCCCAAGCCATGTGACTTGTGCTCTGATAAACTTAAATCACTCTTTACTACTGTACTGCAGCCAAACAGCAGAATAATGGGAAGGTAACCAGATAACGGCTGCCTGGTAGATCTAAGAACAGCACTCAATAGTAAAAACCAATGTCCCACTGTGACTCCTTCAGATACATTGAGAAGGAAAAACAACAGCCTGCCTGGAAGCAGTTCCCTCCTAAAGTGTTGGCACAAGTCACATGACATGGGGCAGCTGGAAAAGTGACAAAATGTCTAGCCCCATGTCAGATTTCAAAATTGAATATAAAAAAGATATGTTTGCTCTTTTGAGAAATGGATTTCAGTGCAGAATTCTGCTGGAGCAGCACTATTAACTGATGTGTTTTGAAAAAATAAAACATATTTTGCCATGACAGTATCTGATTAAGTAGGGGTTTCATAGTATTAACTTACTGGTACATCTAGAGGGTTAGAACATTTTGATTCTTTTTCAGTTTCTTTTTTGTGTCTTCTTTTTTATTTAATGTAAATGAGCTATTCAACTATATGGAAATATAGTTTAACATTACAGAAAATGCATTTAAACATATCCAGTGATGAAAAGTCTCTATTTTTTTCTATTATAATTAGGAAATAAATATCTCTGTTACATGTGCAACATACCGAAATCCATGACACTATAATAATCCACAAAACAGGAATGTATTTCTCACTTCCCCTGCAGTATGTCCCATCAACAGTTGCTTTGTCTCTAATAACTGATTTCTCAGGCCTGAAAGGATTGCAGATATACTGATAATTGCATCTGAACAACCCCCATTCCTCACAATCTTAATTTGTTTTTGAATACATACATTTGTCACAGGCTCTTTTTATTGCTAAATCAGTAATTCTTTGTTACAAAATATCTTTGTTTTCAATGTAATACAGTAGTTCTTGGATCTAACCTTATAATGTCCTTGTTTATTCAGCTTGAGAATTGAGAAACCATGGCATGGATCCACAGTAATCTCTGGGAGAACATGTGGCTAAACTGATCCAGATGCTTATTTTATTCTTTATTTTTCTGCAACTAGAGATTCTGTTTACTTCTATGAATAAAGGTGTCCCCTGCTTTCCATTCATTGTTTAGCTTTGGTATATGCTATGCTTTTACCAACAACACTTGCTCTTCTGCACTCTTTGATGCATTGAAATTGACAGGCTTGGATTTGTGTATACAGGTATGGAACCTATTTCCATTTCAACATGTCATTCTTACATTGTAAGATGTTGTTGAAAAAATGCAATAATAGTACTCTTGAAAAAACTGAAATCATATTTTTATTTAAGGGTATATAGGTAGACAATGCAAGGAGATGGCACACCAAGGTATTAGAACAACATAGTTTTCTTGCCAATTTTTTCAGCAAGAAAACTATGTTGTTGTAATACCTTGGTGTGCTGTCTCCTTGCATTGTATATATATATAGTATTCTTCATTTCATATATTTTTTTATGCACCAAGCTTCTCACTTGAATTGAAATTAAAGTCTGGAATCATTTTGTCAAAGATGTCTGTAGATGTCATGAATACTATGTTCCCTATTTTATCTCTGCATTCTCTATGTGCATTATGTTTTTGTTTTTAATTTCAACCATTGCATACCAAATCTTGTCACTCCATGCTACACTGCTAAGTTTTAGTAGTGGAATGTCCTTTTCTCCCTAACGTGGCTTTGCAATACTGAACAAGTGGTCATTCACAAAACATTGTGTAAAGTACACCTCTGTCCTTTCTTTGTTCCCGACTATCTGCTGGTCTCTGTACTCCACTTCAGAGCTCTGAGTCCTGCATTTGCTCCCATATTGTTCTGTATAAGAATTTGGTATAGAAAGTATATACAAATAGAACATTTATTTACATAACTTGAAAATGACTTCACTGTTCTGTCTGTATCAATATAACTATGCATTACTGTTACAAAAATGTAATTTTGACTACAAGTGATATAAATAATACGTACATAGTTTTTTGTTGCCAGTTTTCCCATGATATTTATAGGGTTATGAGATTTCCTATATTTGGCAACCCTTGTTTCTTTAATTTATTTTGTCTTTTATTTCACTTTAGTATTTTCTGGCAATATATAAATGAATGGTAATGATGAGTAAAGAGGACTATCGCAAAAATGAAAATGGAATATAAACTTAATTATACTGAAATAAGAAACTTTCTGTACCATTTCTGAAATAATCAAGTTTATCTTCACTATTCCTCACTCATCATCTGTTTCTCTTCATTCTGTCTTCATTCAGGATTTGGGTGTCAGATATTCATTGACAGTTAGATCCAATATATCTTATAGGGGGGCTCCTTTTGCCTAGAAGATGTATTTGAGTTCACTCTGTTGAAGTCACCAGAAATCATGTCTCTCTACATGCAGAATGTATGCAAATGGCATAGTTATTTTGTTAGATTTTGTTTGTACTGGAATCAGTTATTTGAGTGAGCTCTAATTCATCTGTAAGGTATGGAAGCCCCCATAAGATATATTGGGGCAGATTTACTAACAGGCGAAAATTCGCCAGAATCTGCTTCACACCCTTCGCAACACTTAGCCAGGTGAAAATTCGCTCAGACTAAGCTAATTTACTAAAACGCCAGACTGGGTGCTGGACACTGCAGAATTTTCACTAGCGTTACTTCGGCCATGCAAGCAATTCAAAGCGAAGATGCACTAGTGTTCATTTCTGCCTAGCACAAATGCACTAGACCTTTTTTGCTAGGCAGGCTATACAGTGGCAAATTTAAAGTTGAATGAGGTTTGAAACCTTATCTCTGTAACCGCAAAGCAAGTGTGGGAGCTGCTAAGTGAGTGTTGCATGTGATCTAAGTGTTACATGTGAATCAAGTGTTAAGCAAAGTTAAAAACCTTAAGGCGATGGTGTTTGCTGTGAATGCTGGGAGTGCTGGGTGCGAAGAGGAAGTATGTGCAAATAACTAACTGCTGCGTGTTCTGAGAGTTTCTGAGTGAGACAAACAGCTTTTTCTTTTTTCTGTTTGGGGTAAACTAGTAGATACATTTAGTGCATTTATTTTCTTTTTGTGTTTTAGCCTGAGAGTTTCTAAAGGAAACATTTAAATAAAAAAAGTTAACAAGGGGTTGTTTTACAGCTGGTAGCAAACATAATTTTTTCCTCTTTCCCTCTGTCTGTTAATTAAGGGGGAGGAGTTAATCAAGTAAATTCTGATGAGGTTGTGTGTTCTGTGGATTTGAAACCTTATCTCTGTGACCACAAAGCAAGTGTGGGAGCTGCTAAATGAGTGTTGCATGTGATCTAAGTGTTGCATGTGAATTAAGTGTTAAGCAGTGTTAAAAACCTTAAGGCGATTAAAACTAAAAAGACATATGTGAGGAATTGAATTTGGGAGACTGTAAGTACCCAGTGTAAATATGAGTGCAAGTGGTTTTGCTGCTAACACTCAGTGTGTGTCTTGTCACATGTATGTGGTGTTGGTGCAGTGGCTCCATGCAGTAGTTACATGTGAAAGATGTCGGTGGGTTTTCATCTTGGAATCTGAACAGCAGACTCTAATGGGGTAACTTGCAGCAGAGGATGGTGTCAAATGAGGGGGAAGAAAGGAGGCTCACAGAGCAACCACTGGCAGGGGCTAGTGAAGTGGGGGGAGGAGGAGGAGAAGGGATAGTGGAGGCTAATGAGGGAGGAAGGTTTGTGACAGTCAGGAGTAGGGGAAATAGAGGACAGAAGGGTATGGGGTAGCTGGTCCATAGCTTGTCCAAAATGGCAAATTTGCAGTTTTGGCTCAAGATGCTGGGGAGGAAAGCTCTGAACTGGCATGTATGGTGCAGGCTGAGGAGGCAGTGGTTCTAATACGGGTGGTGGGGGGAGTGCAATGAAGGAAAGGCAGGTTCTAGTTATAGGGGATTCAATTATTAGAAATGTGGATAGGGTAATCTGCCATTACATGCCGAACAGTCTGCTGCTTGCCTGGTGCAAGGGTTTGACATATGGTGGAACGAGTGGACAGATTATTGGGAGGGGCTGGCGAAGACCCAGCAGTGTTGGTACACATAGGTACAAATTACAAAGTTAGAGGAGGTGGTGAAGTCCTCAAGAACGATTTTAAAAAACTAGGTGAAAAGTTGAAGGCGAGGACTTCCAAGGTAATTTTCTCTATTTTAACTCTGCAACGAGCAACCCTAAGAAGACAGTGGGAGCTTAGGGACATTAATGCGTGGCTGAGAGATTGATGTAGGGAGAAGGGTTTTGTGTTTTTGGAAAACTGGGCTGATTTCTCAGTCGGCTACAGGCTCTTTGCTAGGGATGGGCTGCACCTCAATGATGATGGTGAAGCTCTTTGTGAAAGAAGATGGCCAGATGGCTGGAGGAGATTTTAAACTAGGCATGTGGGGGGAGGGTTCAGTAAAAGATTCTGTGGAAGATAGGTTAGATGACATAGTGGGCAAAGGAAGGGAAAATTGGGGAGGACATTTGGTTGGGGGTACTGTTAAGGATAGTGAGGGCTACATGGCATTTCTTCAATATTAAATGTATGTTTGCAAATGCAAGGAGTCTGACTGGTAAAATTGGAGACCTGGAGGTGCTGGAGCTGGAGGGAAAATATGATGTGGTTGGTGTGGCCGAAACATGGCTGAATGAGTCTCATGACTGGGCATTTAATATCAGTGGCTATTCCTTGTTTTGGAAGGGACAGAGGCAATAGAAAAGGAGGAGGGGTACGTATGTTTGTTAGGCAGCATTTAAATGCTTAGATAAAGGAGGTTATGTTAGGAAACGAGGGTGCAGAAGGCTTATGAATGGAGTTCTTCACCAGTTCCAGAGAGTCCAGAATTAATTGTAGGGGTATGCTAATGTAAGTGAGGAGGAGGGGCTAAGATCCTGATGCAAATAGAAAAGGATGCTAGTCCGGGTAAAGTAATGATAATGGGGGATTTTAATTACCTACATATTGACTGGAGCAACAGTGCTGTCAGATCAGTTAATGGGAACAAACTTGTTGCATGACATTTTTATGGCACAGGTTGCTGAGGAATCTACTAGAAAAATTATATTCTGGATCTAGTGATCTCAAATGACCCAGAACATATAGCAAATGTGCAAGTCATTCAACCCCTGGGTAATAGTGACAATAAAGTTATATCATTTAATGTCTGGTGCAAAAAACAAATACATACTGGGGCTTAAAACCATGAATTTTGGAAAAGCTAATTTTAGTGCACTGAGGGCTGCCCTTCAGAGTATTGATTGGGTATTAAATTGTAGCTAACACACAGAAGAGAAATTATCATTTAAAATGATGTTAAATCATTACTGTTCTCAGTTTATTCCCTTAAGGAGTAAATGTAGAAGCTCTAAGAATCATCCTGTGTGGCTTAATACAGTAGTTAAGAAGTTAATAGGAGCAAAGAGAAAGACATTTAAAAACTACAAATCTGTTGGGACAGAAGCTGCATTTAATGAATATAAACACTATAATAAATGTTGTAAATCAGCAATCCGGAAGGCAAAGAAAGCAAATGAAGAGTTAATTGAGGTGGAGGCGAAAACAAATCCTAAAAAGTTTTTTAAATATATTAATAGTAAAAAGATGCAGGTTGAGAGTGTTTCTCCATTAAATAATGATACCAGTATGGTTGTAACAGATACAGAAAAGGCAAATGTGCTAAATCAGTTCTTTTCTTCAGTCAATGGCCGACTCAGGATATGATTCAAAAAGCTGTAATAAAAACTAATAAAAACAAGGCTCCAGGGCCTGATGGCATACACCCCTGGGTTATAAGAGAGCTTGGTTCACTTTTAGACCAGCCCCTATTTCTGATTTTCTTAGATTCGCTTTCATCTGGTATGGTACCTATGGCTGATGTAATTCCAATATTTAAAAAGGGATTACGATCTCAGCCTGGCAATTCTAGGCCAGTAAGTTTGACATCTGTGGTGGGCAAATTATTTGAAGGCTTGTTAAAGGATCACTTCCAAAAGTTTGTCCTAGAGAATTGCATTATGAGCAGCAATCAGAATGAATTTATGAAGGATAGTTCATGTCAGACAAATTTGCTTTTTCTGATGAGGTAAGTAATATGTTGTGGGGGGGGCAGTACATGTGATCTATTTGGATTTTGCCAAAGCGTTTGATACTGTGCCCCACAAACGACTGCTTTCTAAGCTAAGGTCTGTTGGGCTTAATGAAGTAGCTTGCACATGAATAGGAAACTGGCTACAGGATCAGGTACAGAGGGTGGTTGTTAATAGTACATTCTCTACTTGGAGTAAGGTTCTTAGTGGGGTCTCTCAGGGCTCAGTATTGGGTCCACTTTTATTATGCTTGTTCATTAATGACATAGGGTAGTGTATTGTAAGTAATGTATCAGTGTTTGCAGATGACACAAAACTATCCAGCCCAATTTACTCCATCCAGAATGTAGCATCCTAGCAGCAAGATCTTGACAAACTGGCAACAATCTGGGAAGCTAAGTGGCAAATGAGATTCAATGTTGATAAATGTAGTCATGCACCTGGGATGTAAAATTATCCAAGCCACTTATACCCTTAATGGGACTGCACTAGGAAAATCCATTATGGAAACAGACCTTGGAGGCCTTGTAGATTATAAACTTGGCTGTAGCAAGCAATGCCAGTCAGCAGCATCAAGGGCAAATAAGGTCTTCAGTTGTATTAAAAGGGGCATAGAGTCACTAGAGGAGGGGGGTCATTCTTTCACTTTGTAGTACACTTGTAAGGCCCCATCTAGAATATTCCGCACAGTTTTGGTCTCCATCACTCAAACAGGACATTATTGTATTAGAAAGGGTACAGAGAAGGGCAACTAAACTGGTAAAAGGTATGGAAAATCTTAGCTATAAGGAAAGACTGGCCAAATTGGGGATGTTCACTTAAGGGGTGATATGATTATATATATTATATATAAGGGGATCATATAATAATCTGTGTAATGATTTTTTTACCAGTAGGTCTTTCCAGCTGACACAAGGTCACCCATTCTGTTTAGAAGAAAAGAGGTTCCACCTAAATATTCGGAAGGGGTTTTTTACACATCCAGGGAACCTTAAAGGGCCAGTAACACATTTTTACAAACCTAGACAAAAATAATGTACTTAGCAAAGTAACTACCAATACGCTGCTGAATCCAGGTAGTCTTTTAAGGAATCCAAAAAAATCAAAACCCCCACTTCTGGATGGAGTCCAAGGGGTCCTCGCCATCTTGCCCCAGCAGAAACCTTCTTCTGCACTACGTGCATGCTGCCGAGCTTCTCTTCCTGGTCTTTGGGTCTGAACTTCTGGGTTTGTGACGTCCCTTCCAGAAGGGACGTCACATAACAACCGATACTATAAACAGCTTAGGATATAGCTCTGCCTGAATGCATTTTATTAGTAGTGCCCCCAACCCAAGAAAATCATCCCAATTCCCAGTGGTGAATGTAATTGTAAAGGCACTGCTGCATGTCTATGCTCCTGTCATCCCCGCTTCTCTCACTGCTCCTGCCTTCATGCAGCCATTCACTCCCCCACCTCCCCTCCGTGTTGCTCTCACCCCTGCCTTCTCCATTCATGCAGCCTTTCAGCTCACTCCCTCCTCCCCTCTGTCTCCTGTCACTGCCGTCCTTCACGTGCTTTCATACAGCCGTACACTCTCCTGCCTTCACTCCATGTCCTGTCACTGCCATCACTCAGCCTGCTCCATTGATGCTGCCATACACCCCCCCCTCCCATCCTTGTTCCTCGCAGCAACCTCATACAAAAGAATAGTCTGGCAAGAAGAGGGAGAACTTTATGCACCATAGGAATCCTTGTGTGCCCTGTCTTATCAGATGCTCTTCTAACTTCCGTGTTCCGGTTCCTGATGGAAGTCCTGGGAGAAGGAGCACTGTCGGGGGCACACTCGTACATATTGTCGTATATGTATTGGTTGCCATTTCGCCCTTTTTAAAAAATCAATCCAGACCATGGAGGGGAGTGTTTACTGGGGACTTTTGTGGTAAAAAAAATTATGTTACTGTTCCTTTAATAAAGAAAATAGTTGTTTTAATGCCCTAAACGTGAGCCCACTGTATAGTTATTGTTCTATATGTTAGAAGATGTATGGGGGAAACCGGTTACCCAAACAAAATTTTTTTAAGACTTTTGCAGGCTATCACTCTGAAAAAAAGAAAACCAGCGTTTTTTATTATTATTAACATGTATTTCTATAGCGCCAACTTGTTTCGTAGCGCTCTTTTTTGAACTTCAACACTTTTTTGAACTTCGACCCAGAATATGATATAAGTAACAGAAGATTGAGCGATATCTATGAACACCATTGCACTTCGCCTGGTCTGAGCCGGTGAAGACAAGTTTGGCGAAAGAGGTAACGTTCAGTAAAATTTGAAATTTTGTGAATTTACAGAGTCAAATGGCAATGTCCTTGTAGGCAGTATCGCTGGCGAATTGATGCTAGTGTTAGCCACTTCGCGCTTTAGTAAATCTGCCTCATTGGGTCTGTCAATGGTTATCTGACACCCAACTGCTGGGTAAAAGACAGAATAAAGAGAAGCAGATGCTGAGAGATCGATAGTATTTCAGAAACAGTACAGAATTTTTAATTGATTATATTTAGAAAGATTCTTATTTCAATATGAGGAAGTTTATATTAAATGTCCATTTTCGTGATAGTTCCCCTTTAAGAAGGAATATGTTCTTGGCTGTAGGGGACATTGCTTGTGTTTTACATAAAAGGTGCAAGTGTGCATACACCTGGTCCATACACCTGGTATACTTTCAAAATGCACTTAATGTAAAAAATTGTAAGGCTCATTCAAATGCACCACAAAGTTTGTGCAAAAAAAGGGTTGAAATGATCTAGAATTCCAGTTTATAAATGACCCCTAACAGTGTCGGACTGGCCAACGGGGATACCAGGAAAACTTCCGGTGGGCCCAGGTGTCAGTGGGCCCTCATGCTGTTAAACATTTAGCCTATTTCATGGCCATTAGTATTTCTTTGAGAACAAAGAGGATAAATAGATGGAGCAATAGATTATAGCATGTAAAGAAAAGAGACTCAGAGAATAGAGGTTGAGTGAAGACAGGAAGGATAATTGTACTGAGAGTTGGCCCCTGATCTATAGATTGTGGTTGGGACCCTTATTTAAGGTTTTTGGGTGGGCCCTTAGTCTAAGGTTTTTGGGTGGGCCCCTGGTCTAAGGTTTTTGGTTGGGCCCTTGGTGTCCCAGTCCGACACTGACCCCTAATATGTTTGGGAATAAATATGATTAAAACATGACAAGTACATTGTATAAAAATACCTCTTTATGTCTTTTGTCTTGATGTTTAGAACCTATTCTTATTATAAACTGCAACTTTATTTTTTATATTTATTTAAAATGTATAAATGTAATGATGTACCTCTGTTCTATTAATGTATTATTTTAATGTACAGAGCTACAGGAACAGTTGAGAACATACTGTATACTGATAATTATACAAGAATGCATGCTGTATGTATCTGTATGTATCTATTTATATGCTATTGTTTCTGATCAGAAGTCAGGAGTGTCATAAGTTTGCATTTTTGCCGGTACACCATCATAACACTGAACATAAGTTCCACTGAAACTGTGGACTAACAGCCAGAATTTTTTTTTTAAAGAGGATGACCTAATATAAGTCTTATGAAAAGTTAACATTATTACAAGCAACTTTGTAACCGACATTGGTTACAAAATATGTTCTTGCTCACATTTATTAATGTTGAAATCGAGTTTGCAGCTGTTATCCAAGCAGGGTTATCCATTTCACATTTTCACATTTTGATCTCGCAGACTATATTGAGACAGAAAAACACAGTTTTGGCAGTCTTGTTTTTTTTCTGTCCTTCACCTTGCAGCCTCCTTCTCCCACAGTCTCTTGCACCTCAAGAGGTACATTACTCTGTGAAGTTTGTATAGCTCTGTCAGCTTTTAATAGTTTCTGTATTAAGGGCTCAATTCAATTAATGTACAATAAAGTAAACATTAGATTGACAAAAGCGACCGCTCAAAGCTCACCTTATTCTTCTGCTCAAAAATGGGCCCGATCAGGTGCTCAGTCCACAGCGTCCCCCTGCTACAACACTCCACAAAATCCATTTGTACAATAAAGTAAAGATGTGTTTAACTGCCAAAAATAATTTTACCCAATCTAATTATTTTCAATAAAGAATTTTCAATATGATAAATGGTCAATTTGCATAACTGTAGGTTTTACCGCCTTTTTTAGGGGAAATGCTGTTAGCACAATCTATTGCATCCATGATGTTGGAAAGACCTTCTTGGACATAAAAGTTAAAAGGGACTTTTATGTCCAAGAAGGTCTTTCCAACATCATGGATACAATAGATTGTGCTAATCCTATCCAGTTTGGGAAAATTGATTAATAAATTACATCTTTTTAAGAGCTTGTAGAACCTGTCAGTAACAGAGAGAATGTGGATTGAGACATGCCATTGAGAAGACCTTCTGATGACTGATAGCTTCCAGGTGCCAGAAAGTGACAGGTTGCAATAACTTTGTGAAGCTTGGAACTGTCCTATTTGTAAGTGCCAAGGGATAAATTCCATTTTTGATAAGCTCATAGAGCTCCATGAGGCACTGGCTATTAAGTTGGTATCTATCAATGACTTAAGCTTCCCCTAGGCCAGCCAGCAAGACCCTGGCTCTATATAGCCTTGGGGAACATTCAGGGGCGAAAGGCGTAAATGCCACAGCAATTTCCAGTGGATACTCTGCTGAGCAGATTGATGTAGCAAGACCCCTTCTAACCTGCAATCTTAAGTAAAGTCACCTCGCTCTTCAGAGTCTTTTTCTTTTCTCAGTGTTCCATACACATTTGAGCCACATGGGAGTGCCAAAAACCACGGTGTTAAGGGTTTTTATAGCTCTGTTTGCCATGACCAAATTTAGCAATAACACTTTCAGATCTGGACGGTAAAAACAACATTGAAAATTACATTCAAATTGCAAAAATGAAAGGTTAACATGTGCAAGTTATTGAAAATGACATTGACACTGAATTAGAGGGATTGTTTGAAAGGGAAATGATTATGAATAGTGATGGGAGAATTTATTTGCCTGTGGCGAACTCCCGCAGCAGGCGAATATATTCGCAAAATGCCAGAAAAATTTTGCCTGAGCAAAAATTAGCTGGGGTCCATTTTTTCAAATTCCCGTCCATTTTTTCCCATTGCTGGCTTACAAAAACTGACACCCACGTCCAAAACTGCACACCCGCATCCAAAAATAGACGACCACGTCCAAAACGTGCCATTTCACACATTACTACTAGAAATTCTCGAAATTTCGGTGAAGTGAAACGTCCCAGATTCGCCCATCACTAATTATGAATGATTATTGATGACACTTGCTGAAAGGCCTATTTAGGATTTATGTGGATATGTTTTCATTCACATACAGTATAAGGTGTAACTATTATAAACACATCAATATCTTTTGAAAGGTATGTCTTTATAGATTTAGAATGTGACCAATAACCCAGAATACAAATGTATTAAGGTGCGAGGTCAAACATTCTAGTGTAATTGGTAGCTGTATACAAATTGTAGTTTATGTCAGGCCCTTTCCAAGTCAACTTGCAGTCTGGTGTATCATACAATAGATGGTTGCCAGGGTTCAAAATGAATACAGTGATGTAGTACTAGTAAGTGTTATACACACACACTTGTAAAAAAAAGACATGAATGAAAATGGAATAAAGTAAAATAAGGCAAATAGGTCATATATTTGGAATAAATATATATATATTTAAAAACAACTGAACATTTGAAAGTACTTTTGTTAATGAAGTATACATTGAAATAACTGCAATTGATGGAAAGAGGGTGAAAAGCCTTTAGCAATAGGACAAAAAGCATTTCCAACAGTTCAAGGTTGTGTAATGGAAACCAGAATATAAAGCAAAAGACTTCTCTCTTTAAGACTTTTTGTTGTTGAACTGAATTGCGAAAAGTAAGCTTTCCCGTTGCTTTCAATGTTTCCTTAGTTAACAAAAACATAGGCCACGGAAAGATATATCAGATAATGCGATAAATGCAGACATTATCATATGAAATGTACCATATTGCATTGAGAAAAATTGAGCCCTAAGGGAGGTCACATTTTGTGGCATTTCACAGCTTTACAAAGAACCAGTTGTAAAGATTGTTGTTTTGTTGAAAGTTTGTTGAAAGTTGTTTAATAGAACAATTTACAGTGGCACGAAACCAAAGACCAATTGTTTCCTTCTCTGGTAAAAGTGGGTATGGCTATATTGAATGTTGTTATTTCTTCCAAGACAGATTTTTCTTTAATATTTTAATGATCCCAAAAATTAAAAAATTTCAAAAAAGTTTTTTTTGATCGAATATTAACATTTGATCGAATGATTACAATCATTTGAATTACAATCGTTTGATACGAACGATTTTATCAATCGATTCAAAATTCGAATTTGAGGGGTTTTAATTCAATAAAAATTCGAGGGTCGTATTCGAGGGTTAATTAAACCTCGAAATTCGACCCTTAGTAAATGTACCCCTAGAATTATTTTACTTTCTTACATTTCTTTTAACTGGACTGCAATTTCTAGAGAGCAAAACCTATAGTTCTGTTTTATATGACCTATAATATTCTTTATTATTCTTTATATATTTAACTGTGTTAATTATATATAAAGTATAATAATAATGACAACACCAGTTTTTTAACCTGCTCAAAAGAATTCCATGGTTCC
This sequence comes from Xenopus borealis, assembly GCA_024363595.1. NCBI lineage: Eukaryota > Metazoa > Chordata > Amphibia > Anura > Pipidae > Xenopus > Xenopus borealis. Next base: position 72,799,751 of record CM044436.1, read on the forward strand.
TGAGATTATACACAATGAGCATTTATAGTACAAGATTGTTTGCATCTTTATTTTAAATGGTACAGATAAACATGTACAGACTTTCTTCTTTTGTGCAAACAATACTGTTTTTTTACTTTTTTTTAAAAAATGAGGACCTGCATCTGGGTCAAGAAATTTGCTTGAAGCAAATACTTGAAACATAATGACGGGCATTTGATGAAAAACATGATACTATACAAAAATAGCAGCTATGTAATTTGGGTCTCTTTTCTTTCCATTTAAATAGATCATAAACTCAGTCACTCACCACTAGAGCTTACCTGTATAAACCCTCTTCATGTCTCAGGGACAGATAAAAACAGGTCACTGAACAGTGTCATGAGTCATGAAAAATACAATAATGACAGAGAGAGAAGGTTTTATATTACCAGACCTGCTGACCAGCTTGTTTAATTATGACTTGTACTACACCTTTTATCTGGTGCATTTGTTGGAAAAGTAATGGTACAACTATAAATGCTTGTTCAGTACATTTCAGTATTTCAGTTTTTTTTTTACAAACCATTGGTTCTTTCTAAACACAAATTAACTAATAAAAGTACAATCTTTGATTTTAGGCCAAAATTTATTATTTAAGTGCAAAAGATGTAATATTTGGTGTTTCACTGCCTCCTATATCCATGCATGTAAAACATATCTTTCATTTCATAGTAAAGAAGAAGATGACCTTGATGAATCTGAAGAAAAATATTCTAGATCAACAGGTAACATACAAGACATTCACAAACACCATACATATTTGTTGAATGCTTATTCATTTGTTATTGTCATTTTATTAAGTACATATATATGTTCTTTTTAACAGATAAATACATCCCTAGAATTATTTGTTCACATGATGACAATACTGAAGATAATAACAATGAAGAAGATAATAATTCTCAAGAAAAGAACAAGAAAGCAGATGATGATTTAGAATTGCTTGTAAGTGTTTTGGGGGTATTAAATGTTTAAATGGTAAATGTAACTCATTAAGAAAATTTATTTTTTTGTATGGATGGGAGCACTGGGAGAGAATGGGAGAGAGAGAGAGAAATATATTTTGAACCCAGATTTACTTTATTAATTAGCTCTGATTAGTGAAATATCACAAAAAATATAAAAATCATTGCATTTCAAATACGCTTGACATAAATTAGAGGTTACAATTTAAGCCTTGTTATCTAAAAAACAAATATATATTTCAGTTGCAACATTTTACAATGCTAAATTAAAATAATATATTTTCATACAGTATACTATAATAATAATATATTTTAATAATATATGTCCTTAGATTTTAGGAAGGACACAATCCATACATTTGTAATGCAGATTTGTAGATATTGGAAATAAAGTTTTAAATAGCTTCCCCTTTGTTCAGTGAAATATAATAAAATGTATATAACATAAAAATCAATAATTTTCTATTTTTGAATTATAGTATCTTTCTGACCTCACAAAAATTCGGAAATGTCCAGAGATTTCTCAGATGGGATTACCAAATCTCTAGTAACTTTGCTATGAAATCCTGTGGTATTTGAAATTCTATGCAAATGCATAAGTGAATGACTACATGAATGTATGGTATACAGTAGGTCTTGAGGTTCAATGTTCTTTAAAGCAGTTACATACAGTAGTTACATAGTTAAATTGTGTTGAAAAAAGACAAAATCCATCAAGTTCAACCCCTCCAAATGAAAACCCAGCATCCACACACACACCCCTCCATACCTTCACATAAATTATATATGGCCAAATACTAACTGTAGAGTTTGGTATCACATAGCCTCTGATATTATGTCTGTCTAAGGAATCATGCTACCCCCTCTTAAAAGCATTAACAGAATCAGCCATAACAACATCACCCTGCAGTGTATTCCACAACCTCACTGTCCTCACTGTGAAGAACCACCTA
>CM044436.1:72803376-72818193 GCA_024363595.1 Xenopus borealis
AGATTCTTCTCATTTAAGGAAACTCTCGACACACTGCCAATTAGTGTATAACTTGCATTTATGTTATTTTTGCAAAAGTGCATAACCTTATTTATCAACACTGAACCTCATCTTCCAGTTTGCTGCCCAGCTTCCCAGCTTAGACAAATCACTCTGCGAAGTGGCAGCATCCTGCATGGAACTCTACCTTGGTACAAATACTATGTTCCAGGCCAGCATTCCTTAATTTATCAAGTAACCTTCTTTGTTGCACTATATCAAATGCTTTAGCAAAGTAAATCACATCCACTGCCATCCCAAAATCGAGGCCCCTGATAACCTTCTCACAAAAAGAAAAAGTTAGTCTGGCAAGATCTATTACAAATAAAACCATGCTGGCACAAACTAATAGTATTGTTATTTGCTATGAAGTCCAGAATCTTATCCTTTTTTAACCCTTTGAAAAACTTTCCTACCACTGACGTCAGACTAACTGGCCTATAGTTTTGAAGCTGAGAACGGGATCCCTTTTTGAATAGCGGCACCACATTAGCAATTCACCAATCCCTCTGCATCATGCCAGACCTCCTGAAATGATTCCTGAAAAATTAAGTGGAGAGGTTTGGCAATCACAGAGCTAAGCTCGCTAAGTACCCTGGGATGAATACCATCTGGCCCGGTCCTTTGTTTATCTTAACATGTTCTCGTCTCTTTTGTGAACCATGCATCATTGGATGTATTACTAGAATTGGGACTATTATTAAGGAAAACTTAATTTGTTGGTTCCTCATTTGTGTAGACAGACAAAGAATTTGCGTTCATAATCTGAGATTTTTGCTTGTTCTCATCAACCATCTGACCCCCCTTTGATATTAAAGCTCCCACCCCTTCCTGCTTAATTTTTTTCACTATTAACATATTTAAAAAATAATTTTGAATTCTTTTTACTGCTTACTGCAATATCCTTTTCCATATTGATTTTTAGCTTGCCTGATAGCTTTTTTTGCATTTCCACTGTGAAGGAATTGTGGCAAACTGTCAAATTTCATAAGAAATATCTTTGGGTTGTAATAAAAAAGGAGCCATGTTATTGCAAAGTTGACTTCCAAATTGCCATGCTGTAGATGTTACTTATAATAAAATAGTTTAATGTTACCTTCTATATTTCTTAATTTGCACACTTTTTAAATTCTAAAAGTAATCACTTTTAATTACAGAACCTTGAGATATTACAGTTTTCCAAATGGAAAGCCCTCAAATGTATTTATGCATATTTTACCTTGTAATGTTTATTTAAAAAAAGGACATGCACAACTATTTTTGATATGTTTTTCTTAATATGAACATAGGATACATTCATAAATCAGGGTTTCTGAAAATATCAGATTTTAGTATTGTCTAAGCTGGGACAGGAAATAAGGGTTTTGCTTTTATAAAAATCATATATATGGTTTGATTTTTAAGTCATCGTTATATTTACTAACCATTAAATGGAGTGAATCTGTTGATAAAATTAAATTTGACCATTAAATATAAATTGTTAGATATATGTATTTTTCAGATATTTGTAATTTAGATTTGTGCTTCCAACACTTTAATGACTTAGACAATGAAGCGATATAAGACCTTGAAATACAGCTATCCAGTATGCTTGAAACCCACAGGCATTAGCTCACAAGACAGCTGAGCAGTTGACAAGTAGCATGAACCTTATGTTAGAAAAAGAAGAAATTGTAAGATTTGCATATAATTACTGAGATCATGCAAATGTCAGTTATGAATATAAAAAAACACAGGCATTTCACTGTTAAATCCTGACAGTTGGCATCACTGAAAAGCTCAAATGCATTTGAGTACTAGTTGGCAGAAGGTCATTAAAACAGAATTTGCAGATACATTAACACTCTCACTTTTCTTTGAGTGATAGTTTGCTATTAATAGTTTGCTCAGAGTTTCCAGAAAACATGCTTCACGATAAGTTGTAGTGGGCTACCGCATAAAAATTGCATGTGGAAGATGGGGGCATTGAGCTTTTCTAAACTGATTTGAAGGAAGCTATCAATAAGTATGCATAAAGCCAAGACAGCAATGATAGTACAGGCATATGAGGAAAAAGCCATAGATTATTTAAGAATTTTCATAATAGTTATTAAGTCATTTTTACATGTAGTAGATAATCCTGAAATATTAAAATTGACTGCATTAAAACATTTTAATAGCTTGTTAAACTTTATAAAATAGAGCCAGGTTACTGTTTATAAAAGTATCAGGCTAAAAGTTCCATTTCAACAGTACAATTTTAATTATCTAGATATTAGCTGTAACCTATTAAAACCAATACATGATGCAAAAAGCTATCTGAATACATGAATACCCAAGTTATACCAATGCACTGATTGATGACTTGGTCTGTGAATGAAGACAGTATAAACTAGCTACATACAGAGATGCTAAATTATGGTCCAAGATTTGTGACACACAAACACATAAAAGAAAGGGTCACTGTAAGGACAGTTGTACTCATAATTACTTAGCATGCGCACATGAGGTCAGAAAACAAGTCTCAGTAAAGTCAGTGGAGAAATCAGAAAGCTACTGTAACCATTATTAAGAGACGGTGTTTGTGTTACAGTGACAGTACGTAAATGAATGTTGGAGGATATTGGAGAACCAGAGTTTAAACAGTAAAAAGGACAACTGTTACAAAGGACATAACAGTATTTCAAATACCAAAACAGAGTTTCTCAGAGTTGGCCAAACACATTCCAATTCTCAGTGCAAGAGCCCACATTAATTTCATAACTCTACAGCTCTTATAAGGCATAGTTTTCTTATACACAATCTCAAATTTAAATGTAGATACTCTGATGTGAGATGAGACATACAGGTTGGGTTCAGTAATCCTTAAACAAAGAATTCTTCATCATAACTAATAAGAAGAATATCTCACTTTAAACTCATCAATACAGACTGATAGGAAAAAAATATGGTAATGGGTAATGGGATTTTGTAAATCCTTTGTAAAACAGACAAGAAAAAAAGAGAAGAAGATTGCATTAGATCAAGTTATTAAATCCTATATAAATGTAATTGCACATATATACAGTATAGAAAGATTCGTTTTTTTTTCTGGCCTTTGTTATCTACCATACTTCTTAGATATTTGTGTACCTCTTTGATTTGAGGTGTTTTTTTTCCGATTTTGCTCTTATTTGATTATTCATGAAGTTACTTCCTTTCACTTGGTAAACCCAACACATAGGGGCAGATTTATCAAGGGTCAAACTGAAAATTCTAATTTAAAAAAATTCTAATTTCGAGTTATCTTCATGTACTTGGAAATAGTCCACGTTCGATTTGAATTTGGAAAAAATTAGAAAATTTGATTTTTGAAATTTATCATATACTGTCTCTTTAAAAATTCAAATTCAACTATTCGCCATCTAAAAACTGCGGAATTGATGTTTTAGCCTATGGGGGACCTCCTAGAACCTTTGGAGTCAGTTGGTGGACTTTGAAAATTCTAAATTTTTTGGGGAGAAAACTTTGAATCGAATGTGCTAAAAATTCAAATCCATCAATTCAAATTCGATCGAAAATGGACCTATTCCATCAAAACCTATTCGGTCAAAAAAATCTAATTAATTTCAGTTGGTCTTTTTGAATTTGAATTCAAAGTTTTTGCACTTCAAAATTCGAGCCTTGATAAATCTACCCCTTATATATTTGAAATTTTGTATTTCACTTTTAGGCTTAGCCTAAAATGTATTTTAAACAATTCTCAATATTAAACCGTAAATAAACAATGATCTAATTATTAAATAAATTGGGAACTTATGTCTCAGAAATCATTTAGCTGCATTAATAAATCATTCAAATAGTTTAAGAACTAAATTAAAGTACAATAAATAGATATTTTTGAAAAGAAATTTAAAAAACATATTTATTAAGATATTTTAAATGTCTCTTTAATGAAATAACCTGCAAAGTATTTAACCAAAATGCTTCAATAATCTAAATCAATCAAGAATGAGCATCACATTATTCCTTGTTTTATTGTGCACAATGTAGAAATTACAAAACAAATACAATATGGGTCAATTTTGCAAAATTCACGTGAACGGATCGTAGTTCGATCAAATATGAACGATATAAACGATCGTACAATTTTTTCGGATATTGGAACATACAAATGGCCTCTTTGATCATCGAATTCCGAATTATCGAATAGATCGAATGATTGAAGGAATTAAAATTTGAAAATCCTTCGAAAGCCTACTTTGCCAGATTGAACCTACTGAATACCAATAGAAGCCAATGGGAACCCCCCCCCATAGGCTTCTTTTGCTAAGTCCTGCTCGAATACCATTCGTACAATCGAACGATTAGATCGTTTGAATCGTACAAATTTTTCGGAGGCTCGAAGGAAAAAGTATTTTTTGTCGTGAAATCCAACGATTGGTATTCGATCGTACGAATTCATTGAGAAATTGAAAATTGAGCAAAATGATAGCCTAAAACTATTCGATAAGCATTTGATATTTGAATTTCAAATAGATTCGTAGGATTTTGGGTGAATAATAGTAAATTTGCCCCTATAAGTCTTATATTATAATATGGTGAATCCCAATAGTTACCTTCATGTTTATAAAACAGACAGGTTACAATACTTGTGATTCACTTCACATAGCCAACTGTAATAATACTTAGAAATAGGAAAGACAAAAATAATAACCACCCTCTGTTAAGCAATGAGAATTAACTTAAATTCCCATAACTTCTATCACTTCTAGTGATGCATCAGCTAATGACGAACATAGCAAATATTTTATAACCAATTAAAGACTGGTGAAACTTAAACATGTTTATCTTTTTGTGGATTACATAAGAAGAGCAGGATTCAGACACAAAACACACTTGTGGATCTAGAAGGTTGCCCCTTTTAAATATGGTCAAACTCGTTGTTAGAGTATGTCGTTTTAGTTAATGCAAACAGTTGCTATAAAATGGTTTAATGATTTATTGGTTCATGGTTTAATTTTCAAATATATATACACACCCCTTTAATATTACATAGCATTGGATCACAGTGGCTACAGTATTGAGTCTGTGTGCAAATTTGCACACATGGACATTATAATTCTTCCTCTTTGCAAATCTGTTCACACTGTCTGGTTGCATGGGGATTATGCCAACAGTCTTTCTCAAGTCTCACAAACAAATTTAAAACAAATTCTCTATTTTACTGAGACCCCAACATACAGATAATAACTACACAGCAGCAGACAACCAGTGCAACTATCATCGGAATTTAATAACGTTCACCTTATTACATTTAGTTACATAGTTACATAGTTAAAATGGGTTGAAAAAAATCCATCAAGTTCAATCCCTCCAAATACAAACCCAGCATACACACACACATACAAACACAGCCTTTGATATTATGTCTGTCCAAAAAATCCTCCTAGCCCCTTTTTAAAGCCTCAACAGAATCAGCCATAACAACATCACCCGGCAGTGCATTCCACAACCTCACTGTCCTCACTGTAAAGAACCACCTACGCTGCTTCAAATGAAAGTCCTTTTCTTCTAGTCTGAAGGAGTGGCCTCTGGTGCAGTGATCCTCTTTATGGGTAAAAAGGTCCCCTGATATTTGTCTATAATGTCCTCTAATGTATTTGTAAAGTGTAATCATGTCCCCTGGCAAGCACCCTTTTTCCAGAGAAAACAACCCCAACCTCGACAGTCTACCCTCATAATTTAAGTCTTCCATCCCTCTAACCAGTTTAGTTGCACGTCTCTGCATTCTCTCCAGCTCATTTACATTCCTCCTAAGGACTTAGGACCTCCTAAGTCCAAAACTGCACTGCATATTCAAGATGAGGTTTTATTACGGATCTATAAAGAGGTATAATTATGTTTTCATGCCCTTTTTTATGCAGGACAGAACCCTTTTTGCTTTAGTAGCTACAGAATGACACTGCCCAGAATTAGACAACTTGTTATCTATAAAAACCCCAAGATCCTTCTCACTTAAGGAAACTCCCAACACACTGCCATTTAGTGTATAACTTGCATTTATATTATTTTTGCCAAAGTGCATAACCCTGCATTTATCAACATTGAACCTCATTTTCCAGTTTGCTGCCCTTATAATACAGACCAACCTTTCTGCATGATTAGCAACAACCCCTAAGCTTACTTTCTTAACAGCTGCTCAGAACCCACTGAGCATGTGAGTGTTGCTTACACTTTCAAAGAGGTTGACCCCCTGTGACAGGTTTGAAGTCCTGGATCATTGCTGCTATTGACAAGCTGAAACTATAGGTTGGTGCAATAAGTACAATTTATAAAATATGGCCATATTATTTTTAGGATATAGTTCTCCTTTAAGTAGTTTAGTCTTTTTGATTGAGGTGATTATTTGGCTGGAAGATAATTGCTCAGGTTTCTTGTAGACTGTATTAGGTTTTCATCCAGGATTTCACTATACTGGTATATACTGGTAGTTGACTGAAATATATTAACCTGTTTGTTCTATAACTGATGAATTTGCAGAATGGTGGAATGGTATGTGCACTTCTCTTACATTTTAATTACTAGCACCTTGGATTAAAGACAGTGTATGAACATTCTTTTCTAACAGCTTGATCCTTACTGTATTTTCAAAGTATGGGACACAGTTGCTCTTGTTTTGAAATGCAACTCATACCATACACTGCATTTTCTCTAAAAATATATTTTTTAAAATGTTAACACTTGTTCAAAATATTTTTCTTATTGCAGCTGAACCAGAACCTTATGAAAGCCAGAATCATTTCTACTGAGCATAATAAAAGTAATAAAATGCAGATTTTTGAAGAACAAAGTTTGCCAAATACAATACAAACATGTGAATCTTTGGAATGTCTTAAAGATAGCAGCATAGACATCTTTAATGTATGTAATAACAATATATCTGCAAAAGAATCAGAAGAATTCAATAAAAATGAGGAATGTTCTGCATTAAAGGATTTGTCTGAAACACTTGTAGCTGAAAACATGAAATATACATCATATACTCACCAGCATTTGCAGGAAACGGAAATTTCTTTACAAGAATACTCGTCTCAAAATGGAGGACAACTGAAGCTAAAAAAGGGACAAACAACATGTTCACAAGATGAAACAAACGTGGAAAAATCGTCTACCAAAAGAAAGCGAGAGCAGTACAATTTGATAGAATCTAACCTTTCTCTTAAAACTGAATCAGTTCAGTTGATAAAAAACCTGGATGACAATGCAAACCCAAATGACAGTGATAATATAGTTGATGCCTCGTATTTTTCAGTATATAATAATGAGGAGGATGATAAGAATGAAGGATGCATAAGGATGAAGGATGAAAACAATCAGTTTCATGCAAATAAAAAAATCAATAGATGGTCATTTGATAAAGCTGAGTCTTCTCAGTTAGAGCATGATTATTCTACCATCACCTTAAATCAGAAATATACAGCTTCAGTGGTAAGTGAAGATCCTGAAAAAAATGATGAGCAGAGTTTTTTAAAATTACCAGATGCTGAACATGAACGACCATCCCTTGATGTTGACAATGACTGTAAGATATTTAAAAACACTGTTCCTGTAGAAAATCTTATTTCAGAGCATACAGTGCCTAATATAGATTTTTCTTGTAATGCCTGTCTAGATAATCAAGGCCAAATAAAAGGCATCAATGATAAAAAAACAAGTGAAACCAAATCCACAACTACATTCTATTCTCCATGTGATACCACTGATGCCACATCTATCCAAGATTCTTTTGAAGTTCTATTTGAAAACAAAACATCTAAAAGGGAAATTTATCAATGCACAGATCACTCTCAAACTGTAGATTTAGAGATATCTAAACCAAGTTATATTTCTACTTCCAATCTTAGTCTAAATCCTGTCCATTCTTATCACCAACATGATAAAACATGTTTTTTTTGTGAGGAATCTCATACTTTTGAATGTCCCTTGATTTCAAGCAATGCACCACTAACTTTACAGCATCAAGATAATATCACAGACAAAGCTATAGTTGTGGATACACCTGATTTAAAACATTGCAAAAAAAACAAAGATAAAACAGATTGCCCAGTACACACAATAGATACAGCAGAAAATACAGAAAATCAACTTGCAATGGGAGAGAAAGTGATAATTGCTTTGGTAACTGAAGAGACAGGTGAAAGTGAAATATGTACACCAGGAAGGGATCATACAAATGTGTCTTATATTGATGTATGTACTGCAGTAAATAAAAATATAGTAGACCAAGAAGATACTAAAATTGAGGTGGAATTAGAATTAGAAAAGGTCAGTTATAACTTAAACAAAAGTCAGAGTGGTAGAAACAAAGAAATAAGTGCAGAGATAACAAATACTCCTTTGGAAGATATGAAAGTTCCTGCTAGCGTAGAAAGAGATTGTGATAATGGACAGATGCAGAGGACAATACCATCCAAAAAGCCTGGTGCAGATGCAATTTATATGGGTGCTTATAATTTATTTAAAGACCAATTTAAAAGTCGTCTTGATGATTTCTCAAATAACCTAACCACAGTACATGAGAGTGATTCCCAAAATACAGATAACTCAGACACCGAATCTAGCAACAGTTTATGTGCTGAGCTCTCAGAGAATTTCAGTATGTTAGTTAAAGAAAAAGGTGATACTAGTGATAATAGCATTCGCAGTGGTAGTACAACTGACATGTCTGCAATGCTTCATGCACAAGAAAACACAAAACAAAATTTTTTAAGGCCGTCCATATTAATAAGTGAACCAGATGATGAATTAGAAGAATGGTGCATTGAAGATGAAGATAAGAGTGAACCTGAAGACATAAAGCAGTGTTGCTATTATAATGAAACAAATCACCAAGCACAAATTAGTGACCATGGAACTGAAGATGTTTCCATGGCAAGTGATCATTTAAATTTCAGCAAAACAAGCTCAAAAGTAATTTGTTCTGTAATGTTTGTTGTATTTTCTGGTTTAATGTACCATTATGATTTTTTGGTTTGTTTTGCCCTCTACCTTTTTTCATTATACTGGTTATACTGGGAAGGTGATGGCAATAAAAAGTCTGTTAGGAAAGAGTAAGCTACTATCGTTTGTATGTATTGGCTTGAAAAATACACTGTGTGTTGAAACCACAACATTGCAGGACTTTTTGGACAAATATTATTCAAAATTATATTTTTCTTCTTTTTGTAATTTTTGGAAAAGGACCATACAGAAACAGTCATAACTAGTTACATTTATGTCCTACAGCAAAACAAGAAAAGAAAGGACAGTTGTTTTTGTTGCATAATATTTTTTTGAATATTTCACGTACATGTTTAGTATTTTATGCGCATTCTGTACGAAAATATTGGCATTATTTGTATTTAATGTTTTAATGTAGGAGAGTGTGTTTTACAAGTTTCATTTACTGTACTTAGACCTTTAATTTTGTGCTGTAAAGTTAATATAAAAAGATATTTTGTTCTTTGTATACTTGCTGTCAAAATAGAATTGCCTTTCAAATGAAAAACTGAAAGATTGATGGAAAATGTTGTTTAAAGGATTGTGATTGTGTATTATGGGTAGTGCAATAAAACAGCAGAGCCAATAACTGCTTTGTTTCCACTGTATATATTTGCATGATATTTTCATGATAGTTTAAAGCAAGAAAGGCAATATTGCTGGCAAGTTAGGTGACCATTGTAATGTTCAATATTATATGATTTAACACAAATCAGTTGAGTAGTTGAGTAGTTAAACAAGTTTTTGCATTTTACCACTCAGTTTTTGTTCTTTTTCAGAGAATTCATGAATTGGTTGGGTATCATAGCTGAAAAGACAAGAAAACAATAAAATTTTACAGCATAAAACATCTGGCGGATATGTGTTGAAATGCAGCCCTATCTAATAATTTCCCATGAATGAATGTCATGTATGGCTTTGGATATAGAATTCACTGCAAAGCAATTTGGTTTGTGTGAGTGATACTGAAATGCCTGGAGGTTCGGACTTGTTTCTGGAACAAAAGGTCAAAGGTTGTCCAAGATATTCCTTGAAACAAGAATAGTGATTGAGAAGGATGCAATAATCAATATGTTCAATGTTCATTGATATCCTCCTTCAGCACTGTTGGGTCCTGTCCTGTATTGTATATATAGATAATTTTTTTATCAACTACCTTGTCTGATGGCTAAATATGTATGGTTGGTCATTGAAATAAAAATATAAAATAACAAACTCAAGCTATTTTTTTATGCAATTCTAAACATTTTTTATGCATTTAAGTACCTTCTTTATTATCTCTATTGCTCAACATCTGAAAATTATTTTGCACATATACATATGCAGAAGTAACTTGTCTATTGCCTCATGTTGTCTTATCCACTTAATGAAAACAATGCAATTATAAAATATTTTAATGAGTTAATGCTAATCATTTAATTATTCTTAAAATCAGACTTCAAACATTCTTTTATATGTGATTATATATTTGTTTTGTAAGAGATGGAGAGAGGGAGGGAGTATTACCATTTGAGGAATGGTGTTCTTTAGCAATTCATTGCACCACAGTCCACGATACATAGTCCATACGTAGTCCATAGTTGTATAAATCCCATTGGAAGCAGTCATTTTTACATATTATGGGACTGATTTACTAAGGATCGAATTTCAAAGTGTAAAATACTTAAAAATTCAACCATCGAATTAAAATCACCAAATTTGGCATTACTGTGGTTGAAGAAAAATCGTTTCCTTTTAGGATTTTAGCGTATGATCAAATGATTTTTCTTCGATTCCCATAGGATAACATAGCACTTCGGCAGTACTTCGAAATTCGAAGTCGAGGGGTTTTACTATTTGACCATTTAAATCGAATGGTCAAAGTAATCTATTAAATGGTTGAAGTTTTTAAAAAATTTACTTTGAATATCAATTTGTTTGCATTCGAATATTCACTTTGACCCTTAGTAAATCAGCCCCTACAGATGCAGTCACTTTGGATTGTGTGTTTAATGCGTCGTGACTTAACTCATTTATCCCATTTATCCCACTTATCACAGAATATTGTGTCACAGCATCCCATCCAATTAAAGAGTTCACCATTGAAAACAATGGTGCTTTGGTATGCTAATGAAAAGGTTAAATGCATTAAATGAGTTAAGATAACTTTAGATAACACAGTTTCTTCAATTAGCCCCGAGTCACGACGCATTTAGCTTACAAATCCAAGTGACTGCATCTGTATATCTACTTTAAAACATTTGCTTAATTTTGGGGCCAACACAAGGATATTGAACATAGTTTATTGTTCTGTTGTTTACCTGCTATCCATTCTCCATCCTAAATGAAAACACAACAATAGCCAGGGTGTACATGTCTGACATACCTGATCTAGGATATTATGATGATGCTTTTACATTACCTGTCTGATCCCCCATGTTTGAGGGGGCTGCCATATATGTGCAGCAGGTGTCCGTTAGCATTAGAAACTGTAAATAACAGGCTGAGATGGGAAAGTCAGGTTGGCAAAGTTTTTGTGGCCACTTCGACCTATGAATTTTAAAAATTCAATGGAATCGAATGATTCAAATAGATCAAATAAAAATCTATTTGATCATTCGACCATTTGATAGATTGCCTAGTTCGCCTGATTAAACCTACCAAATTGCTGTATAACCCTATGGGAAGTTTTTTTTTTTTTAAATAGATATGTCTGTGCTAGTTAACAGCATGAATTTGGCAGCCAGCAATTCCAAAACAATATCAGGCATCACATGAGAAAACTGACAAGGATCCAATACTAGCACATGCTGCTCTGACCTTTCAGGATCATACACCTGCAGCTGCTCATCAACATTTGGGTATCCAGCCTCAGACAAATGGAAAGTTATTTTTAAAATTGCACGTAGTCACTGATCTGACGCTTCTGTTTTTCTAATATGAAAAGATACAGAAACAAATAACTTCGGGGAAGATTTTCTAAGGGTCGAAGTGAAAATTCAAATTAAAAAATTCAAATTTCGAATAAAGTTTTGGCTACTTCTACAATCGAATTGGCCAAAATATGATTTGAATAAAAAAAAATGGAATCAAATTTTAAAATTCGACCTTCACCGCCTTAAACCTACTATTTTATCCCATGTGGGACCTCCTTGAACTGTTAAGAAGTGTCTTTGGAATTTTTTTTAATTCAAATTTTTTTTGGCCAAAATTGTTCGAAATTCTACTCTATTCTAGTTCTACTCTTAAAGCTGCTGCATATGGGTAGAGGGTAATTTAATGTATATATTCCTTTATAAGGATATTATAGGGGACAAGTGCAAGAGCACTACAGGGCACAAGACCACACCCCTTAGTGCTGATACAGGAAGCAAATATTTACTGGGTCTGGTTGCATTTTGTACCTGGATAAAAAATCCAGTGTGCATGAACCAGTGCAGCACCAGATGGCACATTTCTAATGAATGTCTTGTTTGCTATTTAATTTTGATCCAAACTTGAAAGGAAATTTAATAGGCATAACACACACTAAGACTATACTAGATGGCTAATAAATGGTTTTAATTAAAGGATTTATTTTTTAATTTTGAACCACCATAGCAGTGCTGCATCTAAGGCTTTTTGCAGATATTACAAAGATACAGCACCCCTGTTAAATTTATTGAGCACTTTTGTAAAAGTTTCAACGACACTATAAATCTATTTCCCTGCTTCTATAGACTTTCTTATTTCTACTAACTACATTAAGAAAATAGAATGATGTAGATTTATGGGAAAGATGTGGGTATATCCACCTGAAAATTCACTATGCTATATAACCCCACAAACAAAGACAATAAAATAATATTCTACATGGTTACATCACTTTAGTAAATACTGCTGTTAAATACTATTACATCACTGTATTACATATAAAATAAGAAAATAAAAACAAATCAAAATGTTGTGAGTAGTATTTAGAGTTTTGGTTTAGTAATAATAACATGGACCTTTACATCTATATCTTATTTCTACACTTTTCAAAGGAGATTCAACACAAACATGACTTTGAAGCAGATTCAATGTGTCTTGGCGTTTGCTAAGATTGATTCATTGATTCCATAAATGGAACATTACTAATGTCTTCATGTCTCTGAAAAGTGATCTCTTGCTTTTGTGTATTCTTGGAATCAAACACCTATGACAATCTTACTTTTATGATCCTCTTAATGAACTCCCTATGTATAATGTTTTGTATCAGTAAAATGAAAGGATGTATAATTAGCAATATTACATTTTATATGTTATATCTTGAAATTATTTCTAATTACATTATCATCTATTATGACCTAAAATGATTTTAACTGAATTTAACTAAAACTAGACAACAAAAATACAATGTAAAATAAATACTTTGTTTACTGTGTAACATAATAATATCACCCCAACTTCCTAAAAATAAAGGCAGTGGGTGAATTGGTTCCAAAATTGCAGAATGAGGCCACAGAGTGCACAAATCAGTTTTAGCCATTGTAATTTTTGAAGGCCACTTCAACTTTTGTATAAAAATGTCACTCACTAAATTTAATTCCAAACTTGCTTTCTTCTATCTGCAATGTATCTCTGTGCCCTTCATAAAAGATAGGGCACAGAGACACCCTGCATTAAAAGGCTCTGCAATTGCCAGCAGCCCACAGCACTATATACCACCGTGACTTCCAGAATCCCCAGAATATTATTTATTACTATTATTAACATGTACTGTATTTATATAGATCTAAAATATTTAGTAGCATTGTTAATAGAGCAATTGTGACATTTTGTAACATACTGTATTGTCCCAGTATGAAAAGTTGTGCAAAGCCTTTTTTGGGGCAGATTGTTTTCTTAATGCACACAGAGTAATAAGCTCCACTAGTGGTGATAAGTACTGTAAGTGAACAATGCCAAAAGTCAAAAAAACTAGGCAACAAGCCGAGCTTGCAAGATACATCCAGGTATCAAGAGTCTGGAGAGCAGTCTTCCAGAATGAGCATTTGAGAGGCTATACACAAGATCAAGTTACACTGCTTAAGTACTTCTTTCAAGCTGAAATTAAAAGGTCAGAGGCAAAGAGAGAAAAAAACATTAAAACGCTAAGGTTAAATCTAATGCATAAATCACTAAAATTAATATATATCATGGCCTCTAACTGGTTGCACCTCATTGACTATACTGTAAAAATAGGCCCTAACTACCAGAACTCCTATTGTATGTATGTATGTATGTATTTATATTTTTTATTTGTATAGCGCTGCTTGAGGGCAAAGCACTGTACAGCGAAACAATAAATTAGTAGCAAAACAAGTGGTTACTGCAATACTAATTAACAATAAGTGCATTATTAGAAATACAGTTCATATTTATATAAAATATAATTACACTCAGTTTCAAGGAGACAAAAGGATACAGGACCCTACCCTGTAGGGCTTACAGTATAAATGGGAGGGTAACTTACAGACACAATTTGGAGGGGTCTTAAAATGCTGTAGGCTACAGTGTGTGACACTGTCATAGTTACATATAGTTTAATTGGGTTGAAAAAAGACAAAGTCCATCAAGTTCAACCCCTCCAAATTAAAACCCAGCATACACAAATACACCTCCACAATTTCACACAAACCGTATATGCCCATAACTATACTAACTTTAGAGTTAAGTATCAAAATAGCCTTTGATATAATGTCTGTCCAAAAAATCATCCAAGCCCTTTTTAAAAGTATCAAAAGAATCAGCCATCACAACATCACCCAGCAGTGCATTCCACAACCTCACTGTCCT
>CM044436.1:72821138-72833892 GCA_024363595.1 Xenopus borealis
TACTGCATACTCCAGATGAGGTCTTCCTAGGGATCTATAAAGAGATATAATTATGTTTTCATCCCTTGAGTTTATGCTTTTTTTATGCAGGACAGAACTTTATTTGTTTTAGTAGCTACAGAATGACACTGCCCAGAATTAGACAACTTGGTATCTATAAAAACCCCAAGATCCTTCTCATTTAAGGAAACTCTCAACACACTGCCATTATAACTTGCATTTATATTATTTTTGCCAAAGTGCATAACCTTGCATTTATCAACATTGAACCTCATTTTCCAGTTTGCTGCCCAGTTCCTCAACTTAGACAAAACACTCTGCAGAGTGGCAGCATCCTGCATGGAACCTATAATTCTGCACAATTTAGTATCATCTGCAAAAATAGAAACCGTACTTTCAATGCCAACATCCAGGTCATTAATAAACAAGTTGAAAAGCAAGGGACCCAGTACAGAGCCCTTCGCTACACCACTAACAACACTGGTCCAATTAGAAAATGTTCCATTTCCCACCACTCTTTGTAGTCTTTTAGCCAGTTCTCTATCCAGGTAAAAATGCTATGTTCCAGGCCAACATTCCTTAATTTAACCAGTAACCTTCTGTGTGGCACAGACATCCACTGCCATCCCAGAATCGAGGTCCCTGCTTAGCTTCTTATAAAAAGAAATTAAGTTAGTCAGGCAAGATCTATTATGCATAAAAACATGCTGACACAAAATAATAGTATTGTTATTTGCTATGCAGTCCAGTATCCTATACTTTATTAATCTTTCGAAAAGCTTTCCTACCACCGACTAACTGGCCTATAGTTTTGAGGCTGAGAACTGGATTCCTTTTTGATTAGAGGCACCGCATTAGCAATTGGCCAGTCTCTCTGCATTATGCCAGACCTCAATGAATCCTGAAAAATTAAGTGATTTTGGCAATAACAGAGCTTAGCTCGCTAAGTGCCCTGGGATGAATCCCATCTGGCCCTGGACCTTTGTTTATCTTAACATGTTCTAGTCTCTTTTGAATGTCATCATGTGTGAACCATGTATCATTAGATGTATTATTAGAATTGGGACTATTAATAAGGAAACCTTCATTAGCTGGTTCCTCATTTGTGTAGACAGATGAAAAGTATGCGTTCATAATCTGAGCGATTTGCTTGTTCTTATTAACCAGCAAGCCCCCTCTGATAATAAAGGTCTCACCCCTTCCTGCTTATTTTTTTTACTATTAATGTATTAAAAAATATAAGTGCCAGTTCCCAGTTCACGTGTTATCCAGGTGCTCACAGAGGTAGTCTTTGGGGCAGATATACTAAAGGTTGCCAGTGTTACGTCCCCAAGGGATTTCGATGTTTTACTCATGGGCGCAGGTGTCAGTTCGCTAGTAAAAGAGAAATATGCTAGTGCTGATTTGCACTCTATCGCCCTGGTGAATGGACATTACTCCGCA
This sequence comes from Xenopus borealis, assembly GCA_024363595.1. Taxonomy (NCBI): domain Eukaryota; kingdom Metazoa; phylum Chordata; class Amphibia; order Anura; family Pipidae; genus Xenopus; species Xenopus borealis. Next base: position 72,822,582 of record CM044436.1, read on the forward strand.
AATGCACTAAAATGCAGATTTTACTGAACATTAACTTTTTCTCCAGACTTGTCTTTGCCAGCTCAGACCAGGTCAAGTGCAATGGAGTTCATAGATCTTCCTCAATCTTCTGTTTCTTAAATTATATTCAGTGAGTGGAAAAGGCATTTAAGTAAAAAAAAACACTGGTGTCTTTTCCTTTTTCCAGGGTGATAGGCTGCAAAAGTCCTAAAAATATATTTTTATGTAACCAGTTTCCACCACGCATTTTATAACATGTGTAACATTAACTATACAGTGGGCTCATGTGTAGGGCATTATAATTACTCTATTTTCTATATTAAGGTTCCCTGGATGTTTAATTCACAGTGGAAATGTAATTTAATAAAGATGTTCATTCAACTTTAACTTTTCCACCATATGCAAATTAACCTGAGCACGAAGACCACTAGTGAATTTACACTAGCCAAAACTTAACGCGAACACATCTTCACTTTGATTGCCGAAGTAACCCTAATGAAAATGCGCAATAATCTGTCAGCCAGGCAAAACTTCCCATTTTAGTAAATGTTTGCCGGGCAATGTGTTGTGCTGGGTGCGAATTTTCGCCAGTTACTAAATCTGCCCCTTTGAGTTTAGTTCTAAACTATCAAAGAGTGAAGTTAGAGGTTGCCACAGTCCTGTATAGTAAAATTCCGCCATTCTCCATTTATTTCTATGGGGTTTTAAAAGAGTATTTATCAATGGGTGAAAGTTCATCATTTGATAAGCAAGCCTTTCAAAAACCCATAGAAACGAATGGAGAGTGACAGAATTTCAGAGACTGTGGCAATCTCTAACTTTACTCTTTGATAAATATACCCCATTGAAGGAGGATTCTCTCTAGAGAGGTTCAGGAATGACACTCCAAATATAAGGAGCAGCAAGACATAAGGATTTGAAGTGGGAAAGAGCTGTAGTAGTGGGGGTGCAACCAAGCTCAGATTGCTCTGAAAAGAGCAGAGGTTTTGGTCTGGATCATATAGAAAAACAAGATATGAGATGTAGTTAGGTGTAGAGGAATGAAGGGCTTTGAAGTTTATGAGGAGGAGTTTTTCTTTGTTTTATAGTAAGCCATGATGAGACTTCAGCAGGGGAGGGCTTGTACCATTTTAGATGAGAGGAAGAGAATTCTGGCAGATGGGTGAGTTGGGAGTTAGGGAGGCCAGTTAGTAGAAGGTAACATTAATCTAGTCGGTATAAGATGAGAGCATGCATGAGCGTCTTGGTCGTAGCAGGTGAAAAAGAAAAAGAAAGAAAAAGTGACAGGTTTTGACAGTGGTGTTAATGTGATCAGAGAAGGTGAGAGAGGAGTCAAAGATTACCCCCCAGATGGCGTGCTGAGCTGACAGGGTTAATGAGCATGCCATCAATAGAGATTGTAAATAGGGGAGTATGACCAGGTTTATGTGGAAAGATGATTAGTTCAGTTTTTGTTAGATTGAGTTAGAGGTAGTGCTGGTTCATCCAGTAGGAGATTACCAGAAGGCAGTCTGATTTTTTCTGGACAGAGAAAAAATTATCTCATAATCAAATCAAATTTATTAACCCCAGAGGCTGCTAAAAGTCAGAATAAAAAAGTACCCCATGTCAAACCTGTTGAAGTCATGTAGAAGTCAATGGCAGATGTCCCTTTTATAATTGGAAGATATCATGATCTGTGCTGGATTTTGTACAAACATTCAATTAATTTGTGTTTTGGGTGATTGTCACAAAAACGCGACACAAAAACACGACACTTAACTGCACTTAACTCTTGGGTTTGGCTACAAGGGGTTACACTCAGTCTCTCAAGCACCTTACACACAGGTTAGATTAACATCAGACACCCCAGAACACACCAACAGCCCACAAAGTTCATTCGCTGCCACCATCTATCATTAACAGGTGATAGAAACCTAATGTGACTATACCCCTGCCCTCTATAACAGGTAATAACTCACACTACACAATGCATCAAACACTCTCTCCTATGGTAGTTAGTCAGGGTAAGATCCTACTAGTCTAACAGGCACTCCAGCAGCCAAAGGGTTAATTCACATTCAAACACACTTTTCTGCTAGCCGTACTAGTTATTCAGCATACAAATAGGCAACATTCCCTTTCCATACATTTGAAGAGTTCATACACTTAGGCACAAGCATTCATATGGGCAATGAGTTCATTAGAGCACAATGACAAATCGTATTAAGATACTATTTAATATTATTATAGTAACAGCGCATATATAAATATATAAAATGATATTACAAAGATGATACATAATTGCAAATACAGTAAATAAAAATAAAAGGGAGTAAAACACAAAGAAAGCCCTTACTTTTACCAAGTTTTGAAGTTTTCAGTTGTGTCCTCTGAGGCATGAGTTAGGAAAGCTGGATATACAATCCACTGAAAAATGAAGCCTCATTGTATGACAATGTGATATTGGATCCTATTACCTTTTTATTCCTGCTGGGACACTCCCCTCATTACCTTATGCATGAGGTAGGAGTGCCCAGGAACGTATCATTTAAGACCCCCTGCAGGGGGTTGCTCCTTTCAGGAAAGATTCCTTAATATAATATGGGTACTTGCTAGTACCCAATACTATAATAAAAACATGGACAAACTGTGATCCATATTTGGGCAAATAGAACAATACCAAACTCGAATAGGTTCCCATTTTCCAGTGCCCCAGGAAACAGCCCTCCTAACGGGTGGGTATAGGCTGGCCCTGTTTGGTATTGTTAGGAAGCATGTGACCTCCTCATAACTAATATATAAGTTATGAGGATATGAATCCTATGACACAGGAGATATGGATTCTTTCCTATAATCCATCATTTTCTACCAGCTATCCCCCCCTGCTGCTCTAGGTCCACAGCTCTGTTCTTTGATCAGCCGATCAAAGAACAAACTGGCCCAGCTTCCTTGCCCAAATGGTGTGGCTCCAAACCATCTCAGAAGACAGAACTGGATGTCACCTTTCCACAGCCCCCCTGGTAATATATGCAATCAAGGGTCTCTGTGTGAGCCCGAGACTGAGTATTTCCAGTATTAACTCTTAAAATGCCAGTGCAAGGTGGTCCTGGCATGACAGTGATAATATAAAAAATTGTACTATTCGGATTTTCCCCGCACCAGATTTGTGCACCAGGGGGAAATTCACTAACCTGTGAAAATGCGCTAGCGTTGCCTTTGCTAACGTTCGCCGCACTTCACCAGGCAAATTTTCGTCAGCGCTACACAAATTAACTAAAGTGTGAAGTTACACTCGGAGAAGGGTAGTGTAGTTGCGCTAGTGTTACTTTGCCAGGCATTTATGCTAGCGATACTTAATTTGCATACGGCGCAAATTTCAAAGTGTAATAGAAGTATATGTTACAGCCACTACATTACACTACACAAGCCCAGGAAACCTTTAATAAAAAAATTAAGTTGTCCTATTGCCCTAAACATGTGTCCCCTGTATAGTTGAGTTGCCATATGATAGGAAATGTAGGGGCGAATGAGGGTAACCCCCCAAAAAAATTTTGCTCTTTTTCAGACTATCACCCTACAAAAAGTAAAACACGCACTCCTATCTATTGTATTGAACTTCGCCAGGTCTGACCTGGCGAAGTAACGTCTGGCGTAGGTAATGTTCAGTAAAATAGTCATCATAGTGAATTTGCGTAATTACAATCCTTCGTCAGTTCAGTGCGCAACTTCGCCTGGCGTAAGGGTGCGAAGTTGCACTAGTCTACTTCGCTAGCGAAAATTCGCCAGAGTCGGTGTTAGTGAATTTGCGAAGTTAAGAAATGACGTAACGCTGGCAAATTAGCGCTAGCTAATGTTGTTGAATGAGCCTAAGTGACTTGAAGAGATTTCATATCTAAACTCTTAGGGGCAGAATTACTAAGGGTCGAATTTCTTATTTATAAAACTTCAAAATTTGACCATTGACTTTTTTTTTTAAGTGTTTTAAAGTGGTCCATTTTCAATCAAATAGGTCCATTTTTGATGGAATAAAGTCATTCAAATTGTTCGATTGAATCATTCGATTCGAACAATTTTTACAAAAACAATTAGGCTAAAGCAACAATTCGGCAGGTTTAAGGGGGTGGAAGAGTCGAATTCGAAAAGACAGTACTCTGATTTTCGAATGGTCAATTTTTTTTCGATAGTCGAAGTACCCAAATATTGCTTCAAAATTCAATTTTTTTTTATTCGAATTTTCACTTCGACCCTTAAAGGGGCAGATTTACAAAGGGTCGAATTGTCGAGTGCTTTTAACTTTTTTTTTTAACTGCCTAACTGCTAGTTGATCCAGAGGAAGGCAAACCCCTTCCGAAGCTTCTCGAATTTGCCTCAGAGGGGGAAAAAATTCCTTCCTGACTCCAAAAAGGCAATCAGACTAGTCCCTGGATCAACTTGTATAATGAGCTATTTTCCATAACTCTGTATTCCAGTGATCCCCAACCAGTAGCTCACGAGCAACATGTTGCTCTCCAACCCCTTGGATTTTGCTCAAAGTGGCCTCAAAGCAGGTGCTTATTTTTTGACTTAGATGCAAGTTTTGGTTGCATAAAAAACAGATGTCCAAACATTCTCTCCTGTAGGCTGCCAGTCCATATAGGGGCTACCAAAAAGCCAATCAGAACTCTTATTTGACATCCCCATGGACGTTTTCATGCTTGTGTTGCTCTCCAACTCTATTTTAAATTTAAATGTGGCTCACAAGCAAAAAAGGTTGGGGACCCCTGCTGTATTCCCTCACTTGCTAAAAAGCCATCCAGCCCTTTCTTAAAGCTATCTAATGTATCAGCCTGTACAACAGTTTCAGGGAGAGAATTCCACATCTTCACAGCTCTCACTGTAAAAAAAACCCTTCCGAATATTTAGGTGGAACCTCTTTTCTTCTAAATGGAATGGGTGACCTTGTGTCAGCTGGAAAGACCTACTGGTGAATAAAGCATTAGAGAGATTATTATATGATCTCCTTATATATTTATACATAGTTATATCACCCCTTAAGCGCCTCTTCTCCAGCGTGAACGTCCCCAATTTGGCCAGTCTTTCCTCATAGCTAAGATTTTACATACCTTTTACCAGCTTAGTTGCCCTTCTCTGTACCCTCTTTAATACAATAATGTCTTCTTTGAGTGAGGGAGACCAAAACTGTACAGCATATTCTAGATGTAGCCTTACAAGTGCTCTATAAAGTAGAACAATGACCCCCTCCTCCAGTGACTCTATGCCCCTTTTAATACAGCTCAAGACCTTATTGGCCCTTGATGCTGCTGACTGGCATTGCTTGCTACAGCCAAGTTAATCATCTACAAGGACTCCAAGGTCCTTTTCCATAATGGATTTGCCTAGTGCAGTCCCATTAAGAGTATAAGTGGCTTGAATATTTTTACATCCCAGGTGCATGTAGTACTTTAGGCTTTGATCACTAAACAAATCACTCTTAACACCCCTCTTATGTATACAGTCCCAACAAATTCCATGTGTAACTTAGACTGACTGACTTTATTAACAGATGTATCTTAAAAGATCAATCAAACTAGCTCTTTAAAGGGCACCTATTGGGGTAAAATGATACCCCCAACCGGAATGCGGGCTCTATCAGTTTATCAATTAGGGGTCATTTAAAAAATCCCCAGATGTAAAATAAAGTGGTACAAAATTGCATCACATAGTGCTTATTCAATAGACACTTGCAACCAGGGTTTTGCTGACATTGGAAAAGGGTGCCAATAGCATGCACCTGTTCTTTATACTATGCACGGTGCCCCACATCTGCAAACAAGGCCCCTAATCTCATACATTAATTCATGGCATTCCTTAGTTCTAGCAGCATTTTCTACTGTCTAATTAAGTTGTTCTCCACCGCTTTATGATGATCATAAAGAACAGCATCACAATGTGTTTGTGGCACATGGATTAGTAGGGATTATTCTACAGAGAAGTTTGAGAGGTGAGTATTGTTTGTTTTCCGCAAAACATAGAGGTCACAAGTAATTTCTAATCATAATGAATTTAATTGGAAATTTTAGCCCAGGGGATTGAACCCATTAGTATAGAATGCCTCTAATGAAACAAATTAAAACTTATTCTAGCTTTTGCCAAAATAAGGGAAAAAACTCTTGCATATTTCATTTGCATGGCAAAATAAAATACTGACTACAGACTGTTATATGCAGAATGCTAATATCAAATGGTAGTATGAAACTGCTACAGTATGGTTAATTTTTTGTTTGTTCGTTTGATAGTGGCTGTTTATTTCTTTGTGTATTTTTTTTACTTTAGAAATCAGCCATTTTAGTGTGTTAGTAGTTTTCACAATTTGCCACTAATTGGAAAGGTGAATGTAAAAAGCATATTCATAACATCTGAATGATTATCCATAAATATTATGAGGGCATTCTATTTTAACAAAGCTCCAACTATCATGTGTCACAAACATCCTGAGGCAAAAGGAACTACTGTGTGCAGCAGCAGAAATTAATATTCAAATCTTCCTTCAGAACATGCTGAATATACTATATTGACAGGAGTCTACCTAACTATTACAAACTTCTAAATATGTCTTCTGAATAAAAATAATTACTTGTTTGTTTTTAATAATATTTTTAAAATTATGCATTATTACTTATTGCACATAAAATGTGTCTGCTTCATGTCACAAATATATAACTAATACAGAAATAATTTGGTTAATTGGTTAACTGTTCAAATTGATATACAAATGAGAAAAGCAGCACAACTCAAAATAAGGGAATTGCAAGTAGTGATGGGTGAATAAATTAGCGAATCTTCGCTGGTGTGGTAAAAAAAAAAACGAGACGCACGACAAAAATGACGCGACGTGCATCGAAAACGAAAATTTTTCGCCCATCACTAACCATAAGCAAATCTGTATAAACATATCACAGTAGTTTATGTTGCATGAATAATTATATTTTTAAGTTTTAAAAATTATTTAAATATAATAGCATAAAGAGAACTATATTTCCTGCTGGTATCCATGTTTACTAGTTTATATACTACTGATTGTTACATTGGCTATAATATAACATTTACATAGTCCAATGATGTGTTCCAGTTCTATTATAATGACACTAAACTGCATCAAGTGCCAATAACATAACATGTACATCATATTACTTTGGTTGTTTAAATCATAGGTTTTTCAGTCCTGCTATTCATATCAACCAATTTCAAAGGAAACATTTCAGTGACCTATGATAGTTTTTTTTTCAAGCATGGAATATTTCTCAGACAGCAGGCAACATCACCGGTCAGATTTACTAAGGGTCGAATTCTCAAGGGCTTCTAGCCCTCGAATTTGACCGTAGTACGACTTTCGAAGTAAAATCCGACAAAATCGAACATCGAATTTGAAGGACTTTACTGCTCTTCGATTTCTCAATAAAATCGTACGATTGAAGAAATTGTATAATTTCCTTTGATTTCTCGAAAAAATTGTACGAATCGAACGATCGAAGTGTTCGATCGTACGGTTTTTATTCTATTATAAAACTTTAAAAAACGTCTATGGGAGCTTCTCATAGGCATATATAGCAATTCTGTAGGTTTAATCTGGCGAATTGAGCCATCAAATAAAAATTTAAAGGGCAAGTACTTTGATCATCGAATGGTCGAATGATCGAATAGATTTTTATTCAATCTATTCGAATCATTTGATACGATCAAATTTTGCTAATTCAATGATCGAAGTGGCCAAATTTAAATTTAGAAAATTCGAAAAAATCATAATTTTACAATTCGATCGAATTTCGAATCCATTCAAATCCTTCACACAAATTTAGTAAATCTGCCCCCATGTGTCAGAAAGGTGAACACTACCAGCAGATGATTGTTTAAAAGAGTTTATAGTGCAAGTTCAAAATGAAGATCTGAATAAGAATTTCATTGCTAGAAGCATGATATGCAGTATTTGATTACAGTACTGTACATACAAAATTACACCAAATTTTGGTTTACAGAAAGAAAGGAGGGCACAATTTCAGCTCTACTGCAATAGACATCTTTATTATAGTCTCTGAAATGTAAAAACACAAAAAACAGGGAGAAATGGAAAGTATTTTTAACATGGTGGAAATAGTCAGAAAATGTTTTAGGCAATTATCCCTTATTACAAGCTAAACATTTAAAGCTTTAGCCTCTATAAACAAAGTCAGATACTGACATAGGCTGCCTTCACTACAATTGCATATTTAATGCTTAGCTATTGTAGTAATGGAAACCTACAAACAGCAAGAATTAAAGCAACACTGTAAGAAAGAGGATTAAAGTAACAACCTGCCCTAGCTACAGTCCATTTAAAGATTGAAGAAATCAGCCACATATAAAAGAGATGGCTCATAATGGTTAACTAATCTGCCACCACAGGATGTGCTGTAAACTCAAAAAAAAGGTTGTTTTTATATTTACACTGAGCTGTTCCTTTAAAGCCTGTGGTAAAAAAGACATGTGAACTGAAGTTACAAATGGATGGTATATAATGGCAAGAAGCTGAAAATTTGCAGGGTTATGCATGAAACATTATTCTTTATTGGTTAAAAAACATTCACCAATGACTTAATAAAAGGAACTGTTACTAGTAGCGCAAATAATTGCAAGGTTATTTTTTTTTTTTGGTAACATGTTTTATTAACACTTTTCAAAATTTTCCATACATATTTCAACATCTTTCTGTTAAACATTTGGGTTCCAAATCCATATGACAGATGTGATTTCACCTGGTACTAGAGCCATTATAGCCATCTTTCTGTTCTCCAACAGTGCTTTGCCATTTATTGTCAGGACTCAAATATATCGGAAAAGCATGTACATGAAGTGAGGAAAAAATGTTCACAGGTTTAACCAAGAAAAATAAGAACAATAAAGGTCAAGTCTCAATATTTCAAAATCTCAGATTTGGGCATTTGCAGTATTCAATTATGGGTGTGGTAGATGTTGGGGTAAATATCAGCCTTTAGGTTGGTCTCATTTTGTTTCACCCTGGCAGGATTGGTGCCATACCTCGTTTTTCCCATATGGACCAAATGTTAAGAAATTCCATCTTATTCTGCATGTAAGCTACATTAGCCTCGAAAATTATTTTACTGTTCACTCTATTTATAATTTCGGCTAGTGTGGGTGGCACTGTGCTTTTCCATTTGGAAGCGATGGCTATTCGGGTAGCTGTCAGTACTTGATTGATTAGTGCTTGTCTGCTCTTTCGTATTTTGGCCATTGGTTTGCCTAGTACAAGTATGAGAGGGGCTGGAGGTAATGGTTGAGAGAGCAGTTGACCCAGGAGGCCCAGTACCTCTTTCCATAGAGGTTGTATAAGTGGGCAACCCCAAAAGATGTGTAGTAGAGATCCCTGGGCTCCACATTTCCTCCAACAGAGAGGGGAGTAATGCGGAAAGAGTTTATGTAACCTATCTGGGGTATAGTACCAGAAGGTTAATATTTTGTATATTTTTTTTTGTAACATATATATATATTTTTTTATAACGTTTCACATTACAATGTGCATACATCTTGTTCTTAACCATATATATAAAGAAAAAGGAAAGAAAATACAAGCAAATCTATGTTTTCAATAATACATAAATGAGTTATTATACATTCTGTATTCTGTGTCATTCTTTTGCCTAATACTTTTCATATTTCGGTCCTTAAGCATAATAGAGTGCATATATTTAACCAAAGTTAATCAGTTTTTGTTGATCATCATTTGGTATTTTCTACTTGTAGGGTTAATTAGAATTATAACAAAAATTACAGAATAATTTGAATGTATTTTATTTATGTCCTCCCTATTTTACTTGTCTAACCAATACAACCAGAATAAGCTTTTTAACCATAATTCACGGTATCAGATTATTTATCTTGTTTAATTAGTGTAACCTTATTTCCTGTTAAAGTCCCTGTTCATTCGTTACCTTGAGTCATTTCTTTCTTGTTCATTTAAAATTAGTTCCCATGCCGTCCATATTTTTATATATTTGGGCATTTCGTGTTAATATATGCTATCCTATGTTCGAAGTTTCTATTGCTAGTTACTTTTTGGCAGATTTCTTTTATAGAGGGAATCTTTGATGTTTTCCAGTTGGCTGCAATTGAGATCTTTGTAATGGTGAGGACATGATTTAGTAATTTTTGTTGTGCATGTGTGAGTCCTTTTACTGGTTTACCAAGTAGGAAAGTTAATATTTCTTTCTCTATATTGTCATTTGTGAAACGTTTTATGAGTTTTAGAACGTCTTCCCATAGTGGTTGAATCAATGCACAGTTCCAGAAGATATGTAGTACATCTCCTGGGGCTTCTCCACACCTCCAGCATGATTGTGAAACTGTAGGGAATGCCTTATGTAGTCTGGCCGGGGTTAAATACCAGTGCATTAGTATTTTGTATATATTTTCCTTTTGTTTAATACGTGACACAACTTTTTGCATTTTTCCATATTAATTCCGAATCATCCTTTGTGATTTTGGTGTTCAATGCTTCCTCCCATTTCGTCATGTATGAGTGGTTGTAACTTGTTACTATGAATGGGTCATTAATTAGTGAATATATTTTAGATATCAGTTTCTTTTGTGGGAGGCCTTTATAGGCTATTTGTTCGAAGGGTGTTGGCGAATTATTCTTAAAGTATTGCTGGAATGGTATCATATAGTGTCTGATTTGAAAATACATATACCAATGTAGTTGAGAATTGGGAAGCTTAGTTTTAATGTCCTCATAGTTGAGTATGTTTGTCAGTGTGTCGTCTGATGCATCTTTAACTGTGAATAAGGCTGTACTAGCATACAAAGTATTAAAAGGAGCCGATATAGCTGGTTGAAACAAGGGATTTCCTGAGAGTGCTGTGAGTGGAGAATAAAGTGAACTCAATTTATATTTTGATTTGGTCCTTTTCCAAATTTCTATAGTGAGAAGTGTGGCTTTAAGCATTGGAATTGTTAAATTTGGTAGTTTCAATGGTGCCCACAGCCATGCATTAGGATGGTATGGCTGGAACTGTGCATTTTCAATTTTTGTCCAGAGTAGTTCAGGAGACCAATGTGTCCAGGCCAACACCTGGCGTAGTTGGGCAGCTTCAAAATATTTTTGAAGTATAGGGAGCCCAAGACCCCCTTGGTTTGTTGCTGTTCCTAGGGTTAATTTGTTAATTCTATGGGATTTACCACTCCATACAAATTTGTGGAAAGCAGTTTGTACATCTTTAAAAAAATATTTGGGAATCTTCACTGGTAAAGTCTCAAAAAGGTACAAGAACTTGGGAAGTACATTCATTTTGATTGAGGC
>CM044436.1:72836836-72852292 GCA_024363595.1 Xenopus borealis
ACTGCTTCACTATTTCAAAGCTATGTTGAGCAGTCTCTGACCAAACCAGACTTGAAGTTCTACGTAGTAGTGCTTGAAGTGGCTCCACAACTGAAGCATAGTTATGAATAAACTTAGAATACCATGAAGTAAGACCTAAGAAAGCTCGTAAGGTCTGGAAATCAGATGGAGTATGTGCTTGTGTAACCGTGTTGACATGGTCAGGGTCAGGCAGTAATCCATCTTGTGAAATTATATGACACACAAATGACAGCTGAGTTTGTCTGAAGTGGTATTTTGAAAGGTTCAGTTTGAGTCCCACAGAATCAATGCATTTAAGAACCTTTTCCAGGTACTTCTCTTGAAAATCCATAGTTGGAACATAGACAGTTATCCAAGTAGCATTGTACACCAGGTATGTTACATTGTACACCAGGTATGTCACTTTACAAATACATTAGAGGACATTATAGACAAATATCAGGGGACCTTTTTACCCATAAAGAGGATCACCGCACCAGAGGCCACCCCTTCAGACTAGAAGAAAAGGACTTTCATTTGAAGCAGCGTAGGTGGTTCTTCACAGTGACGACAGTGAGAATGTGGAATGCCGGGTGATGTTGTGATGGCTGATTCTGTTTATGCTTTCAAAAGGGGCTTGGATGATTGGACATACAGTACATGATATCAAAGGCTATTTTGATACTAAATTCTACAGTTAGTATAGCTATGGGCATATATGGTTTGTGTGAAAGAGTGGAGGGGTGTGTGTGTGTGTGTGTATGCTGGGTTGAACTTGATGGACTTTGTCTTTTTTCAACCCAATTTAACTATGTAACTATGAGTATGAAGCCAGTCCATAAGGTACATGCTTGAACCAAAACAAACCATCATGCGTGATAAATGCAGTGAGGTCTCGGCTTTCCTCATGCAGTAATACTTGATGATAAGCACTCTGAAGGTCCAGGGTAGAAAAGAATTTTGCCCCTCGGAGTTCTGAAAATATTTCCTCTATGTGTGGCAAAGGATGATTATCCATAACAACTGCTTTATTAGGTTCATGAAGATCAACACACAATCGAATACCTCCAGTTTTCTTCTTTGTTACAACAATTGTAACCCATTGAAACCCATTCAGAGGATTCTGATTTTTCAATCACATCTTGCTCTACCAGTTTCTATAGTTCCTGTGAGACAGTCTCCCTTATAGAGTAGGGCAATCGCCTCAATTTCTGGCGCACTGGTTTTACATCTGGTCTCAACTTAACTTAAGTTCTTTGCACAACCAAGTGAAGTGTTACTTTGTGGTGAAATTTTAGACACAGGCTTTGTGGCAGGCATTGGTGTTGTAGTAATGAGATCATCAAGTACAGATGCAGCCACTTGGATTTGTGTGTTAAATGTGTCGTGACTCAGGGTAATTGAAGAAACTGTGTTATCTAAAGTCATCTTAACTCATTTAATGCATTTAACCTTTTCATTAGCATACCAAAGCACCATTGTTTTCAATGGTGAACTCTTTAATTTGATGGGATACTATGACACAATATTCTGTGCTAAGTGAGTTAAATGGGATGTAGGAGTTAAGTTATTCTGTGTCAAACCCACAATCCAAAGTGGCTTCATCTGTAATTGTAGGTTTAATGCAGCAAAGAGAGCTCTTTGAAGTATAGCAGTACCTTTATTCACAATGTAAAAGTCACATTTTGCAGTATTTGATTCAAATTGTACAGTCACTGGCAAGCAACCAAGCACAGGGATTGGATCCTTTAAGTAACTGACCAGTCTCAGGGCAGGTGCAACAAGCGTATCATTTGCAAAGTATTTCAAGAAAATATGCTTTGGTAGTATACGTAGAAACAGCTGAACCTGTATCAAGCATCAGGTTAATGGAGTGCCCCTTGTCAGCAGAAGCAGTATTGACATTGACAGTGCATATAAACTGGTCTGGAATAAATGTACCAGCTTTATCCACACTGAATACTGTAAAATTGTACTAGTGAGTTCATAAACATCTTTAGTAGAACTACGGCAGACTGTAGCAAAGTGACTTGACTTTAAACATTTGCGGCACTGTGCAGGACATTTAGCATAGTTTGCAAGGTGTTGTGTTGAACCACAGTGAAAGCAGTATGTTTTATTTGCATTTGCTGCACAGTTTTGCAGTGAATCCCTTTCCTTAGCACTGTATTTTTCCTGTGACTGTGCATTATTAGGCCACAGTTTTAAATTCACAATCTGTACATTCCCAGTCAGTACTCTCCCTGACTGAGAGTTTTTTGCCTCTGCCACAGCTGTTTCAATTTGGCTAGCAAATGTAATAGACTTTGCACGGGTTAAATCTTGCTCTAGGAGCAGTCTCTTCCTAATGCGTGGTGAGTTTGTTTTTTCCACTATATGGTCTCTTACCATTTCATCTGTTAGATTCCCAAACTCACAGGTAACAACCAGCTCTCTTAACTACGCAAAGATGCGAATTTGCGCTCAGGGCGGCAAACGTTAGCGAAGTAGCGCTACCGTTAGTTCGCCAGGCAAAGCGCAGTTACACTAGCAATTCCTAATTTGCATACTGCGGGAACTTAAGCGTATAATAGAAGTATATGTTACAGCCACTACATTACACTACACAAGCCCAGGAAACCTTTAATAGATAAAATAAAGTTGTCCTATTGCGCTACATGTGCCCCCTGTATATTTGAGTTGCCATATTTTAGGAAATGTAGGGGGGGAAGGAGGGTAACCCCCCAAAAAAAATCGATCTTTTTCAGACTATCACCCTACAATGGTAAAACACGCCAGCGGGTTTTTTTGGGACTTAGAAAAATGTTCCAATTTTTTTTTCAAACTTCTATCTATTGTATTGAACTTTGCCAGGTCTGACCAGGCGAAGTAAAGTCTAGCGTAAGTGGTAACGGTCAGAAGTTGCGCTAGTCTATCTACTTCACTAGCGTTAGACACTTCACGTTTTAGTGAATTTCCCCCTATATCTTTCAGCAACCACATTTACTGTTGGCAGAAAAAAGTTCTTTATAGCAGTAAGAGCAGTTTCATAATTTTCATCAGGTGATGGTAATGTATAGAATATACACTGTCCCTCTGCCCCCAGGCAGTGAATAAGTAAAGCACGCTTTCTAGCTGCAGAAATCTCCCCTTGGTCAGCAGCAATAATGTAATTATCAAACATACGGATCCAAGCAGTAAAAGGTATGGTAGGCTCACCAGGGTTTGGTAGAAAAGGTGCAGGCTGCTGCAGAAGTAGAAAAGACATCCTTGTCGCCATTTGTTGTCATTTGGTAGCCGATCGTTCGATTTAATGAAAAAATCTTACTTTTTCCTTCGAGTGCTCGAAAAATTTGTAAGATTCGAGCGATCGAGGGGTTCGATCGTACAAATGGTATTCGAGCAGGTGTTTGAAAAAGAAGCCTATGGGGGGATTCCGATAGGCTTCTATTACAATTCCATAGGTTCAATCTGGCAAAGTAGGCAGTTGAATAAAATTTTAAGGTTAAAGTCCTTCGATCATCGAATGGTCGAATGATCGAATATTCGATCAATCTATCTATTCGATCATTCGAATTTTCGGTATTCGAATATCGAAGTGGCCAAATTTGCATATTTGAACCTCGGAAAAAATCGTACGATAGGAATTCGATCGAATTTGATCGAACTTCGATCCATTCACGTGAATTTTGTAAATTTGCCCCATAGTGTAATAGAAATATATTCAAAATATAAGGCTGATTAGTCATTAATACAGATAATTAATAACCAGTGCAATTAGCTGCATCAGAATTTAATAATCAGCAAACCTGTAGCATCAGCTTATGTTACAGCCAGGGAAGCTCATTTTCTGCTGCTGCTGAATAATTAGTGATGACCCTTAAGCTTAGCTTCTCAACAGCTGCTCATAGCTCCCTGACCATGTGAGTGTCACAGACACTTTCCAAGATGGTGACCCCCTGTGACAAGTTTGAAGTCCTGGATCATTGCTGCTATTGACAAGCTGAAACTTTCACATTGTTTATTATATAAAACATGGCATTTTTAGCCATATTCATTTTTAGGGTTTAGTTGTGCTTTAAGCAGGTGAGCTCAGTGTAGCACACACATAATAAATAGGCTGCCAGGACTTGGCACTCTACATGATATGTATATCATTATAAATAACCAAAAGATCACACTGGCAACATTTCACAGTACATACCAACCTTAAAAGGATCCTGTCATGGAAAAAAAAATCAAAATGCATAAGTTAATAGTGCTGCTCCTGAAGAATTCTGCAGTGAAATCCATTTCTCAAAAAGAGCAAACAGATTTTTTTATATTTCATTTTGAAATCTGACATGGGGCTAGACATTTTGTCAATTTCCCAGCTGCCCCATGTCATGTGACTTGTGCTCTGAGAAACTTCAATCCCTCTTTACTGCTGTACTGCAAGTTGGAGTGGCATCACCCCCTCCCTTTCCCCAACCCAGCAGCCTAACAAAAGAACAATGTGAAGGTAACCAGATAAGAGCTCCCTAACACAAGATAACAGCTGCCTGGTAGATCTAAGAACAGCACTCAATAGTAAAACCCATGTCCCACTGCGTACTATTCAGTTATATTGAGAAGGAAAAACAACAGCCTGCCAAAAAGCAGTTCCCTCCTAAAGTGCTGGCACAAGTCACATGACCGGGGCAGCTGGGAAATTGACAAAATGGCTAGCCCCATGTCAGATTTCAAAGCTGAATATACAGATGCAATCACTTTGGATGGTGAGTTAAATGCGTCGCGACTTAACTCATTTATCTCATTTATCCCACTTATCACAGAATATTGTGTCACAGCATCCCATCCAATTAAAGAGTTCACCATTGAAAACAATGGAGCTTTGGTATGCTAATGAAAAGGTTAAATGCATTAAATGAGTTAAGATAACTTTAGATAACACAGTTTCTTCAATTAATGCTGAGTCACGACGCATTTAACTTACAAATCCAAGTGACTCTATCTGTAATAAAATCTGTTTGCTCTTTTGAGAAATGGATTTCAGTACAGGAGTCTACTGGAGCAGCACTATTAACTGATGCATTAAAAAAAAAAACATGTTTTCCCATAACAGTTTCCCTTTATGTGTAATAGATCTTGCCAGACTAATTTAATTTCCTTCTATGAGAAGGTAAGCATGGACCTCAATCCTGGGAAGGCAGAGGAGATGGAGGTGGGCATTGAAAGTACAGTTTCTGTCTTTCCTGATTATATAAAATTGTTCAGAACTATAGGTTCCATGCAGGATGCTACCACTTTGCAGAGTGATTTGATGAATTTTAAAACTGGGCAGCAAACTGGAAATGAGGTTCAATGTTGTCAATGCAAGGTTATTCACTTTGCTAAAAGTAATATAAATTTTTTACACTAAATGGCAGTGTGTTCAGAGTTCCTTAACTGAGAAGGATCTTGAGGTTTTTGTAGATAAAAAGTTGTCTAATTCTGGGCAGTGTCATTCTGTGGCCACTAAAGCAAATAAAGTACTGTCTTGCATAAAAAAAGAGCATTAACTATATGGATGAAAGCATAATCTTGCCTCTTAATAAGTCCCTGGTAAGGCCTCACCTGGAATACGCAGTGCAGTTTTGGGCTCCAGTCCTAAAGAGGGATGTAAATGAGTTCAAGAGTGCAGAGACATGCAAATAACTGGTTAGTGGGATGGAAGACTTAAATTATGATGGCAGACTGTCATGGTTGGGGATGTTTTCTCTCGAAAAAAGATGCTCAAAAAGGGACGTGATTACACTTTATATGTATATTAGAGGACATTATCGAAAAATATCAGGGGCCTTTTTTAACCCATAAAGAGGATCACCACACCATAGGCCACCCCTTCAGACTAGAGGAAAAGAATTTAAATTTGAAGCAGTGTAGGTGAGGACAGTGAGTTTGAGGAATGCACTGTTGGATGATGTTGTGATGGTCGATTCTGTTAATGTCTTTGAGAGTGGTTTGGATGATTTCTTGGACAAGCATAATATCAAAAGCGATTGGGATACTAAAATCCATCTGTGTATGGGTATACTGTATATATAGCTTATGTCAGTATATGGAGGGGTCAATGTGTGTATGTATGGATGCTGGGTTTCATTTGGAGGGGTTGAACTTTATGGACTTTGATCTTCTTTCAACTCAATATAACTACAGTATGTAACTATGTAACCATATTTATACAAAGTAATGCATTAAATATGGATATGAAATATCTTCTCAAGCCTGTCTCTGGGGTCCATCACAAACGTCAGTGGAATCCGACCACCTCATACTGATACTACAATATATTAAAGTCTTAGTTGGAGACATTGCTGCTTATCCTTACAGTAGCTACCCACTTATCTAGATGTTTTAACTAGATAGACATAAGTGGTATGATAAAATGATCTCAGTAAAACTTTATGAACTAAGTGGAAGATGTAGCAAAGATATTTGCACCTGGGCAGTAACTCTTAGCAACTTGTTAGTTATTAGCTTTTTCAGCCACCTGCACAGAGAACCATTAAAACAAAAGTTTGAGTGGTTCTTAATTTGTTTATTATTGATAAATAGCCTGCCTAGTTTTGTGGCCTGCTGAATTCCTAGCCTTTTGATATTTGCTGGAATTTTCATCACACAAATCAAATTATCCTATTTATTCAGTCAAATCAATAGTTCCAATTGATCGAAACAATGAAAAATATTATTCATCATGGTACCCATTTTCCAGTAATCGGATGTAACCATCTCAGAACAAATCTTAAAAACAAACCTGTCTGAGGTACTAAATGCCTTATAGGGTCAAGGAAAATATTTACATTTCTAATTCTGTCAATAGATATTGAAATGGAATTTTCCTAGAGGTTCAGAATTATTAATTTTTTTATTAACACATATAAAAATCATCATGCATTGGTCCATGATAGTGTTCAGGGAATGTGACCCCTAACTGTGTCACAGGGATATCAATATCTGATCAATATTACATTGATTTTATTTCTGTGACTATGAAATAAAATATTTGGTAAAGAAATAGGTAAAAACCAACATTTTGCAGAAAATTCTTAATCCTATATGTCATATTTGGTCAACAGAACTTTGTCAACTGTTCCTGCATTTCTATTTTAGATCTGGTATACTATATAGTGCTATTCTAACAGTTTTTTTTATGCTAGATGGCACAGGCCATTCCGTTAAAAAGTTCCTCACTGTAAGGACTCAAAAACAATGAAATTCTAAAACCTGTAAGATTACAACTGACATCAGAATTTCAGAACAGCTTTTTTCCTACCTGTCGGATTTAATCCACTTTCCTATGCATATAATGAGAGAAAATTGCACACAGGGTTTAGAATAGCACAGTCTTGAAGGGAAACTACAGTAATAGATATCTATTGTACATTTTAGCTAGGTAATTTAATATTTAATGAAAATTGTAAAATATTATTGATTCATTAATGGAAAATCTTTATTTCTATTTCAAATTCTCCACTAAAATAATGAAATATATATTGCAAAGATAATATATATTTCCTTTTTTAAGATAGCTAACACCAATGTGTTAAACTCACCAACTGATGATGAAAAAAGTTTGCCTACTTGAACAGAAAAGACTATTGAATACAAGCACATAACGACGAGTGCACAGATAAAAGAGCTCATTATGCATGCACCAAACATGGCTGCCCACACAAGGAGCTGAGTCCTGGGGAAGGAGGCATACCATTGAAAAGGGGTGATTTTCCTAAAAAAGGTATTATTTTTAGTCAGCAACTCCAGTGGGTGTAACAATTATTGGGTAACAGGTCCCCTTTCACAACAAATGCATTTTTAAGTAGTGCCTAACCATTTAATTGGGGATAACTAAAATCCACCAGAACATTAGTTTACTGAGCACCAAGTTGGGGATTGTCATTTATGCATTGCTAATATTGCAAACCGCCACTTTTTAATTGGCACAATTATGAAAACATGTACAAAACCACAGTCCCTATTTGTAACGATTGGTATCCCAAAACCCAGAGCAAACCCCAAGGTCCCGGTCACAGCTCACTCTTCTGCCTTTAACAGCCGCCTTTCACTTCGGGAGGAGCCCTCAGCTAATTGGATGCCGCCAGGTCTTAATGTGAGAGGACTAGGGGGGAGAGTTCTGGGCGAGCAAGGGAACCGCACGTGGTACAGGAATGGAGGACAAGAAGCGTAGTCAAGGGACAGGCCGGGTCAATAACCAGGGTCAGACAATACAGTACCAAATCAGGACAGAAGGGTAGTCGAGGTCACAGGCAAGAAGGTCAAACACTAGAATAAAGTAGAATCACACCCAGGAACTCACAATAGCAGAACCTATATTGGGCAATGATTCAGTGCAGGGCAGGGGTCTTTATAGGCAGTCTAATGGCTTACGCTGATCACATGGGGCCAGATTGATAACAGCTGAACAGAACCCTGCCTTACTTGCAGTTACATGTATAGCAAGGGGAGTGAACCAGGGCAAAATCTGACTGCTCACATAGAGCAATGGTAAGTTGAACAGCTCAGAAACATTAGGTCCCTGGTTCAACTCCAGGCAGGCCATTACACTATTGTATTATTTATATTCATTAGAGAAGTTCAGGGTAGTTTCTCTAATTAGCATAGAGTGTGTCAGGAATGCAGACACCTGGGCATAGCTGGTCCCTTCAAATTTAGTTTGTCATATATCACAGCGTTATGAAATATGTTGGCACTATAGAAATACAAGTTAATAAATAAAATAATTTATTTTAAAAATATATTCTACTTTATTTCATCTTCTAGTATTGGGTCCATAGGCAACATTCTTCTCAAAGCTGTGGCCACCTACTGGCTTTGTGCATTTGCACATTTTTACAAATCAAACATAATTTTGGTTTGCAAGGGGCCGTAGCTGTTAGTACTTGTGAGGTCTGGAAGTTCACAGTGCTTGCTGCATGTGTGATAAAGAGCAGGAATTGGCATGAAACTTAAGACTGAAAATTATGTTCTCACACTAAAACTAATATCTTACACTAAAAAGCTAAGGGGCAAATTTACAAAAATTCCCATAAAATCCCTCAAATACCCTCCAAATTTGAAAAGCATTCGACTATCAAATGCTTATCTAATAGTTTTAGGCTTTTATTTCCTCAATTTTGGATTTCTCTATGAAATCGTACAATCGAATATCGATCGATTTAAAAAAAACAACGTACTTTTGCCTTCGAGCCTCCGAAAAAATCAAGGCGTTCGATCGTATGAAGGGTATTCGAGCAGGTCTTTCCAAATGAAGCCTATGGGGGGGTTCCCATAGGCTTCGATTGGTATTCGGTAGGTTCAATCTGGCGAAGTAGGCATTCGAAGAAATTTTAAATCATTGGATCTATTCGATAATTCGAATATTCGGTATTTGATGATCGAAGTGGTCAAATTTGCATATTTGATCCTCCAAAAAAAACGTACTATCGAATTCGATCGAACTTTGATCTCTTCACACAAATTTTGTAAATCTGCCCCTAAGTATTTGGCAATAATAAATACTACATGGATTAATGTGGTGCAACATGAAATATTGATATACTGATCAATGTCCCAAAAGTAACACATCACAGTTAAAAGAGGGTTCACATGCACCTCCCTGAGCCTTCTACTAGTGGAGTGAAATTATACCAGTTATACTAAAGTAGGCACTCAATGAAGAATCTTCCTCACAAGACTGCTTGTTAAGTGGCTTCTCAGGTGTAACATAAAATATTAACATTTTTGTTGACAGATTTGCATATAAACACACCATAATTATAATTATGGAGTGGGACAAAAATCAACAACAGTTTGCTTCATTAAAATTTATATATACCTTATATGACTCTGCAGAGTAGTTACATACAGTAGTTACATAGTATAATTGGGTTGAAAAAGACAAAGCCCATCACGTTCAAATGAAAACCCAACATCCAGACACACACACCCCTCCATACCGTTACATAAATTATATATGCCCATATACTAACTATAGAGTTTAGTATAACAATAGCCTTTGATATTATGTCTGTCCAAGAAATCATCCAAGCCCCTCTTAAAAGCATCAACAGAATCAGCCATCACATCACCCAGCAGTACATTCCACAACCCCACTGTCCTCACTGCGAAGAACCACCTACGCTGCTTCAAATTAAAGTAATTTTCTTCTAGTCTGAAGGGGTGGCCTCTGGATCTGTGATCCTCTTTATGGGTAAAAAGTTCCCTTGCTATTTGTCTATAATGTCCTCTATTGTATTTGTAAAGTTTAATCATGTCCTGTTGCAAGGGCCTTTTTTTCCAGATAAAACAACCCCAACCTGGACAGTCCACCCTCATAATTTAAGTCTTCCATCCCTCTAACCAGCTTAGTTGCACATCTCTGCACTCTCTCCAGCTCCAGCTCACCTGTCCACTGTCTTATGAATTCTTATGAGGTCAACTTTATGCACTCAAAGCATCTTGTAGATGACCATGTATTTGATAAACAAACAGGTAAACAGGACTTGAACAAATGTTTTAAATTTATACAACAATTTTGCCCTTAGGTAGTTGTGCCTGTATATATACAGTAAATATATATATATAGTATACAGCTAGAGGGGTAGCACATGGGCGGGTAATGAGCATGGCAAGTCACACACTGACTGTTATGAATGATGCACAAGGAGGGAACACCAGGCAAAGAACAAAAAGGGAGCCTTCTAGATGAGTGTAAGCTGCATATTTAGCTAAACCCACAGTCCTGTAAAATACTACCCCCACTCTCCAGGTCTTCATTCATGAAAAATGAAATTATGTAATAATGTTAATTTGCTATAGACAAAAAAATCACAATCACAAAGGCCCCTTGGTGTGATGCAAGGGTTCTTTGTGTGCCATAATCCTGCCACTTTCAATTATTCTCTACTATATATTAAGGAAGAATAGGAGCAAAAAACGAATTCCAACAATTAAAAAATTGTGCCCCTTATAATTTAACTGAAATGACCAACTGAAAAAGCTGTATTTTTTAAAGTAATAATATAGTAATGTCTATCTTGATTTTTGTACAATTATTAGGTATTTGTAAACCATATTAGGACTTAAGGAGCACAATATTTTGTATTGCAAAAAAGACAAAAACTGCAGAAATAAAAAAAAACCTTTAATATGACATTGAAGAAATTGTATCCCTTGTAAATTTACTAAAATAACTAACTGAAATGCTATTTCTTTTTTTAAATTATAATATAGGAATCTGTAGCTTGATTTTTATATAATTATTAGGTATTAGGTGTTAAGGGACACACAACAAAACTTATATATACAATTATTTTACACCACGCATGACTTTGCAAAATCAATGGGCAGAGAAGGATGAATATTAACACTATAAACTGTTAACATTGGCAAATTAAATTGTCTTTTGCATAAAACCTGTATAAATATCCCCCAATAAATGCATATGAATTAATTATATTGTGCATGCATGGTTTGCTCAAAAACTATTAAAATTAACAATTACAGGAAGAAATCATCACTAATTGGAATTTAGCAAATCTTTACAAATGCATTTGCCATGTTACTTTAGACATCGGAGGTGAAATGTAATTGTTCAGTATAAAAATAAAAACTGGTTAAATAGACAAGACTGTGAAAAATAAAAAAATGTTTTTAATATAGTTAAAATGTAATGTATAATGGCTGAAGTGACTGAATGATTAAAATGATAGCCAGAACACTACTTCCTAGCATCTCTCTTGGTTTCCACTGATTGGTTACTAGGCAGTAACCTATCAGTGACTTAAGGGGGGCAACATGGGTCATAACTGTTGCTTTGGAATCAGAGCTGGATGCTGAGGATCAATTGCAACCTCACTGAACAGTAATGTCCCATGTGGCCCCTCTTCAAGTCATTGACTAACTCAGGGTTGGAGAGCTGAAAAGCAGAAGTTCTGTTATATTAGACATCCAGTCACACCAACCTTTATAGATTACATTTTTGACTAACTATATTAGAAATATTTTTTATTTTGCACAGCCTTTTTTAACCATGTTTTTATATTTACACTGAATGACAATATAATTTGCTTACTAATGTACTCTAATGTAGTGTATGATATATGTATAGCCAAGATTTAGTACTGCTGGATGGGAATGTCGCCACCAAGATGATCTAAGTATTTACAGATATTTAAGTCTCTACATGAGATGATATAGGCTGGAGAAAAAATGGCATTTTAACAGGAGATAAAGTAGGAAAGAAAAATATTCATAGTTTACCCTCTGTGTTTAATGTCAGATTATAAAATTGATCACTGTAAATGCTAAATTCAAATTATTACAGCATGGTCTACAAACTAAATTTAAAATAAATAGAATTTAGATTTATATTTTACCTTTCCCCAGGAGAAAAAATATAAACATTAAAAAATATTTTTTAATCAATGCTTTTGTGCTGTATCAGTACTAAATTAAATACTTGTAACATTTTACCAGACATTCCTTAAATATAACTGATTCATTTTTAGGTTTAACAGAATTCTATTGATCTAAACACTGCAACATGCTACATTTTTTGTTTTAAGTAATTAATTTTAACCTATTACATTTTTGGGTGGAAAAGAAGGTTTTTACTAATCTTTAATTAAAGAGGATACAAATCTACTGTAACGGAGAATGCTACCAAATGTCTTCAAATACAGTACTCACTAAATATATGCAGGACATTGTTATACAGTAGCAATCATTAACAATGAAAAATTAAAAATTTTTTAAAAAAGTATGAAAGGTTTAATGAAAGGAAAAATAAATTATGGTTTTAATTTGTGCCAATTTGTGGAATCCCTTTTATGAGTAGATTAAAATTACATTTTTTTTATATCAATATGATTATATTCAATACCTAGAGAATTGTAAAATAGTTCTGATTTTCCTCAGCATCAGTTTTAAGCAGAATATTAAAAAGATGATTCATTCTGAAATCCAACATATTTTACTGGTATAACAGTGACATCCAGTGGTCATAATGGAAAATGAGTATTGATGAGTATTTTCTTTTTACTTAATTATAGGGCAAAGAAAATAGGAGAATGTGCCATGTATCCTCAGAAATTTGGTACATATCTAGCTTTTTCTAAAAGTTTTGTGCTCTTTCACTTTTGGGGCATTTCCTGGAGATGAAGTTAATGGACAGTTTTTCTGTAGCATTAGCACTGTGAGAAAACTGCAGCAAAAACTCCATCTCTAATACATGAGTGTTGAAGTTTTCAAAAATTGAATATGAATAATTATAAAAATGTGAGGCATACAAAGACCCCAATACAAAAGTAGTGGATACAAACTGGCCTGTGTTCTAAAAGGCCCAAAAATCTAACTTGACCTGAGAAAAAAATATATTTTACTCCAAAATACCATACTGCAAAACTTTGCTAAAGTTGGAAGTTTTTATTTGAAATTGCAGAAATGCCTCAAATTTACAGCATCATTTCTCCCGCATCATTAGGTACTACAATAAAAATGGCCCATAGTCTTATGGACTGAAATACAATCTGTGGTGAATGCTGTGGGATAAAGCAGTAACAGTACAGTAACAGTTACTATCTATCTATTTCATGAAATTCCTAAATTGAAGGTTTTATGTAAACATAATGCCCGATAATGACCATATGTTTCTAGCATGTAACTTACTATGTTTTCATGACTGTGCATTTTTTAATACGGTTACAAATATTTGTTTCCATGGCGCCACAAATACAATACTTCCATCATCTCATAAAATGACATTGTTAAATATTAAAATGTAACCACAAACTTGTTTCATGTTTTTGCCGACAAGTGAGAAAATAACTTCCGCACATAAAAAGTATCAGAAAGGTACTGGAGGAGAGCCACCAACTGATTTAGACCTCAAGGACTATGAGGAAGAAATATCAACCATACTCAGACAAGACACAATAACTGGCATGGTAGACCATTATGATACAGATGCAGGTTAAATCAATATATGTAAATCTATTTTCCTAAAGATTTTGCATACAATTATGTGTTCCATTTTGATAAATGTGACATTAAAGCACGCCACACAAGCATTCAACCACTTTTATTGTGGGTTTTAGAAGCATTTTGTTGAACAAATGTTCAACTCCAACTTTCACCCATTTAAAAAGACAGTTGTAAAAATGTAATAGAAATTAATACAAAGGGGTGGGGTTCAGTTTCTGAGCTCAGTTTTAATATCATGCTTTGATCAATGTAGCCCTAACATGTAGACATATGTATTTTAGAAGTCACACATTTCTACATGTAGCTGACTAAAATATCTTTAATTCTTGTTGCTCGCTTACTATTTAGGGGCAAACAACATAAAGGAGTTTGATGACAACCATCAGCAGAGTGAACAAATGTATGTGGAGGAGGAAGATTAACATAAATTGCACCAAACACCAAGTAAATATTGCAATTAAAGGGGTGGTTGACCTTTAAGTTTTAGTATGTTATAGAATGGCAAATTCTAAGCAACTTTTCAATTGGTCTTCATTGTCTATTTGTTATAGTTTTTTAATTATTTGCCATCTTCTGACTCCATCTTTCAAATGGGGTCAAAGCAAATGCCCTGTAAGGCTAAAAATGTATTGGTATTGATACTTTTTATTACTTGTTTCTAGTCAGGCCCTCTGCTCGTCATATTCCAGATTCTTCTTTAAATTAATGCATGTTTGCTAGGGCAATTTGCACCCTAGCAACCAGATTGCTGAAATTGCAAACTGGAGAGCTGCTGACTAAAAAGCAAAATAACTCAAAAACCGCAAATAATAAAAAATGAAGACCGAATTCAAATTCAAGTCAATGGCAGATGTCCCTTTTACAATTGGAAGATATCATGAGCTTGGTATTGTACAATAATCTGAATAATTTCTGGTTTTCGGATGATAATCTGAAAAAATCTGATTCTTCAGGTGTCAAATATGAAAAAAAACATATGATTCAGATTTTTTCACAATTTTGAATGCATGTTGTATGCATATTAGGATAAGCCATTATACAGATTCAGCCACTTGGATTTGTGAGTTAAATGTGTCGTGACCCAGGGTTAATTGAAGAAACCGTGTTATCTAAAGTTATCTTAACTCATTTAATACATTTAACCTTTTCATTAGCATACCAAAGCACCATTGTTTTCAATGGTGAACTCTTTAATTGGATGGGATGCTGTGACACAATATATTGTGCTAAGTGGGATAAATGGGATAGATGAGTTAAGTTATTCTGTGTCAAATGCACAATCCAAAGTGGCTTCATCTGTATCTTTTTGTATTAGTTAACAATTCCTTTATATTTTTGTTCTATACCAGTTATAGAGGATGATCAAGTGTCACGAAGATGGCGGCGCCCATAGCCCATGACGTCATCGCACCGCGCCAAGCGCATTTCGGCGCCAAATTCAAACTTAAAAGGACTACCTCCTTGATCCTAACTACA
>CM044436.1:72866748-72883026 GCA_024363595.1 Xenopus borealis
TCCAATGGCAGCCCAAAAGCATTAAATATTTAGGAGTGATGATAACCCCTGAATACAACTCCATTTCCGCTGCAAATTACCCTAAGGTTTTTAAAAAAAATTTCTCCACACTTAGAAACTGGGAATCTATGAAACTATCCTGGTTAGGTAGGGTCCAAGCCTTAAAAATGGCAATTCTTCCACAGCTACTGTATTTATTCCGTACACTATCTGTTAACCCTCCCATGTCTTAGCAACCTTATTTGGTCTAAAGGAGTTAATCACTTCTCCCTACCTCCAACCATGAGCCATTCTCTATCATTTTGGAAGACTATCCAGGGCCAATACCCCTTTACCTCTTACTATAGACCAGCATTATCCATAATAAATAACCCAGAGTTCCTTCCAGGTCAAGTAAGTGGAGCCTTCTCCCGGTGGCAAGTGAACAGCCTTACTACAATGTTCCAATTAACGCAAGGGCTTAAATTTATAAGCATGGGCACCTTACAAGAAAAATATCAAATGCCAGTTTTGGAATTATTCAGATATGCCCAAATAAGACACTACTATATGTCGATAATAGGGAACAAATCTTGTACCTTGCCTCCACCCACACTATATGAGCGTCTATGTCTGCATTCCATCAAATTTAAAGGGGCTATTTCTAGTATTTATGACCAGCTGGTACACCAACAACCATTAAAGGACTTAACATTTGTAAGACAATGGGAACAGGAACTACATATTACTCTTGAAGAAAAAGACTGTTTGGATAGGCTCCTGGAAATGACAAAATGTTACCCTAGTATACTAGTTCAGGAAACTTCCCAAAAGGTTATGACAAGGTGGTATTTGATCCCAGAGAAAATCTCTAAATGGTATCCCACCTCGTCACCCTTATGCTTCCGAGGCTGCGGACAAAATGGCTCCTTTCTACATACCTGGTGGTCGTGCCCCAAAACTCTTAGATTCTGGACTAGAATCTTTTGACGAAAACTCACCCTGGTGGTCTAGTGGTGCGACGGGGACGCCCGCCGCGCCGCCTTCCCCCTCTGCCAGCATCCTCTTAGTGCGCGCGCGGTGCGCACTTCCTATATTTATAGGCGCAGGCGCGCTGGCGTTTTCGCGTCAGCACGCAATGGCGCCAAGTTTGAATATTTAAAGGGGCATTTTATTAAACTCATTGCCCGTGATAGGATTTGCTCCTGGTGCCTTGTAACTGTGCTGTTAAGCTTCTGACCTGTTCTGCTTCCTGTGTTTGACCCTGCCTGGCTTATTGATTACCCTGTTCTCTGTATCCTGACCTGTGTCTGTTTTGACTACCGTTTTTTCCTAATCCTACCTGATTGATCACCCGGTTTGACCCATTGCCTGCCTGATGTCTCCTAGCTATCTGCCTGCCTTGACCCGGCCTGTTTGACCATGAACTTGCCTACCCCGTCTGTACCATGACCATCGGCCTTTAAAGACTCTTTATCAGTCGTGCCCCACTGCTGGCCAGAACTCCTGCCTTGCACTTCTCGTTTAAGTCCAGGTGGCATCTGAGTAGCTGAGGGCTCCTCCCGAAGCCAAAGGTGGTCACACTACTGGTGAAGCACGAGCCTAGACCAGGGTGCTTGGCGCTTGTTCTGGTATTGGGTGCCGACCGTGACAAATCTATACAATGATCAACTGTGTTACAGGTTTAAATATAAGCAAAAACCCAGCAGATGCCCTACTGCATGGTAGAATGAAAGGCTGCAATAGAGACGGGAGAAAGCTAATTAACAAAATACTATCTGCGGCTAAGCAAACCATTGCTAAGGCCTGGAAAACAACTTCCCTTGATGTTCAGCAAGTTAAGACAGAGTAGATAACTACATGGCGATGGAGAAATTAATAATGACCGCCAGGTGGGACTTGGAAGCTTTTCACAAGACTTGGGATCCTTGGATCCAATATAGAGGGTTCACAATATGACATACACGGTTAAATATATACATAATTTAAATAAGGTTAACTCTACCTTAAGGGATGCAAATCCACCATATTGGAAAATCAGACGTTACTCTTGTTGTAATCTTATGTTAATTTTATTTAATTTTTTTTTCCTTTTTCTCTGCTACACTGTACATTGGTCTTTCTTCATTTATAGTACGGGAAACATACAGTTCCATAAGACTAAACAACAACAATGTAATGCAGTAATGATGTACAGTAATGTGAACATTTGATAATATTGTATGTACAGCAATATAATATTACCTCAATAATTGTCTTTACACTAACCTTACCCCCTTTTATTTTCTGTACCACCATGAAAACGAAATAAAGACTATTTAAATTAAAAAAAAAAGTAAAAATTGGATTTTATTTTTTTGACTTTACTTGTCCTTTAAACCATGAAATGGCTTCCCTTCTTGCCAGTTCATAGGTCTCCATATCTGCTGGACAGTTCCAGTTCCAGTCTGATCCTGTTTCTGAAATTTCTCCCATACTGGTATTACCAGTTCCTGTTTTCCAAATCTCCCTGTTCTTGTATGCCTGTCCCTGGACTTGTTAACTTTGAACTCCTGAGCCAGTAAGTTGTTGATTTTGTTATTTCAGTACTATGGAACTCATTTACGTTATGTTGGCTAAATAAACTCTCTTACTGCAAGCATCATGCTAGTCTCCTTGACAGTCTACTCCCTCCCAGTTTATACTTTAATTATTAACCCAGTGGCCCTTCTGATCATTCCAATGTGGGGATTGAGCTACTGGGCATGACAGCATGAGAGCCCTATTGTTATGTACATGATAACTGGAATAATGTATACAAAAACAAAAAAATGGTATGGGGCTCAAGTTGAAATACTTTAGAACCTCCAGCCAGTATAACCTTAGCAGAATAAATAAAGTGTAACTAGACTTGCAAAAAAAAAGTGTATGTTTATTTTAGTTGTTTCAGATGACACCAATATCACACCAAAAACAAGGTGCATAACCCTGTCCCTACTTCTTGAAACATTGTTTTTGGTGTGATATTGGTACTATGTCAAACTATTAAAATAAACATGCACTTATTTTTTGCAAGTTACACTTTTTTTTCTACTAGGTGGAATAATGTACCAATATTGCTTCTATGGGGGGGGGCAAAATGAAAATGAATAATAATAATAAAAGATTCTACTTTTTTTTAATCGGTATCCCCCATCCCTACATTTTCTGTACAGATCACTCAATGCAATTTAAATTGCATATTATTAAATCTTAAATACTGTCCTTTTTTCTCATACTAGTAGAATTTTAGTTTCACAAAGCATTCACAATAACTAAAAGTTCCATTTACTAAACATTCATCAGCATATACAACAATGGAATGTTTAGTGCTACTGAAGGCTTATCATAACGTTTACTTAAAAAGAATACTTTCCTTAATTACATTTTTTGGAAATGTTAATAGAATGTTTAGTAAAATTGGATCTTCAGTTAAAGAGTAAATTTAATTCCATTTTCTGTTGTCTAATGTGGCAACAAAAAAGACAAAGAATGGAGTATTTAAAATGTAATTTATAAAGTCAAAATTATTATTGTTCAAAACCTTCAAATCCCAAAGAAACCCTAATGCATGTGTATCATGCACATACACAGATCCGTCTTTACACTGACAACTTATAACTTAAGATCATGACAAAATATGTTAGAGAATTTTTCTTTAATGTGTTTAAGTGCTTCCTTATTTAAGAAAAAAACTTGAACCAAATAGTTGTGTGGAAATTGCATTATTCCATTAATTTTCAATGAGACAGAAAATCTAAAATATTTAATTAAGCTGGGAAAATAAGTAAAATGGCAGCATCCTGCGTCAAACTTCTGCACAATACACAATCTGCAAAAATAGAAACTATACATAGGGGCCGATTTAAAAAATTCACATGTATTCATGTGAATAAAACTGAATTTGATCGAATAGGCTTCTGAGGCTAAATCCTGATCGAATAGGATTCTTACGATCGAAGTCTTTGCTCGTTCAAATCGTACGAATCATTCGAATGATCGAATAATTCATTCGAATGGTCGAATGGTCATTATTCGATCGTTATAAAAGGGTAGCCTAAAACTATTTGATTAGCATTTGAAAACTGAATGCTAATCGAATATCGAGTAAAAACTAATTTATTTTGGGGAATAATAGTAAATTTGCCCCTTATTGTACCCTCCTACAGTTCACTAATAGAAAAGTTAAAAAGCAAAGACAGACTCCTGTGGTGCTCCATTAAAAACACTGACACTCTTAGTAATGTAACCTTCAGTCAATTCTCTGTCCTACAACAAATATTGTTTTAGACCAATTTTAAATAATTTAATCAGTAATCTTCTGTGTGGAAATGTAGCAAAGGTTTTGCAAGTGGATAACATCCAGTGCCATCCAAGAGTGCAGGATGGTTGAGGCTGGTTTTCGATTGAAAACTTGATAAATTGAGTTTTTAAAGTGGCAATTTTATAAAATCACACATACAATTCTAATTTAAACTCTAATCCAGTTTTTGTTTGTAACCTCGAAATATTCAAGTTTTTTTACCAATATGATTTTTTTTCGACCTGATATTGGTAAATAAGACAAATTTGTGGATGAGAATTAGGTCAAGTTTGTCAAGTTTGGTAAAATATGATTTAAAAAAATGAGTTTTGGTAAATAAAGCCTTTAAAGTGTGAAATTAGAGCTCCCCACAGAAAACCACACCCACTTTCTATTTATTCCTATGGGATTTTACAAAGTGTATTTAACAAATGGTGAACTCTTTCCCACTGATAAATACCCATCTAAAATCTAATAGGAATAAATAGAAAGTGGATGTGCTTTTTGTGGTGAGCTGTAATTTCACACTTTAATAAATCTGCATTAAACACTTTTATCATACCATAATGGCTTTGCTTGTAAGTCTTTCCTTGCTTGCAATGGGACTATAATAAAATATATTTGTTTAGCAGCATTTTAAACACATTCCATTGTCCTGTTTATCTCAGCGAAAAGTGTTTTCCAGTAAATATATTGCAGTCTGTACATCTAAAACTTGGATTTTAGTTACTCCCTTATAGAGTTGTCCTTAAAATGTAATCTCAAAGGGGATAATGTATGATTACTGTTCACTATATGCTCACACAAGAAAATACTGATAATGATACTGTATTATGGCCTTTTGTAAATTTTAATGGGTAAGATATTTTCAGCATCTTCTCTAGGTTACACATTTAGCAAGTATGTGTAAAAAAAAAAAGCTTTCCTTTCTTTTTTAATACTTTCTTGTTTTCATTATGTTATTATTATAAATAGACTATTGTTCTGAATTCTTTAGCAGCTGCCAGAAAATGAGGAGATACCCCATATTTCTATTTGTAAACAACTACAAATAGAACTCTTGTATGCAATGTGTGTTTGCACCACTAATAATAATGCAAATATACTAGTTAATGCAAATAATTAATGACAATCAAAAATAACTGAGACATTTCAAAGTGGCAAGTATATGATCCAATTAGTAAACAGGCCTAAGTAGAACTTATCAGCAAACAAAGTAACCATTCAGTGTAAAAATAAAAATGTGTAAATAGGTAGGCTGTGCAAAATAAAAAAATTTGTAATACAGTTAGTTAGTCAAAAATGTAATGTATAAAGCAGATGAGCAGATGTCTAACAAAACAGAACAGAACACTACTTCCTGCTTCTTCCAGCTCTGTGAGTTAGTCAGCAACTTTAAAGGGGTGGTTCACCTTCAAGTTAACTTTTATTATATTGTAGAAGGGCCAATTCTAAGAAACTTTTCAATTGGTCTTTATTATTTATTTTTCATAGTTTTTTAATGATTTGCAATTTTCTTCTGTTTCTTTGCAGCTTTCAAATGGGGGTCACTGACACCATCTAAAATCAAATGTTCTGTAATGCTACAAATGTCTTGTTATTGCCACTTTGTATTACTTATCATTCTATTCAGTCCCTCTCCTATTCATATTTCAGTCTCTTATTCAAATTAATGCAGGGTTGGTAGGGGGATCTGTACCCTAGAAACCAAATTGCTGACACTGCAAACTAGATAACTGCCGAATAAAAAGCTATTAAACCACAAACAATAAAAAATTAAAACCAAATGCAAATTGTTTCAGAATATCCCTCTCTACATTATACTAAAAGTTAACTAAAAGGTGAACAACCCCTTTAAGGGGGGCCACATGTGACATAACTGTTCAGTAAGTTTGCAATTGATCCTTAGCATACAGTTCAGATTCAAAAGCAACAGTTATGACCCATGTGGCCCCCCATCAAGTCACTGATTGGTTACTGAAACCAAGAGAGCTGCAAAGCAGGACATAGTATTCTGGCTATTATTTTATACATCCAGTCACTCCAGCCTTTATAGGTTACATTTTTGGCTGAGTATTTTTACAGTCATGTAATGTCAATAGATTTTGTATACAGAGGAAAGGTAAAGAAAAAGAAGAATATCGAGTTAGACTCAGTCTTCTCCTTGTCTGGTTTCAGGCCAGGAACGTGAATGGGATGAGTCATATCATTGTCAATTTTTGACGACATGTTGACGACAGTTAACACATTTTAACTTTGCATAAATTATGTTCAGTGGCGGTTTTCTGCGGGGTCCCTTAAATATTCTGGAATATCAATATGGGTTGTTTATATTCTCATTGGCTCCCAGTCTGGGGAAATACCTAAGGTCTGATCATATAATTGGCTAACTTTTTTAAAGAAACTTTTTTTTTATTTTGCACAGCCTATCTATTTCCTAGTTTTCATTTTTATACTGAACAGTTCATTTAACAAATGAGAATTTAAGATGAATGAAATACAGTCATCTGCTATAGAAATGTAAATAATCACTGTTATTGATAGAAAAGCTTGCTGCACATTGATACCAGTATTTTTCCAGAAGAGGGCACTCTCCAATTAGAAAAAGGATCTGGTAATAAAATGAGTTCTCAGCTGAAGTGTTGATGTCTAGGGATGATTTGCTTAATTAATTTGAAAATGAAACTATATAAGCAAATGGTAAAACAGAAAAAGTAACAGCAGCTCCTGCATCCACAAATTAATAACTAGAGAATTCAGAGAAATCTATTTTTTCCTAAAAAAATATTCTAAATGTAAAAACATCATCTAGTATAATCTAGTTAATCACCACACAAGCAAACAGAATACTTTAAATGGGCACATTCCTTTGTGCATTCAATGTGATACAAGTATAGCATTCCTTATCCATAAACCCTTTATCCAGACACCCTTTATCCAGAATGATTTTCAGGAGGGCCATCTCCCATTGGGTCAATTGTAAGCAAATAATCAACATTTAAAGGATATAATTTTTTCTCAAATAATAATACAGTCCCTTGTACTTGATTGCGTCTAAGCTCTAAAAATCTTAATTGGTGACAAAACAATATTATCAAGATAATTTCCATTTTTCTTTGTTTTTTTTTTTTTTTTAGCAGACTTAAGCATGGAGATCCAAATTAAAGAAAGAGGACAAAACAGATTCCCTGAAGTATTAAAAAATTGTCATAAGGTTAAAGGAAAACTATACCACTTGTGCAGCAATAACTACAGCTAGATGATGCAATGACGTGGGGAAGGGGGGGCGGCAAATTGAAGGCTGTCTCAGGCGGCGAAATGGGCTGGATCGCCCCTTGCGACAGGGCCCCTCTTTTTAATATTATATCACCAACAAGACCAACGTTTTGGGGTGTTTAACCTCCTCTGGAGGAGAGCTAGGAAAGTGGCTAAGAAATAATTTGTGACAGGCCCCAAACATAAGGAGATGCATTCATAGCATATTATGCAGCAACTATTATAATAGGCAAAAGTGATTTTCATGAAATAATTCCTGAACAAACATTTAATAAAATTTGCCAAGGATAAAATGATATAATTTTTTTTTTCTCTCTGCAATGATCTGGCATCCAGTCCACCTCTCATGCAGCCATTTCCATCACTTGGCTGCACATCACACATTATTTCACTGCAAATGTGAAATTGCTTTTTCACCTAATTTTTACAGTCAAATACAGTTAGTGGAAAGGGTGAATTAGAGGTTTTGCTTTTTCTGTATAGATAGAGTTGCCACCTTTTCTAAAAAAATGTTACCAGCTGGTGGGGGGGGGCGGGAACAAAAAATTACGGTCGATGGTGCAAAAGGGTGGAGCCACGCACAATGATGCAAAAGGTAGCGGAGCAACACGCACGCATAAAGGTGTTTTACCAGCTAGGCCGGGACAATACCGGCCAGGTGGCATGCCCTGTTGCTGCTTGTTTTTTTTCCTCAGTAGCCTCACATTTGTAATTGTAATAAAACAGATGTCACCAAATGAGCAGCTCTCTCCCCGATATGCCCACATTGAAGTGGGTGATATTGGGCTGATCTGATTATGGGCCCTAGGGCCAATTTGATCAGAATGGAGGCCAAATGGTTGGTTGCATTGTTTAACCACACCAATTAAATGATGTGGCCGTGATCCGACTGGATTTTTCAACCTGCCGACCGGCATCTGGACTTTCGGCCAGATATCGAATGGGGACATCCATCGGATGGCCCCACACATAGGTCAATAAGTGTCCGGCTCAGTCTGTCAACAGCTTTCATCAGCCCGTGTATGGTGACCTTACTGAAGTCACGCTTCATAAATTGCATTGAATGGGAATGTCTGGACCCACCCACAACTTGCCTATCCAGGCTAATTTTCAGCAACCCCATTTATTATTTTCCTCGACCATACCATACCTCCCAACATTTTAGAAGTAAAAAGAGGGACAAAACATTTTTTCACACGTAGCGCTGCAATTTTTACCACACCCATTTTTGTGGCCACTCCCCCTAATTACCATGTTCATTTTACAAAATTTGTCAAGTTATGAAAGTTTGAAAATATTTCTCCTTATCTAAACTGTTACAATTACTTACTTATCTCAAAATTGTTCACAGTAGCTTATTTGCACCTTTTAGCTGCGCTGGGCTCTCTTCTAAAATGCCAATTAAGTTAGAAACTTTGTTTCTTTTTCTGGCTTCTTAGTGCAGAGAAAATATGGACTTTCCAGTACAAATGAGGGACTGCAGGTTGAGGAGCTGTCAAAAGAGGGACTGTCCCTCCGAAAAAGAGAGGTATGTTAAATGTTTGCTTTTTTACTTTATCGTGTCAAGTGTAGTAATTCCTCTGCTGATATCTATTACATTACTGTCTTTGTCTAAATTCTTCTGTAAACGTAGAAACTAACTTCCCTTTAACGTATGGTCCTAACATGACGAAAGCAGCGAGAACAGAGTTCTGTTTGACGCCGCATTCACTAAACATTTCCGGGATTCAACAAGAGCCAATCTAATCCAAGAGTTTGGCGTGACTGTGTGTGTGTGTGTGGCGTCAGATAATTAGCGCATGTGGGGAACTCGGGAAATACCTTGTTGAGCGGCGTAGATTCGGCTAGTGAGTGGGCTTCTCCCGGCAGGACTTTCGACAATTAGCTTTACACAGGTAAGTGTAGGGGCAGTTTTTCTGTGAGGGTTTTTTATGCAACGCTGACAGAAAATGCGAACGTAAAATATTAGTAAAAAGGAAGTTTGAAAGGCAGAGTTTACTTTTGTATTCGTTGCATTTTCCTGAAAATTGGCCCACGGTGGCACAGAATTATCGCTGATTTGTCTTGCTTTCACGTACCCTTTTTTTCACATTGTTATACATGTAGGTAAGTGTATGCCTCGGTTGTGGGGAAAATATTTATTGGATAATTGTCCAGACATATGGTACCTGCACTTGCTTACGAAGGAGGCGGCTAGATGATATTTTAATGGACTCAGCCATTACCTGCATGCATGACGACTTTACCTGCATCCATGACGACTTTACCTGCATCCATGACGACTTTACCTGCATCCATGACGACTTTACCTGCATGCATGACGACTTTACCTGCATGCATGACGACTTTACCTGCACTTTCTACACTTTAGTTAAAAGCCCTGTTGTTCTGCCTTTGTTGTCTCATCCAACGTATAACGCACATATTTGTCTTTGGGTGGTTTTTATATTTTTTATTTATTCCCCAGAAGTCTTGTGAGTGGACAACTGGACATGCAATCTAGATTTGTATATATATATAAAGCATGGTAGAAATGCCATATTTTTGCTAGGGAGGAAGTACAGCAAGTCACCTGTGTTACATGAAATACATTTTAGCACTAAAGTACAAACAGTAGTATTAGCCTTTATGTAGTGCTGTATAACCCACAAATAGCAACGCTCAATGGTTGGGAAGGAAACTCACTGTTTTAAAGGAATTGTTCAGTATAAAACTAAAAACTGGGTAAATAGGTTGTGCAAAAAGAAAAAAAGCATGTTTCTAATATAGTTAGTTAGGCCATATCGCCCAACATTTTGGAAATAAAAAGAGGGACAAAAAAAGTTATCCCAAGAGATGTTATCTTATTATTAACATGTATTTCTATAGCACCAGCATATTGCATAGTGCTTAATTGTTACAATTACTTATTTGCTTATTTCAAAATTGTTACAAAAGTATTACTTATCTGCACATGGTTGCTGTTCTGGGCTCTCTGACAAAAGCCAATCCAGTTAGAAACATTGTATCTTTTTTTTTTTAGCTGTTCAGTGCAGAAAAAATCAGGACTTTCCAGTACAAACACGGGACTGCTGGTTGAGCTGTCAAAAGGTATGAGTTTGGAAACAAATGTAATGTATAGGCTGGAGTGACTGGATGTCTAGCATAATAGAACAGAACACTACTTCCTGCTTTTCAGCTCTCTTGGTTTCCATTGACTGTTTACCAGGCATCAAAGGAAAACTATACCCCCAAAATGAATACTTGAGCAACAGATAGTTTATATCAAATTAAGTGGCATATTAAAGAATCTTACCAAACTGGAATATATATTTAATAAATATTAACCTTTTACATCTCTTGCCTTGAACCACCATTTCTGTGTGCTGCCTCAGAGATCTCCTGACCAGAAATATTTCAACTAGAACTGTAACAGGAAGAAGTGTGGAAGCAAAAGACAGAAATCTGTCTATTAATTGGCTCATGTGACCTAATGTTATAGTTTGTTTGGTATGTTTGTGTGCACCGTTGAATCCTAGGATCCCAGGAGGCTGTCCTTATTTTTTAAAATGACAATTTTCTATATATGATAACCCAATGGCACATGCTACTAAAAAAGTACATTATTATGAAAACGGTTTATTTACATGAAGCAGGGTCTTACATATGAGTTGTTTTATGCAATATCTTTTTATAGAGACCTACATTGTTCTGGGGTATAGTTTTCCATGTGACTTGGGGGGACACACGGGTCTTAACTGTTGCTTTTGAATCTGAGCTGAATGCTAAGGATCAATTGCAAACTCGCTGAACAGTTATGTCCCATGTGGCCCCCCCTTCAAGCTGCCGACTAACTCAGAAGAGCTGAAAAGCAGGAATTTATGTTTTGTTCTGTTAGACATCCAGTCACTCCAGCCTTTATACGTTACATTTTTGGCTAACTAATTATATTAGAAACATTTTTTATTCTACACGCCCTATATGTTTAACTAGAACTGTTCCTTTAAGGCGATTTTTCTGAACCCAAATTACAGATTAAGCCAATTTTACATATTTTCAAAGAAAAATTTTAAAATCTACCAGATCGATTATGTATTGGTATGACCACAATATAGCAAAATAGAATGATGGAAAACTTAAAATTGGTAACATCGAGGTTTCACTGTATGTAAATTTACTTAGGATGCTTCTCTGAGAAATTTAGCAGTTTACTTTATTCTCTGTATATTAGGTTTTTTTTTAGACTGCAGTATCCGGCTTTTGGCTCAACTGAAAGTCCGATAACTTGGCATTAGCTGAATATAGGAAGTGCATAGATAGTAAGGGGCCTATTTAGTATTCTGTGTGAAATAAAATTCACAGAAGAAATGGTGTAAAATAAATTATGACTTTATCCAGTTGATTTATTTTACGCCATGTGAATGCCAAATTTGCCACAAATATTTTACACTGCTTCAGACCTTCGCAAAGAAAAAAAGCACATTAAAACAGTACGCCATTTTTATAATTTTTTTTTTTTACATAGAGATGCCTGGTGACATGCTGAATTATTCCACCATTCTTACACCACATAATAAATCTGCCCCTTATTGATACTAGGCTGTGTCTTCTAAAACAGATCTAAAATGCCCTTAAATTTGTCCAAAAAAGTTCCATACATTAGGTGAACCACCCCCCTTGCCGAAAGTCTTTGTGAACCAGACATTATATCAGTGATTAAGGACAGGACAGACATAGGTGACCGATCTGAAATCAGTATTATCTCCAGAATGCTGGGAAGCTCAGGTCTATTCTTTATCACCAAGGCTGCCTACTAGACTACCTCAACTGGGTCCCCAAAGATCACCTGTGTAGTCAGGACAGTGGGGCTTTTGTTTTATTCAACCTATTGCAGGAATCTGGTTTTTGAAAGAACTATTGACAATATAAAAGTGCACATTTTTTAGAACCCTGCTTTGCAGCTCTCTATATATTGCAAAATTATACATTTCTTAAAGTTAAAGGAGAATCATACCCCCTGTATGAATACGTTACATATTTAACATGTTGCAATACAAACTGTTCACATTATATTAAAGGGCACCTATCGTAAAAAACAGTTACCCCCAACCAAATGTGCGGGCTGATAGAGCATTCCGGTTGGGGGTACTAGTGGGTTTTTTTTAGAAAAAAAAAAAAAGCACCCCGCCAGCGCCAGCACGCTCGCACCGGGAGGTGCATGACAGTTTCTACACATTTGCGCGCGTGACGTCATGCGCGCGCAAATGCGCATGCACAGAAAATGTCATGGCAGCTCGCACCGGGAGCTCCCTCCCTGTGCTGGCGGGGGGGCATTTAAAAAAAAAAAAAAAAACACTAGTACCCCTAACCGGAATGCAGGCTCTATCAGCCCGCACATTTGGTTGGGGGTTTTTCACGAAGTGGCCTAGTAAATAATTTTTATCAGACTGAAAATATATAGATATATATGTAAATATTGCCCTTTTTGTCCTTGTGATGTAGGTTATGTGAGCTCCTTGTTGTAGCTCCCACCTCTTCAAGCTATAGTCAGGTGATACCAGAGGTAGCTAATAAAAGGGCAACCAAGTTTGTGAGTTTTACTTTGAAAGCAGTGAGTAAGTTGCAGGTAAAACTTAGACCCTTTGTAATGTATAACGAAGCAATTCAATTCTTAATGAAACAGATGAAAGTTGAGTGTAGGACTAGCCATATCGGGGATGACTTTGACATAGTTGTGTTTAAAGGGTAAGGCATTTTTAGTAGCTTAAGGCACAACATGTTTCAATGTCCTAATATATTGATAATGAGTTGAGTGCAGAAGATACCTTGTATTTGTCTATGTGAGACAAACCACTAGGGAAATCAGAATCCAAAACACAAAAGTAGTATCAGGATTTGTGATAGGCTAATCTCAACTCTTTTTGCTTTGCTGAAAATATGCAATAATTCAAACAAATTTGCCAAAAGCATTGAAGCCTATGGGTGACAATTTTTTTTTACCCAATTTAGTATATGGGCATCTTTTTCATGACAAAACCTGGCAAAAAATTTTGCTTATCAGGAATTTAATGTGAATAAACATACTGATACTTGGGTGTAGGCATTTTGTTAAATACAGAAAGAATCCTGCATACTTTTTAGGTAGTGCTTACAGGAAGTGAAGAAGAGGAAGTGACAGGACAAAAGAAAAACTTCTGCAGATGGATGTGAAATGGATGATTACTGGAGGCTAAACTGTGCAGTATTGCTGATTATAATGTTTTGTCTTTGCAGGTTTTGAAGAGTATAACACCAGCAGCATAGCCACATACAGTAAATATAACGGTAAGACCAACATTGATGATGTATAGCATTATATGTGAAGCTTAATCAACTGTTTGTGTAAGCTTAATTGAAGATCTAAAATGAGTTTGCTGATACTAGATAGGCACGGTAGACATACAGAACCAATCAAGGTCAAGGTAATTTTTCTTAAAGTAATACTATATATTTTGCACATAGTTGGTTATCCATTGATGATTTTGATCTTATAATAATAATAATAATAAGCTGGTTTTGCTTCCAATAAAGATGAATTATATCTTATTTTGGATCAAGTACAAAGTACTGTTTTATTATTACAGAGAAAAAGGAAATCCTTTAAAAAAAAATGGATTATTTGATTATTATGGAGTCTATGGGAGACGGTCTTTCCATAATTCAGAGCTTTCTGTATAATGGATTTCCAGATAACGAATCCCATACCTGCACCATGTACTTGATCCTAATTAAGATATAATTAATCCTTATAGGGGCAAAATCACTATTGGCTTTAATTAATGTTTAAATGATTTATCAGCAGACTTTTAAATTACTCTTTAGGCAAATCCAAAGTACAGAAAAAAATCTTATTCAGAAAACCCCAGGTCCCAAGCATTCTGGATAACAAGTCCCATGTCTGTACTGATAAGCTATTTGTGTTTGGATTATTCTACAGTTGTTTTCAGGCACTAAATTGTGACCTTTGTGTATATATGGCCTGAATATGTTTGCAAGGTATTCCATCTAGATAATTCTACTGTACATGTGCTTCAACCTTACTTTTTTGTTTTCTTTTTAAGCAGGAAAAAAATCGTTCCTTGTGTGACCCAAGTGAAAGCAGACCTTATAAACTTGCAGTAGATGGCTTTCCCTGGAGAAATGTACAAACTGTTGACAGCTTTTGCATCACTGTTCTTTATGTTACCCGTAGCTGAAGCAATGGATGAAGGAAATACAATTGCATTGCTACTTGGAGTAGTGATTACTGCAATAGGATTCTGTGCATGAAAGAGAAATGGGCTTCACTAATAATTTTAATTCCATGACAAATTGAAACCGATAACTTCACATTTTGGCTCAAAATTAATAAACATTTTATTTTTACAATGCATAATATTTTATATGTAGAATAATAGTAGAACATGGTTTGTTTCATATGCAAAAACTAGCTAAAGTAAAACAACAACAAAAAGAAAGATAATCTGAGTTTTTGTACTGCCTTCTTTTTCCTTTTCCATATTTGATTTCTTCTGCTCTTTTCCTAACATCACAGTTTTTGCTGCTTCATATATGGTAAGCTATTACTGAGAATGCTCAGGTATATAAAATACTACCATATAAAATACTACCATAGCATTTTTTTAGTGAGGATGGAAAAGTGCTGCAGGTTTATTTTATAATGGCCATAAGCAAGAGATGCCATTTTGTTATAGATAATTGCCTTTGTTGTAAACAATATGAACAGTTACAATTTCTGCTTATGAAATATATTCCTTTGATATTTGTTGCTGTAGTAAATCACTTTTTAATCTTTTTTAGTCTTTTTTTTTTAAGCATAATAGCCAAGGCTATAGTGATACTAAAATCAATAGTTAGGGGCAGATTTATTGGGGTAAATTCATCAAAGATTGAAGTTCCGCCACTAAAGGGAAATACCACAGCTCTCAATTAATTTCTATGGGATTTTGCAAGGCATATTCCTCAATGGTTGAAGTGAAAGTGATGAATACGCCTTTAAAAATCCCATAGAAATTAATTGAGAGCTGTGGAATTTCCCTCTAGTGGCGGAACTTCACTCTTAACTTCACTCTTTGATGAATCTACCCCATTAAGTCTCGAATAGTAAATTCAAATTTTTTATTTTTTTGGGTCAAAACTCCCAAATTTGAAATATGAATTATCAAAACTTTGAACAATTTTATTCAAATTTCGAGATTTATCAAACCTATACACTGGGAATAATTCAAATTCGATTTGCCCAATTCATGTCAATGGGAGAGTTCAAGTGACCCGTTTGAAGATGTTAATAGCCTTCCTGACATTCAAGGTTTTTTTTTTTCAGAAATCCGAGTTCGATCCGAGTTTTTTGGTTGGTAATATTCGTAGGAGTTCTAGATATTCAATCTTCTACTTAACCTCCCAATCAAATTTCAAATATATTTGAATTTATTAAAAAAACTAACATGAATTTGATATTTCAACCTTTGTGTATGAGTACATATAGTTTATGTGAGGGTATGGAAGGGTCAGTGTGTGTATGTATGGATGCTGGGTTTCATTTGGAGGGGTTGAACTTGATGAACTTTGGTCGTTTTTCAACCTGATCTAACTCTGTAACTATGAACCATTCATATCCAGTCAGATAACGACACTACTGTGGCATATCTAAATTGCCAAGGAGGCACACAGAGTGCAGCAGTGTT
>CM044436.1:72884831-72908227 GCA_024363595.1 Xenopus borealis
ATTTCTCAAATTCTAATTTGGATCCTATGTTGCTTGTAATGGAATGCCTTAAATTAGGGGATATAGTCTTGTTACTATAAGAGAAACCCATTTATAGGATGGCAAAAGTGACACAATCTTTTTAATTGGGTATGTGTCTTCTATTTATCTGTCATGTGTCCTAATGTCCTTACCTTACTTTCCATATTATCACAATTCTTCCAAAAACAACCACAACATTTTCTCAGGAGCTTCCATATTAGCAGTTGATATAAAGATGCTGTTCATCATGGGGAGGGTGGGACT
This sequence comes from Xenopus borealis, assembly GCA_024363595.1. Classification (NCBI taxonomy): domain Eukaryota; kingdom Metazoa; phylum Chordata; class Amphibia; order Anura; family Pipidae; genus Xenopus; species Xenopus borealis. The sequence goes on from CM044436.1 coordinate 72,885,117, forward strand.
TTGCTAGTTGCTGAGTGACATCATACTGTAGCTGGTAAGTAGCTTGAACGGTCATAGAAAGCACCCTAATTGCATGTTAAATTTCATTTTACTAAAAAATTAAGCATTTCTGCTAAAGAAATATATTTGAAGATTGTATTATTTCCATCTTAACTATCCAATTTATTTTAATTTCAAACGTTGATTTATTGGACATTGAACACATTGGTGGTGTTATGTAATAAAAGGCACTACGTTTGCTTAACCAACAGCAACCAATCAGTGGTAGAATTCGCTGGTCACCTGTTTAAAGCAAACATCGTATTGATTGTTATGGATTACTGCTCCTGGGCCTTTTATACTAAATATGCATATGGGGATGGAATCTTCATGTACCCTTAGAATTAACAAATAAGGTGTTCTATATTTCAATATGAGTAAATATTAAAAGAATATCTGTTTTACAGAGCTCCAGCTTTAAAGGGCAAGGAAAGGCAAAGAAATAAAATACCATTTTTACTTTCTTTAATGAAAAAGAAATCTATTTCCAATATACTTTAATTTAAAAATGTGTACCGTCAAGAAACTTGACTGTATGCAGTGAAATTCTCCCTTGATTTAGTGCTGTAGATAGGAATTGTCAGACAGTCCCTAACTTCTTGCAGGGAAACAATCATACTTATGAACAGCAAGGGGAGCCCCTGCCTTACTTACCAGCCATGCACAACTCAAACAGAATTGTTTTTTGATCATGACGATCCCTAAGCAGCACAGACCATACAGAGCATGTGCAGTGCCAGTGTCAGGCAAAGATGTATAACAAAGTTACAAGATGACAGCTCCCTGTTGCCAACTTTGAAAGCATAAATAATTTGTTTGATTAGGCTTGTGGTGCAGTAAGTTACATAATGTTTATGTTTAGTATACAAAATACAGCATTTCTAGCCTTATTCTATTTTACAATTTCCTTGCCCTTTAAACAAGTATAGTGTGGCTTCATACATAAATGAAGAGCCACAGATTGAACATAAATTAATAGTGTATTCACTGTAGTGAGCATTACTGTTTCTAGCACTGCAGACCCCCATGCTGCCTCCATCCATGCATACCTCATGTGTGCTTGAGTGCATACCTTTAGTGCAAAGAGCACAATTTCCTTAAAGGGTTTGTTCACCTTCAAACAACTAGTTGTTTTCAGACAGTTCACCAGAAATAAAGACTTTTTTCCAATTACCCTCTATTTTCTGTGTGACCCTTTCTAAAGCAGCTCTGGGGAAGGTTGTTGCCGACCCCCTCAACGGTTATAAAATGATACATTTAGTTGATAGATTTCTTATCTTTGTCCCTGCTGATACAATAGTTGCTAATACTCCAGAGATGCTGCTGAGAAATGTATCAATTAAATGTTGCAGAATTGTAACAGTTTAGAGTCTGCACCTGAATGAGCTGCCAGACTCAAACACCAGAGACATGAAGATCCAATTTTAAACGTAGATTTTTGAAAAACAATAAAAATTTAATAATGGAAAGTGCTGTAAATAAAAAAAAAGTATTTCTGGGTAAAAATCGGAAAACAAGGTGAACAACCAATTCAAAGGAATTGTTCGGTATAAAAGTAAAAACTGGGTAAATAGGCTGTGCAAAATAAAAAAATGTCAATATAGTTAGGCAAAAATGTAATGAATAAAGGCTGGAGTGACTGTAAGTCTAGCCTAAGGGCCACATTGGTCAAAACTGTTGCTTTTGAATCTGAAAGCTGAATGCTGGCAAACTCACTGAACAGTTCCCATGTGGCCCCCCTTCATGTCGCTGACTAACTCAGATTTAGGGAGCTGAAAAGCAGGAAGTTATGTTGTATTCTGTTATGTCAGACATCCACTCACTCCAGCCTTTATACGTTACATTTGTGGCTAACTAACTATATTAGAAACATTTTTTATTTTGCACAGCCTATCCATATACCCAGTTTTTAATTTTACCCTGAACCTTTCCTTTAAACCTGGATCTGCCTCTCCTGATAGTCTGACTTCTGGTACATACAGTACAGAGTGAAACATCAGTTATACATTAAACTACACTGTTTTAGCAGTGAAGTATCTTTCTGCAACTGCTTTACCAGAAATTTGCTTCAAACATTTTTTTTTTTTATCACAATTGAATTTGGCCCTAAGACAGAGACTCAATTAATGATACAAAGCCTGCTATAGAAAATAACACTGTTCTAAATAAACAGAGAAAAGAATAAACTAGCAATGCTAACATGGGTATAAAAACTCATCGATTACAGTACTCGCAATGCAGTTCTTTTGGCAATATTATTCTGTAGTATTCAGATGTCTCAAAATAACACACACATATGCATTGAAATGCCATACAGCATCTTTATAACAAAATAAACCTGAAAGAAACCACGCTAAAATCCATAAAAACTACACCATGAAGTAGGATTCATTGTTGAGTACTTCTGAAATCACAGAGAGGCCCAATTATTTCACAGAAAACAGCAGATAACAATCTCCACTTACAAATCAATAAAAAAAAAATAAAGCAGAATAGAGTTCATAAAAAATCTAGTATACACTACTAAAATGTATTTTTCTAAAGCTCACAGGAACATCAAATCTAAAAAGTCAATGTACAGATATATATGTATGTCTGTATAACTTTATTTGTAAAGCTCTGTTAAGGAGCCGCAGAGCTGTACAGTGCATAAAAGTACAAGGCTGGTGCACAACAAATCTCCACAGAAATGCCTCAGTGCTGGTTTACATCTGAAGAAGGCCCAAATAAGGTGCCGAAACGTTGAATAAAACCTTGATTTTTTTCATCTTTATAAGAAGCCCTTTGTGTGCGGTTTCATTTGCTTTATATTGAGACATTTTGTGCATAGAGCTACTAAAAAATGCCTTACTCTTTAAACAAAACAGGGATTGTTTGTTCATGTATTGCGATATACTTGATTGATAGGATAGAAAAGAAATCCCCCCTTATACCTATATACCTTTGATAAAGCATATAGCGAAACGCGCGTCGGCAAGAGAGCGCCTTTTTTAACAGAGACTTTTCTCTTTTTAGAAATACAATTGGGGGAACCTTTTTACTATAATTATAGCAAACCAACAGACAGTTCTCACGGGACTTCTCCACCCCTCTATTATTTCTTTTTCACGTATACTGCAATCCAGGTTTAACTTACAACTATAGTAACTAAGCAATGTTATTGAATCACGGAATTCACAACAATTTATTCCTTAATTAATTTTCACGAATTAATTTTTGTTTAAGAATCTACTATCAATCTAATTGATTTTTATATTTATTGTATTATAATTAACTGGCATGGAATTATCTATGTAGTTAACCAGCACTTAGCACTTATGAATAATTCTTACAATTAATATGAATTAATTCTTGTTGAAATCATATGATTATTAATTTAACTGGCACAAGCACTTAATATTAAGTTGCCTAATATATTAGGAAATTAAAGTCCACGATATTTAATCAACTATATATATTAGTTCTATAGGTATAAGGGGGGATTTCTTTTCTATCCTATCAATCAATTATTCAATCATACTGACATAAGTCAGATTCTCTCCTTTATCCTTACAAGACTGGGAATTAGATAACATTCTCTTTACTACTATTGCAATATACTGTATTTAAGATGGCCAACTACATCAAAATCATCCCATATCTGGCCAGGCCTACTCTCAAATTGCATCTGATTAATTCAGAAAATTAGTAGTGGGCACAACTTTCCCACTTTCCCTTATATATATGTGTGTATACCGTTAAATAGGTGCACTCCATATACAGAGTCTGTGACCTGGGTTCCAAGTGAAACGTAAAGCAAAAGGTAAGATACAAACCCTGAGTGTGCCAGTCTTTATTATGTGATTTGTCATCCCTGTGTATACTTTTACAAAAGGTAAATATATATTCAATATATACAGAATCATATATGCAATGCAGCACATACAACAGTTTGTTACCAAGGGCTAGATATTGAAATCAATACATGTATTAATTACATGTAAATAGACCTATGAGTCAAAAATAAGAGTCAAAAATAAGAGTACATGGTATTTACCATGGCCATACAGTATAACATTTTACTTACGTGGTGTTCATCACCATTATTACAATTTCAATATTTGGAAAGGCATCTTTTTTTTAATTTTTGTAAACCCACCAATTACTAACTCTCAAAATAAGTGACACTCTTCTGAGCATTTTTGTAATTTATATTAATGTTTTTCTAATTTTCAAAATAGCATCCCCCCTCCCCTTTTCAATGAAACAATTAAGGAGCAATGGCTACCCCTTTAAAATTGATCAAACACTGGGTATGCTATTCTAGACCATAACTTGCTAAATCCCAATTGAAAGCTATGGTGAATCATGATTTTTCCCTCAGTGAATTGGATCCATAATAGTATTTATGGCACCCACTGTCCTGGAGGTGCAAACATTCTTCTAGTGGTGATAGTAATAGTTAAAAGTTAATTTGACTAAAAATCTTTTTCTATCTGAAATGATATTTGCATCATGATGGATTGATTGGAGTAAATCCAATATATATATATATATATAAAATCTCTTTATAGAGTTTATACATTGCTCACACCCATACCTGCCTCAGCAAAACAATCTACTGTCACTTTCACACACACAAGGGTCAATTTGATCTGCAGCCAATAAACCTGCATGTATGTTTTTGGAGTGTGGGAGGAAACTTTGTCAAGATATACTATTTAATGATAACATTATGAATAGCTTAAAGGGAACTCCACAAAAACATGAAAAGTAAACATAATTTCAAACAACTTTGCAATATACATCACTTAAAATATATGCAGACGTTTCATGATTTTAATGGTTTCTTGCAGCCCTCAAAGCCTAGCTCCCTGCTCTCCTGCTGATCTTTCTGACTACTTTGCTGAGCTGACTGACTAATGTTACTTTGTATCAGCAGCCAACTGTCCTTAGCTTGCATCCATCCACAATATCCTGCACATGAGATTTCAATAAGGAACAGAACATAACAGTGCAATGCATTGTGTGTTATATAGATCCTACATGCTGTCTGTCAGCTGTGGAGATGTTGTTACAATTTGTAATGTCAGTGTTTTAGCCCCTCCTTTCCTGCCAGGATTTCAAATTATGCAGAAAGAGAAGAACAGTTAAACAGCTGGATTTCAGCATAGAAAATAGCATTTATTCATACTTTTTGAAGAAACAGGTAACTGTGATGGGTATATTTGGGGGTTATGTAAGCCTCTTTATCAAATTTTGGTTCGGAATCCGGAATTCCCCTTTAACATATTGAACAGTGATGCTTTAGTGAGCATTGTTGCCTTGACTATACACACACACATTTACAAGGACCCTTTGTAACATATGTCAATGCCTTTAATCCATTAAGCATATTTTAATTATCTATCTAGACAATATGGGAGGAGGGGAGATATTCAGATATTTTATATCTTGCTATACTACCGATATCTGATTTCTATAGTTTCTGACATTAAGGTCATATTAACTGGTAAGTGTATTAATCTCCATTAGCACAACCACTTATTTCTATAGTTGACTGATACAACAGTAGTTGGTGTGCATTACGAAGGAGAAATGTTGAAGTAAGAAAGTTTGAGAGTTCGTTGTCTGATAAATAAGTACAGACAAGTGTTCTGCAAACTGAATGCTAACCCAGCATTCATTGGTATCTGTCAATTTGCTTTAGAAATGTGAAGGGACTCATAATCAAGGAAATGAAACAGAAATGGCTTATTAAATACATTGTACATAGTTAGACTGAGATATAGATGGATGGGTGAACATATATTGGAAAAAATATACATATATAATGGTGAGCTTTATCTGCAGTGACTGGACTTTTTAAATCCTTCTATTCTAATGCAAGAAAATCCTGTATACATTAAATAAACCCAATAGGCTGGGTTTACTTCCAAAAAGGATTAATTATATCTTAGTTTGGATCAAGCACAAGCTATTGTTTTATTATACCTGAGAAAAAGGTAATACTTTTTTAAAATTTTAATTATCTGTATAAAATGGAGCCCATTGGTGTTTCAGTTATTTGGAGTTTTCCAGATCCTAAACATGTAGTAACAATGGAGAACAAAGGAAATTTATGCTAATAGAGAAAAGATCTAAAAATTACTGAGTTTAAAAAAAATGTAATGGGACATTGGTATGGACAAACATATATTACCTAGTCACTTCTGGGTTCTATATTGACTATAACAAAGTTCAAAACCACTCCAACAGAATTCTGTGCACTTTTTTTGTCAGTACATTTTCTCACTCAAATCTGGTGCGGAAAAAGACTTGATAAAATCTGAATCATGCGTTTATTAATTTGATTCTGAAAACTGCTACTGTTTTGGATTTGACACCTGAAAACTGCGACTTTGGATTATCACCTGAAAACCACAATATTTTTGGATTATTGAATGTAGCCCAGCACAGGATATCTCCAGTTGTAAATGGGAGTTCTGCCATTGTCTTCTACATGAACTTGACAAGTTTAAATGGAGTACTTTTTGGACTTTTAACTAGTGATGGGCGAATTCGCTGCGAATTCGCATGATTCGCCGCTGGCGAATAAATTCGGCTAAAATGCCAGCGAAAATTCGCTTAAATGAGTCACATGTCATTTTTTGACGCGATGCGTGTCAAAAACTAAGCAACGAAAACGATGAGACGCGCGTCGAAAACGACTTGACGCTTTATAAACGTGCTGCGACTCGTTTCGCGAATTTTTTCGCAAATTTCGCAAATTTTTCGGCGAAGCGAAACTGAGTAGATTTGCCCATCACTACTTTTAACACAATCGGGGTTTAATAGATCATGAAAAATTTCCCCATGAAAAAAATGGTGTTTCCCCCTTTAAAAGTCTGACCAGAACTTTCAGATTTAACCCCCACAATGTAGGTTGACGCATGCTGGGAGCTGTAGTCCAGTAACATCAGGGTTTTATTCTTAAAGCATTATCGCTCAATAAAACTTTTACCCAAATCTATACAGTCAGCAACTGCTTTAGAGGAATTGTTCAAATAAAAATTTACATACTGTAAATAGGCTCTGCAAAAAAAATGTCAATATAGTGTATTAGCCAAAATGTAATGTATAAAGGCTGGACTGACTGGATGTCTAACATAATATTCAGAACACTACTTACTACTTTGCAGCTCTTTGGCTTCCACTCATTGGTCATGTCTGTGACTTGAGGGGGGCCCACATGGGTCTTATAAATCTGAGCTGCATGCTGAGGATCAATTTTAAACTCACTGGACTTTTATGTCCCATGCTGGCTTCCTTAGACATCAATTCACTACAGCATTTATAGATTACATATTTGACTAATTCTATTAGAAACATTTTGATTATTGTCTATTGATTATCTATTTACCTAATTTTTATTTTTACACTGAATTGTTTTTTTAAGATGCAAAAAATCCTCCAATGAGAATCCCAGCTGATGTTTGTAAATCTGGCTCCATGTTCTTTTTCCTGAAACTAGAGTTGGAAGCTTTAAGCACAGTTGCCCAGCACTGAACAAGTCTGTTCTTTTCCCCCATGTTTGATTCCAGTGCCATATAATGAAGAAATAAAAGGCATAATTATATCTCTATGTAAGATAGCAGCAAGATACCTGACATCGAGCGGGTTATCAGCAATCTTGTTGGTCATTTTTGCATTTACAATGAAGGTTTTGTTCAGCAGAATTCACACTGGTGAATTTTCTTGCATCTATAATTAGTTTTTTTTTGGCAACTCCTATAGAAAATTAGGGGGGTGCTGCGGGACTATGTTATGGCTGGGTTTACAACCCCTTTAATATTCACAAAGCTGAAAAGCATTTACCTTGTATTTATTGTATGTACCTTCTGAAGTTTTACCTGCATCTTCAGAAACCTGTTTTGGAAATAGATTGCAGCTGATTCAGTAAAAAAAAAAATATGTGTATGATACGTGTAATAAACCTGGTGAGTAGCATCCCAAAAAAGTTTAACAGTTCAAAATTAATTAGGGTACAATATTTTGTCTGAACAATGTGCTCTTTAGCAATGGAAACTGTATTTTTCAACTGATAAAGCTGCTGACCAAGAATGTCTACTGATTATTTTGATTCTACGGTCACTCGCCTTACCTTGATAGTTCTGTGAAATGGCTACTGCAATCAGGTGGAACAGATTATTAGCTGGAGTTGTGTTGCCAAGCAACACGCACAGAGAATAACAAATTGTGCTGTTTATAATGTGACAGCAAGAAGAAAATCTTTGGAAGAGCATTTAAAATGTAATTAGGGACTTAAAGATGATAGATGACAGATGAATTATTGTTCCTGTTAAAATAACACTGTTTATTTAAAGAAAATATATTCAAGTGCTACAGCCAATCTAATTACTTGCTTTAATTTTTGTCAACAGAATACATACAATAATATATGCATTACATGAGAATATTTATATAGCACATTTTATTTTGTCTAACTTCAGTATGTAGAATGTAACTAGTAAAAATTCACTTTAACTATTTTTTTTTTGTTATTGGATGGCTGCCCATCTTTAGTTGGCCAAATGCATTCCATGCATTCCCTACAACATTTAAAGATGGTCTAAAATTTTGAAAATTGCAAGGTGATTCCCAGAGATCTAGGTGTCATCAGCGCTCGGCGCCCCTTACCCTTGCGGCGGCACGCAGGATCCAACATGGCGGCACCCAGCTCCACACGTGGGCGCAAAGACGCCGGCGTCTGCGTGCCGGCGCGATGACGTCACACATGTGGCGCCAAATTCAAAAATAAAAGAACGCTGGAGACGTGAGTTCAATGCCCGAGTATAGCTCAATATTATATTATGTTCCTGGGTGTTCCTGCTATCCTGCTATTCCTGTTATTTGATCTCAAGCCTGTTTCCTGACCTTGACGCTTTGCTGCCTGCCAACTTGAACCCTTGCCTGGACTTTGACCTCTTTATTGGATTCTCCTTGAATTGTACTTTGCCTGGACTCACTGGAAGGGGCTTCCTCCCTGATCCTGACTACACCCCCCTGTGGGTGCCGCTGGCCCCCCAATGACACTAGGCCATGTATTGGAGGCCAGATAAGCTCACATAAAAGGTGTCTTTTAGGTCTTAATGCCAAACTTACTTAACTCATAGGTATGCAGTGATAGATAAGAAAAACAGAATAGTTCTAAAACAGAACTTACAGGGGTATTAAAATAAAAGTCACAAAGCTTGAACCTGGATGAGTAACTAACAGTAGTCAACCACTGAAAATGTTATTGCATTAGATTTCTGTTAGAGTAACCTGAGTTGTAAACTATAGTCTGAGACTGAGATGTTACCAAAAATATTTCAAGGGGAACTATTGCAAAAATGAAAATTGAATAAAAGCTTCAGCATACGGAAATAAGAAACATTCTAAATAATATCAATTAAAAAATTCTTTACAGTTTCTGAAATAATCAAAATAATCTTCACTATTCCACTCTCAGCATCTGCTTCTCTTCATTCTGTCTTCATGCGGGAGTTGGGTGTCAGATATTCATGGACAGTTAGATCCAATATATCTTATGGAGGTGGGGGGGCTGTTTTTGCCTAGAAGATGTATTAGAGCTCACTCTATTAAAATCACCAGAAATCATGTCTCTTTACATGCAGGATTTGTACAAAAGGCAGTTGTTTTGTTAGACGTTGTTTGTACTGGAATCCGTTACTTGAGTGAGCTCTAATTCAACTGCTAGGATAGGAACCCCCCATATAATATATATGGATCTAAGATACATGGATAGGAGATATATGGAACTATAATATATATAGATCTAACTGTCAATGATTATCTGACACCCAACTGCTTCATGAAAAGAGAATGAAGAGAAACAGATGCTGAGAGAGGGATAGTAAAGCTAACCTTCATTATTTCAGAAACAATGCAGAATATTTAATTGATTGTATTTAAAAAGTTTATTATTTCAGTATGTTCATTTATGCAATAGTTCACCTTTAAAATTAATGCATAGCTAGTTCCCTTCAGCAATTAAAGTCCAGCCAAATGTAAGTTAAGCTACAGGAACATACACAATAAAAATAGTATAGAAAATAGGGGCGCACATGCATGAACTGTGCAAAATGGACATATATCTGCATTAACTTATTCAATTAATAGTAATCCAGTATCTTTCTAATTACCCCAGACACTTTTAATTACATAGACAGAATATACAATTAAGCAAGTCTTTACATATGTTACCTCCTTATTATCACATATCATATGCTTAAAGGAAAAGTTAGCCAAAAGTGCATGAACTTTAATATTATTCAGCTCCACAGAAACTATTCACAATGATAGACCATATATTTCTTACCTCTTCATTGGTGGTCTCATATCAGTGGAACATTTTGTCAAAATGGACAGTGGACACCACACACTGTTGCATAAAGGGAAATACTTTTTACTAGGTAACTTATGTAGCAGGTTGGGCATAATATAAAAACTCATTAACCCCAATTTAGCAGTCTGTATTAATTGATAAAGAATTGGTAAAATTGTTTAAGCTGAGTACTTAAAAAACTCAATACATTATTAAAAAAAATGTACATTACATGTTACCTATAGGTCATGGTGATCATTTTTTGCTGAGAGGTTTGTTTTTGTATATAATTGTTAGTTAAATGTCCTAAGCCTGACTCTCTGACACTCTGACTTTGCCAACCTGACTGTCCCATCTCAGCCTGTTAGTTACAGTTTCTACTGTAAACAGATGCCTGCTGCACAAATATGGCAGCAGGCATACCAAATATGGCATACAGGAACATGAGGGATCAGACAGGTAATGTAAAAGCATCATGCAAATACTTTATGGCAAATTTAGAAGTAGCTTCCAAAGCCAGTTATTATAATAGATGTAAAAAAGAGTTTAATTTCAGGTGTCAGTATCTCTTTAAACTTATTTTATTTGTCGTAATTAAAAAGTTTTCTATAAAACTAGGAATTGATGCAACAGGAATGTTATATTTGTTATTGTCTGCTTATTTTCTGTAGGATTTGGGGGCAATTAAGTATATTATACACATACACATATGTATATATATATATATATATTCGATCCACTAAGGTTCAGCACACCATATGGTTAATTCTGACCAAGGTGCTACTCTCCATAGCTGAAGATACAAAAAACTAAAAATTGAGGTGCACACTGAGAACCTTTTTTAAATAGTTAAAAGTTCATTTCTTTATTTAATCCATTAAAAATGACCTATATACACACATATATATATAGACAAATACAAGAGGTCCTCTGCACTCAACCCATTATGTCTTTGTCTTAAATATATTGATAATGGGTTGAGTGCAGAGGACCTCTTATATTTGTCTATATGTATTTTGTGGTCACAGCCTCATTGCAACCCCGCCTAATGGTTTTTAAAAATGAGTGGTGAGCACAACTTTTTCTTGTATGTATGTGTGTATATATATATATATATATATATATATATATATACACACAGAAATAAAATATTTATATTTAAAATAAGATGGGTAGATACAGTTGGGTTTTGCTGATTATTTCACAAAAGCTGTTATACAAAAGTAATGGGAAATGTAATAAAATAAATTAATTCTCAACAAGATGTTGTAAAACATCTTTTTGGCCCAGCGTCTACAGGTATAAAATCTACAACTTACTTTTTATTTTCTTTCACTATTAATTTAAATGTCAACTTTTCAGATCACTGGTTACATTTAGGGACCATTTAGATGCTTTTCCCCAAAGATGTAGTCATGCAAGGTTTTACTTCTGTGCAGCCAACCTAATTACGCAGCATACCCAGGGGCTGACTGGAATTATTATTATTGGAGCCTGATAATAGAAATAATGTGAATCTAGTATGAAAGTCTGGCAGAAACTACTAAGAAATAATTGTAGTTGTGGAAGAGGACAAATATATATTTGCTCCCTGGAGCTGAAATAAGGAGATCAGTTAAAGTGCTTTGGCTTTAAATTAAGTGAAAGATAATAACAGAGGTAATGGAATTAATCTGACTTTTCTGTTATTTGTACATATCCATACTACCAAAACATACCACTATTCACTAAAGTTATTTTCTTTGCAGATGATATACAGTTTGTGGTTGCTTGTAAGTTGTTCCTTTTAGGCTATAGATGATAGATCTGGTATGTACTGTGGATGGAATATTTTAAGATATGTTGGAGAGTTAGTAGGATTTATTTGCAAGCACTAGCAAGAAAGTGCTAGTAAATGTACCTTTTCCTGAGTCCATTGTAGTTCATGGTTTGCCCAGTAGGTGGCAGTGTTTAAGGGAGAACAAAAGTTCTTAAGGCTCTCTTCCTGGATACCACTTTGCAGAGACGTGGATCTGGACAGTATCAGGTCTCAAGGTAGGAAAAGTTTATTAAGTGGTAGAAGCTTATGTTATAGTTGCTATAAGAGTGTAAAATAGTGAAAGATTATATTAGCAAGCAGATTTCAGGCTTCAACAGGGAGAGTAGTTGGAGTTAGCACCCTTGCGGTGATCAAGCCACCAGACAGGAACAGGGTGGGTGAGTTCAGGAGCAGGGAAAGTGCCAAGGAGCAAGATACCCCGTGGGATCCCTAGTGTTGGGGAACATCACCAAGACAGGTTGCATTACACCCTGTGGGGAATCCCAACTGCAGGCTCTACAAAGTAACTACTCTTTGCCACCCTTGTCTGCTGCCTAAAATAACAGAATGGGCTCGAGAGGACATAGCCCCAAGACCCCGGACACCCTTGGAGAGACAGGCAGGGCCGGATTACCTAGCTAGCGCCCCTAGGCCTGCTGTTTTTTGTCGCCCCTGTCCCCTCCCTTTTATTTGCTCAAATTTTCATCATCAGGACAGAGCAATGGGAATTGGCACAAAGGAAATTTACATTTCTGAACCAATGTGGGTGTGGCTGGGCTGCATGCCACCCTGTAAAATCCTGCTGCCCTAGGCACGGGCCTAGGTGGCCTCTCCCCAAATCCGGGCCTGGGAGAAGCATAACCTTGAGCCACCAGGCTGATACACAGAAACAGATTGATATAAGCTGCCGGGGAAAGCCCTATTGGCAAAACCCTCATCTCTAGGATGCTACACAGCCAGCCCCTGCTCTCTCCCCTGTAAAAATAAAATAGGTTCCTGGGACCAGGAACATTGGACAGAGAGAAACATAAAAAAAAAAACACAAGGGTAGGTTTTACTTCTATCCCAGGGAGTGTTGGCATGGAGAGGGCCAGGGAAAATATTTTTAAAGAATTCTACAACGTTGTAGTTTTGGTGTTCTCATTTCTAAATGTCAGTCACTAATTTGTCTGGTTAATGATAGACATGGTAATCAATGAATAATACTGTGCTGTAACAGCTATATTATTGTAATTATCACTATTATTTTCAATATGTATTTATAAAGCACTTGCATCATTCCCAGAGCTGTACAAAAATGAACATACGGATTGAACATACATTGAACATATGAAATATCCTTGTAGTAACTAGTGCAGAGCACTCAGCTGGGGCCTGTGTGACATATGTGGTCTTTCAAAGCATTTTATGAATATAAAGGACATATTTTCACTATTACTAAAAAATCTGAAATCTCAGATTTGGGCTTATTTCATGTTTAAATATTTATAGTTTTAGGACTGGCTTGAGTAATCATTTACGGAAAGCAAGCATTCATTCCTGAACATACACATGTTTTCTGCTTCGATTACTTTGGCTTGTTGCCAAGTAGATTTTTTTGCCCAAACGTCTTTTGGGGGAAAAAAGTTCCACACCTAAAACCTGCCCGAAGGCTCAAGTGATCATAAATCTGCCCCTTATGATATGGAGATCTAAATACTGAAAGCATAATAGGTCCCATACCCATCCTATATGAAATATTTAACACATTATGCAAAGACTCCATACACTACCATATTTGAAAATATGTATTTAAGGCCATTTACCGTGTTACCCTCTAAGTTTTAATTATATTTCAGTGTATACATATGCACATGGGGTGTTTAGTTTTCAGCATTTTCACAGAAGTTGCCAATTACCTGTTGTCTCTTACTGAGTTCAGTGAGAGACCATCTTTTTTGTATTATGAAACCTTTTATATAAAACCTTTATATAAAAATATTATGAAACCTTTATATAAAAATTCTGGAGAATTTTTATTCTGGAGCTGTATGTTTAACACTAACTGGAATGATCAATGCCAACATTTATTTTATTTCTTTGTTATTTAGATCCAGAGCAATCCACAAGGTTACCTTTAATATATACATTTTTTTATGAAACTTACTAACAATTTAAAGAGTCCATGATTTTTTTTTTAAAGCTTGTCACGTTTAATAGGCATTGCTCTTCTAAAAGATCCCTTACATATATGCATTGATGTCTAATCAATGCATATAGGTAAGGGATCTTTTACTGTAATCACTGCCTGGATTTAAAAAAAAAAATATTTCCTGGAGTATATGTGATTCGATATAAATATTCTTTATATGATTCTTGTGATTATTGAAATGGACACACATTTGCAAAATGACATAGCATGTTTAGTATTGCTTCTTGGCTTAGATGTTACAGTGTGGGATGCCATGCTAAGGACCCCAGCTTGATTTCCTGTGGCAGCTCATTGTGACCCTGGGCTTAATCCGCTAGTGATCTTACGCTTAGGTCAATTTGAATATGGCGGGTACGTTAAAGTTGTATAGAAGTCTTTATTAGAGATGTTGGTGCAAATGCTTGAAGTGGCCACTTTTTATTACAAATGTCAAAGGAACAAGAGATCCCATCCCATTGTAGAATGTTCCATGGCCCTCAAACCTCTGGGGAAAAAGTTAAGCCAAAAAGGTTTGTTAGGACAATCCTTCTTACCCTTTTTATGACTTTCTGTGGTATAGGATATGATTTCATTGACATCAGACTGTGGAAACTTCATTTCAGCAGTTTGCCTCGACTGAGGTGGTGAAGAAAACTCTGTAGTAAAAAGTTCAGTAAAATCCACAACTTAGTGAATTTGTGGAGCAACGACCATTCACCAGAGCGAAAAGTTGCCTGGCGATAGAGTTCAAACGAATGCTAGAGACAGTCTCTTTCGCTAGTGAATTTTCCTCTGTGCCTCTTGAATTGCCAATGTCTCTGCAGATTGGATTTCTGGCGAAAAGTCGCTAGCATTAGCCACTTTGCCCTTTAGTAAATCTGCCCCTTAGTGCGGCTATAACGACTAGATTGCTGTAAAAGTGGTCCCTTTGGAGAGTAGTTCTATATAAGTAATTCCCCTCCCACCTTCTTTCAACAACATGTTCACATCAACCTGGTAGCCATATGAGTTCTATTTATAAAGCTCATGAGAAGACAGCAAGAAAATTTTTAAATTGTTCCAAAATATAGTGTAGTATTTTTTTTTTATCTATTCACAGCCTCTCTGTGCGAACACTCCATAATATTCAATCTAACATGAATCCCACTCCTTCATTCAGCAGACCAAGATCACACTTTTTCTTAACTTTTAGGGGCTGATTTACTAAGGGTCGAAGTGAATATTCAAATGCAAAAAAAAACGTTATTCAAAGTACATTTTTGAAAAACTTTGACCATCGAATAGGTTACTTCGACCATTTGATTCGAATGGTCGAATAGTAAAAATCCTTCAACTTCGAAATTCGAAGTACTGTCTCTTTAAAAATCCTTCGATTTTTTTTTTTTACTTCACCAAATAAAAGCTTCCGAAGGGCTATGTTAGCCTATGGGGACCTGCTAGACCATTTTTCTAAGTTTTATTTTATCGAAGAAAAATCTTCGATCATACGCTAAAATCCTTTGAATCGTTCAATTCGAAGGATTTTTTGTTTAATCAATCAGTTTTTCTTCGACTGCAGAAATGCCAAATTCGGTGAAAAATCCTTTGACTTCGATATTCAAAGTCGAAGGATTTTACTTCGATGGTCAAATTTCGAAAGTAGTTTACACTTCGAAATTCTACCCTTAGTAAATCAGCCCCTTAGTGATGCAACACCAAGGGAAGATGGGTATTTACAAATGTTTTAAATGATTATGTGCCTGTCAGATAATTCACTCAATGCTTGTATCCAGATTCTGCTCCAGATTTAATAAAGCAGTCTTTCTAGGTTCAATTGCGGTTACCCTGTATACTGTATTCGGAGTCCAATTACTTAAAGGGCACCTATGGCCCCAAAAAATTGCCCCAAACCGAAGGTGCGGGCTGATGGAGCCCGTATTCCAGTTTGGGGTTCTAGTTCTTTAAAAAAAAAATGCCCCCTGCAGGGGGTCCATAGGTGCCCTTTAACCACCATATCACTGTCCTCGCAGCGTTTCTTGACAGGCGCACCCTCACTGAAACACTGGAGACTTGGGTCTTCAGTTTTTCAGTGAGAATGCACCTGGGAAGAAACTAATGCATATGCAAATTTGGGTCAGGAAGGGAAAAGTGGAAAAAAACATTTTTTACTTCCATGTTTTGTAACTAAAAGTTATGCGATTTCCCTTAGTGTTCGGATTTGGTTAGAGCTGGCAAGAGGAGTCGGCTGAATCCGAATCCTGCCTGAATCCAAATCCTGGCCTAATCCCGAACCGAATCATGTATTCGGTGCATCCTTATTAACAATGGACTTATTCACTTTACATTCTTCAGCCTCTATGAGTCATTGTGTCTGAGGACAATATAACATGAGGAATTCATTTCTTTCCATTTTTAATATGATGCTTCAAGCAATACATGACAGCTGCAATGAAAAATAAAATACTGCATTGTCCATGTAGAGAGCCAGCAAGCAGAAATATTCTACACATAATGACATATCACTGTGCTGACAAATCTTGAATTCAGACAGCCTATTGGGTGTGGTTTTGTGCTGTGCACTAGCAGGCAGACTAGCAGGGTTTTTTTATGAAAGAAAATTAGTTGCAGTTCAATTGTTCTTTAAGGGAAATATTTTAACTCAACTGGCCTCAATCTACAGCAGTTTTTAAATCTCTGAAGAAAAATATGTGCTTTATTATGTTTTATCTGTTGTCTTTCAGCATTATTACAGACTAAATAATACATTAGGGGGGCAAATGTAAACTGACAGTACAATAAAACCTGTGATGTACAGAAGTAATAAAGAGCAGCCAGAATAGGTCATGTATCAAGTGAACAAGAGCGAATGCTGCTTAGGTTTTAAAGAATAGTATGTGGTTAAGACTGTATTGGGGGAATGTAATGTTTTTTTAGCACCAAAAATAATCGCAAACACAAGATTTTTATTGTTTGCTTCCTTTATGACCAATTTGAGACATCAATGACTTCCTTGCAAAGTCTTTGAACAAATGGCTTTTGTGAACATATGCAGTAAATGTAATACAATTTCACAATTTATCGCAAACAGTTTTTTGCTACAAAACATTTAATGAAACTCCAGAGCAGGTGCTAACGTTTGCTTAGCAATAATGAGCCAGCGAATGATTTTACATTTTTTACATTAACAAAAACACCATTTTAAATACTTGGAATTTTAATGACATCCCCCTTTATATCTTTAATCTGAGATGAGAACATATTACTAATTATTCTTAATCAGCTTTGAAACATGTAAAGGTACAATACATACTGTTGCTTGTCCACCCCCCCCCCCCCCCCATTGAACACAATTGGGCCTATTTATTATGAAATACCCCAGAAAAACTGGTTAATAAGCTGTGTAAAATAAATGGCAATTCCTCAAAGTATGTTTTACATCACATCATGAAATGCCAAGTTTGCCACTGTCATGTCTCCAGCATAAGCTATCATTGTTTTTGTAATTTCTATTGCTCTTCTGTGGTAAACTCGCTCTGCTGCTTCTTTTGCTGTATTCACAAAAGGTCATTTTCAGTGTCACAGTTGACCCCTTTGAACCACCATCCTCCCAACATGGGACCCAGCACAGTGCTTTGTGAGACTTAGGATTCCATTTTGTAGCCCATGCTGCAGAAGGAGCACATGCGGTTTAATACTCTTCCATGGTAGAATCGATGATAAGCTAATGCCCTTCAGGGTAGAACTAGACAAGTGTTTTCCCCATGATACTGCCAGATCCGGCGCACTGTGCTAATACGCAGGTGCCAAGTCGGATGCAAGGGGAAACAAGATAAGTAATACAAAAGTCAGATGGTGTTGCAGCCTGCATCCGACATGTCACAACTGTCTGATGCAAAGCTGTAAGCTGCGTCTGCATCCGACAGTTGTGTCGGATGAACGCTGCTACCCCATCCAACATTACTATTACTTACATTGTTTCCAATCGCATCGGACTTGACACCTGCGTTTTGGCTCAGCGTGTCGGATCCGGCACAGTCGCATGGAAAACCCTTGTCTGGCTCTATCCTAAATCTTTACTAAGCCACCACTAAAGGTGCCAGTATTTCAGGACATTGCTGCATCTATGATTTGTGCCATATATTGCACGTCATCTGAGTTGTTTAAAATTTGTAAATTGCAAAGCATTTGTGTAGTCACTGCAGTTTCTGTTATTTATTAATATAATTAATTAATATAATTTCTATTCCAGTAAAATCCACAGTCACTCTGTCTCTTTATTAGAGTGTGGGGAGGTATAGCTGCATGTCAACATGGTTAGAGGGATACTAGGAAAAAACTCGATGGGTCCTGGCCCTCATGGGCCCCTGCCAGCCCATACCTGCTCCCCTGATCTGCCAGACCACCCCCTCAAAAAAAAAAGATGCACACTGGCATTCGCGTGGGACTTCCGGAAGTTTATAACCCAGTGGGCCCCTAATGCTCCAGTCTGACCCTGCCACACTACACACTGCCTCAGGTTAATACGTAGTGAGGACAGAACAGTAGTGAAACAATGACTGCTATACAAGTGGATCAAACTGCAGCCTCACTGCAAGTGCGTTGAAACTGTTGACCAGGTCCCAAGTTTTGGATTCCTCTCAGCATTCTTCCGTTAATCTCTTTTCACAAACATTTAAATCAAATGGCAGTGTAGGACATTTTTTATAATATCTTTCCTAGATAGTGATGGGCGAAGCCATCCTGTTTCGCTTCGCCGAAAAATTTGCGAATTTCCAAGGAAATTTGCGAATTGGCAAAAAATTAGCGTAACGGCACGCATCTCATTTTTGACGCACGCCGCGTCATTTTCGATGTGCGTCGCGTAATTTTCGACGTGCGTCTCGTTTTTTTCCCAAACCAGCCAATTTTCACTGGTGTTTCGCGAATCGCGGGAATTCCACAAATTTGCACCTGGCGAATAAATTCACCCATCACTATTCCTAGACAGAATATACATACTGGAATAGAAAAGATAAATTTCTATGTGCCAAATAATTACATTTAACAGTCTCCAACATCTCTATGTTCTCCTCACTTTCAGTCTCTGGGGCACTGGCTTCAAGGTGATGCTCCTTCATCTGGCCCTCTACCACTAACTCCTGTTGTCTACGGTCAGCTTGTCTTCCTTATGGAGGAAAAAAATATTTTGTAGCACATTCTTAAAGGAGGACAACACTAAAATTGAATATGGCTAAAAATGCCATATTTTATCTAATGAACTTATTGCACTAGCCTAAAATTTCAGCTGCTCAATAGCAGCAATTATACAAACTTGTCAAAGGGGGTTAATATCTTAGAAATTGTCTGCGACACTCACATGCTTGGTGGGCTATAAGCAGCTGTTGAGAACCTAAGCTTAGGGGTTGTCGCAAAAGGTTGGTCTGTAACATAAGATGATGCTACAGGGCTGATTATTAAAGGGGTTGTTCACCTTTGAGTTAACTTTAAGTATAATGTAGAGAGTGATATTCTGAGACAATTTGCAATTGGTTTTCATTTTTTATTGTTTGTGGTTTTATAGTTATTTAGCTTTTTATTCAGCAGCTCTCTAGTTTGCAGTGTCAGCAATTTGGTCTCTAGGGTACAAATTAACCTAGCAACCCTGCATTGATTTGAATAAGAGACTGGAATATGAATAGGACTGAATAGAATGATAAGTAATAAAAAGTGGCAGTAACAATACATTTGTAGCCTTACAGAGCCTTTGATTTTAGATGGTGTCAGTGACCCCCATTTGAAAGCTGCAAAGAAACAGAAGAAAATTGCAAATCATTAAAAAACTATGGAAAAAAAATAATGAAGACCAATTGAAAAGTTTCTTAGAATTGGTCCTTCTACAATATACTAAAAGTTATCTTGAAGGTGAACCACCCCTTTAAATTCTGATGCAAGTAGCACTGGTTTCTGTGCTATCATGTAGCAATTATCTGTATTAATTACTAATCAGCCTTACATTTCTATTCTATGTGCACTGTAGATTGTCAATGGGTCCTAAGCTCAGTAAGTGACAGCAGGACAGATCATGTGAATCAGTGAATCAGCAGAAAAGAAGATGGGGAGCTACTGGGGAGACACAGATCTTTACCGTTAAAGGGCTGTGGTTGCCTTGAACTGGTACAAAAGCACAAAACTTAATGTAATACATTTCTGGCTACTTCTTTAGTTAAGCTCCTTTAAGCTTGAAGCATTACCATGTTTGGACTAACATGTACTGTAACCACTTACTTCCACTGGACCTGCATCACATTTGTAAGTTCCATCCTTTTGATATCACTCCAAATCCTTTGTAGAATGCGGATCTCAAAGGTGCACCCAAATCTATAGTCTTCTTTGTAGCCTTGTTTTTATGTGCATGTTTGTAATGGACCCTACATGCACATTGTCATGACTGAACAAGAAACTGACCAATTCACTGGATTGATCAGTCAGTGCCCCAAGTTCTGACATCTTGTCACATCAACAACAAGACAAACAATAAAATGGCCAAGAAAGATATGTGACAAGGGAGTTAAACAATATAACATGAAGTAAATACATTTTATTTCAATATTTGAATATGTTAATGATATTTAATATAGAGAATGTAATATTATAGAATAACACAACAGAATCCACCATTTACGAATTGACACAAGGACAAATGTGCTTCACGGTCATCCAGATAGCTGAAACAATCCAGCATTTCTATAGCAAATCTAAACAACGGTGTTATCCTCAAGCGTGGGATGCCAAAACAGTTACAACAGAGTCAAAATGCATTGACAAACCACTACAGCTTGTTCCTAGAAATCGTTTCATCAAGGGTTAATGTTGTGATGCTAATTAGTCATTAAATGGTGTTGTTTCCCAAAATGCTTATATATCCTGCCAACAAATGATTCCCCTTTTGTTTGCAATGTCTATATCCTTGCTACACAATATGAATAATTTGCAGGAGGATTTTATGTACTACAGCTGGTTAATGTTGAAGAGAAGGCAGCAGCATAGGATATATCTAGAGAGAGTTAGACCTATTCCCAACATCAGAAGGCCAAGAATTGTTCATCATAGATTCACATTAGTAAATAATTTGTCTGATGAACAATTTATTAAAATGTTTTGCTTGAGCCCTCAGGCTATATTGAGCTATATGGCCATTTAAGAGATGACTTTGAGCCCATGATGGCTAGAAGTCATGCTGTGCCTGAGATGTGTAAGCTGCTATAAGTCTTATACTTTTTTGCTAACGGAAGCTTCTAGCACATAATATCACAAGTCATGGGAATTCACCAAATAATTTTCTACCAAGTGTTTGAGGCTGTTCTTAGACAAACCCTGACTTTTTTTGCCTTCCCAAATTCTATTCAAGACTGGCAACAGGTAAAGCTAGGCTTCTAGCCTAAATTTTCAGGTGGTACAGTATGTCACACACAATTAAGACTCACAAATGTGTGTTCAGGCTTTCCAAGTAGCTGCCACGATTCTAACATCTTGCAGCAATCAGGCCTCGGTCAAAACTTTGTGTCTGGATATATTCCTAAGGGATGGTTTGTGGGTAAGTTGCTCTTAATTAATAGTAACCAAAAACCACACTAGTGTGTGTATATGAATTAGATATGATTTTATGAAAAGTGATTATTTAGCTCAGGCTGGGTTTTTACTGGTTTAAGCAATATATTTTCTTAGAGGTCTATATTGTTTGGAAGTATAGTTTTCCTTTAAAGTACGCCTCAACATGAGTATAGTTAACAGCGAAGATGCAAAATACCATCAGTAATGCTAAATCCTTCAAAATGTGATGCTTTTCATAAAGTAACACTAATTTCACATTAGTGTGCCCTGACAGTAACACCACCTTAAGGCTTAAAGGAACAGTTCAGGGTAAAATTAAAAACTGGGTAAATAGATAGGCTGTGCAAAATAAAAAAGTTTTCTAATATAGTTAGTCAGGGAAAAAACTATAAAGGCTGGAGTGACTGGATGTCTAATATAATAGCCGGAATCCAATTTTCTGCTTTTCAGCTCCCTGAAACTGAGTTAGTCAGCGACTTGAAAGGGGGCCACATGGGACATAACTGTTCAGTGAGTTTGCAATTGATCCTCAGCATTCAGCTCAGATTCAAAAGCAACAGTTATGACCCATGTGGCCCTCCCTCAAGTCACTGATTGGATACTGCCTGGTAACCATGGTAACCAGTCAGTGTAAACAAAAGAGAGCTGAAAAGCAAGAAGTAGTGTTCTGTTCTATTAGGTTACATTTACAGTCACTCCAGCTGTTATACATCACATTTTTGCCTAATTAACTATATTGAAAACATATTTTGTTTTGCACAGCCTGTCTATTTACCCAGTTTTTACTTTTATACTGAACAATTCCTTTAATTGTAGCCTAGTAGATTTATAGTTTCACAAAGGTACCATCTTCAACCCCACTGTCCAATTTCTTACTTAACTCATCATAAAAAGCAATAAAGTTTCTGACATGACCTATCATCTGACATGATTGCTGCTCATAATGCCATTCACTAGGACAAACTTTTGAATGTGATCCCTTAACCAGAATTCAAATAATTTGCCCACCACAGATGTCAAACTTACTGGCCTATAATCGCCAGGTTGAGATCGTAATCCCTTTTTAAATATTGGGATGACATCAGCTTTTCCTCCAATCCATAGGCACTATACCAGATGAAAGCGAATGTCACGAACGGCACCCAATACCAGAACAGTTACCAAACACCTTTGTCTCAGCTCGGCTT
>CM044436.1:72911553-72922261 GCA_024363595.1 Xenopus borealis
TTCATCCTCACCAGTAGGGAAGTTGTGAGGGAAAAAACTAAGGTAAAGCTTACATGCTTCCTCGAAAACAAAAAATTTACTCCTATCCCCACTAAACTTGTCTGGGAAGGGGATTTTGGGATCATGGGAAGAAACTCTATTACCCCGAGTAGCAGACCCCTCAGGATCCACAGCGGAGGACTGCTGAGCAGCATCCAACCTCTCGGAGAGAGACCACAGACCGTGAATGATATAGTTCTGTTTCCCCTCTTGTTCATCGAGGCGCAGGAGGAGGGTTGAGTACCGGAGCTCAGAGGGTTGCGGAATAGCAACAGCAGCTTGACCATTGGCGTCCATATTCTTCTTTTTCATGGCCCGTTGTACTGTCACGAATGGCACCCAATACCAGAACAGTTACCAAACACCTTTGTCTCAGCTCGGCTTCACCAGTTAAGTGACCGCCTTTGGCCTCGGGAGGAGCCCTCAGCTTACTCAGATGCCACCTGGACTTAACGAGAGGTGTAAAGCAAAAGTTCTGGCTAGCATAGGGGCATGATCGTCTCACCAAGGAATTGGATAGAAGAATACCACCAAGCGGAGTAGGCAGGCCGGAACAGCACAAGCTGAGTAGAATAGTCAGACAGGCCAGGATCAGGATTAGAGAGTGTAGAGTAGTCAGAGTACAGGCAAAAGGTCAGGATACCAGAGAACAGAGTAATCGGACAAGGCAAAGGTCAGGATTGGAGAATAGCAGGAATAGTCAGGCAAGGGTCAAACACCAGTAGATCAGTCAGGAATCAATCAGGAAACACACCCAGGAACTAACAAATAGAACCTAACAACGGGCAATCATCTGCACTAAAAGATCCCTTTAAATACTATTTGAATTTCGCACCATTGCGCGTGACGTCATCACGCCGGCTCATAAACCCGGAAGTGCGCCGGCGCGCGCCCCATAGGAAGACCGGCACTGAAGGAGGCAGGATGCACGCGGTGAGCGTCCCCGCTGGAGACATAGCGGGCGCTCCCACGTGCACAGAGGTGAGCCACTAGACCACCAGGGAGACTGTACGTTACAGCGAATCTGAGAAAATCAGAAATAGGGGCTGGTCTAAAACTGAACTAAGCTCTCTTACAACCCGTGGGTGTATACCATCAGGCCCTGGAGCCTTGTTTACATTAATTTTTATTAAAGCTTTATGAATCATATCCTGAGTCAGCCAGTGACTAGATTGAGCTGAGTCATTAGTGCAGCTATGAAGTGAGCATGGGAACTCAGACTCTATTGCATACACTGAAAAAAAGAACTGATTTAGCACATTTGCCTTTTCTGTATCTGTTACAACCATACTGGTACCATGTTGAACATATGACATGTGGTCCTCCCTATCCTTAACAGTACCCCCAACCAAATATCCTCCCCCGATAGCCTGGCTAATAAATGAACACATTTAAATATTAAAATACTTGCCATAATTCTATTCTATAAACACGCTTAGTTATCATCAAGTACATTATTATAACAGAATGCAAAAATAACAAAAAGCAAATCAGTTCAAAATAAGTAATGGCTTTTTAAAATGAACATTGTGTGTTTCAGAATTTTCAGGATAACTGATTTCTGTATCATAGATCTTATATCTTTAATTAAAGGGTAGGACTTACTCCTGAGGCACAATGTAGATAGAGATGTGGTTTTGAACAGCACATTCCAGTTTTTCAAAGGGCTGTCCAATTCAGAATTCTGTGTCCAGTTTAAAGAATTTTAAAAACTGAACAGAAATCCAGCCAATTATATCTAAGCTATGCAATAACCCTGTCCCAGTGTCATAACCTCCCACTGCATCATTGTGCTTGCCTCTGATGACATCATACCCACTCCCAGCAACACTGCCCCATCCCTAATGCCATCTTCCCTGCCCTTTTGTTCATGTGTAGCCACTGACAAAGGTGGCAACCCTAATTCCATTTGCATTATACCATCTCATCTATCATGCAGTATAGCTCAACCACATGGCTAAATGCTTACACTTCACAAATCTCAGATCCTGCTTATGAGTATCTGATTTATTTTATACTTTCCTTAATAGATTCAAGTTTGCTCCAAACAACTGTTGCTTCCTTTATTTAGACAATCAAAATGTTCTTGCCTGGAGCTTCATGTGTCTCCCAAAGGCTGACGGAGCTCTCCTGGTGGAGAGAGATGAAAGGGAGTGCTCATACTAGTCTGTTTATCATTATTATCTGTCTTACAATATATTCCAGTAATTGATCAACACATACACAAGCAAACTAGCATAAAATTAAATGCATATTTACTTGGAGGATTATTGCACAAAGTTCTAGGCCATTTTCATTGTGCATTACTGCCTGGAGACCTGTTGGGTGAGGACTGCAATTACGGACCAACACAATCAATGACCATCAAGATGCCCAATACATATCTGGCTATTATATATACAGAACATAGTCTGCATAGTCTAACTACCTGAAAACATACAAACACAGGTGAATTGTGGATGCCAAGACAAAATCTGGAAGGCCAAGAAAAGAACAAGGGGTATATTTATCAAAGAGTGAAGTTGATTGTGAAGTTTTGCCACTAGAGTGAAATTCCACAGCTTTCCATTCATTTCTATGGGATTTTTAAAGGCTTATTTATCAAAGGGTGAACTTTCACCCATTGATAAATACGCCTTTCAAAATCCCATAGAAATGAATTGAGAGCTGCGGAATTTCACTCTTTGATAAATTTACCCCTGCTTATATGATGGCCAGAAAGGCAAATACAAACCCTTGTATGACACAAATGACCTGCAAGAAGATATGGCTGACATAAAAACTATCCACAGTGCAGCATTGCTTGCACAAACAGGATTTGCATAAAAGATACCTAACCTGTGACCACACCACAATATCAAAATCTAACCTGTATGCAAAGAGAGGTCAGAGGCCTTTTTAAACAAGTGTTGTGTGCTGATTTAGTAAAAATGTAACTCTTTGGCCGTTGTCATTAAAGGTTTGTTTCTAGACAAAAGGGGCAGTCATTTAATAAAGACCTTTTCAGCTGGATCATTAGTGTTCTGTGACAGCCAGCAGCACAGGAATGCAATGTATGTGTAGAGAGAGGAATGGTTTCCACAATCAGCAGATTATGTAGCAGAAAATAGTTCTAAAACAACTAAAACAAGCTGAAACCTGCCATTGGGGGGACCAATACAGGGCTAACGCATCAATGTTTTCTAGGGACAATCACCAGGTCTCTGTCCTCTAAGGTTGGTAGTACAGTAAGTACAAGGCTTGGCTGTCCCTCTTGATGCTGGGCTTATTTCCTTGTGCCAGATCAAGAAGCAGAGCACAGCTTA
This sequence comes from Xenopus borealis, assembly GCA_024363595.1. NCBI lineage: Eukaryota > Metazoa > Chordata > Amphibia > Anura > Pipidae > Xenopus > Xenopus borealis. The sequence goes on from CM044436.1 coordinate 72,914,898, forward strand.
GAACAGGCACAAGTGCATTAAAGGCATGCTCTTGAGTCCCTTCGTATTCTAGCACCAGTTTTCGTTTTTTTTGTAAATTATAGTTTTTTAAACTTCAGTTTTTTAAATTAGAAATTCAGCTTTATTAGTGCAAAAAAGTGTAATTGCACTCTCTGCACTAGTGTTGCGGCCTCCCTTAGACAGGTAAGCAGGCGATGGGGGTACAATATTGCAGCAGCAGCCTGAGAAATGGCCCTGTGTGGTGTTAATAGTGGCATTAGCACTACCTGATAATCAAACTGGTAGTAATACAGGGCCAACAGTCAATGTGAGTACTTGGGCATACTTCACCAGAACAGGCTGAGCAGGGCACACTGGTGACCCCCACAAGTATTCACAAGTACTGTGTATGTGTACAGATGCAAGTTAATAATGGTGTCAACTGTATTGTGTTTATAATTAAGTCCTATTGTGTCTATCTATACTCCTATGTCATAGGCATACGTGGTATCAAAGTATTTGTCTTTGTACCCAACATCACATAGGATGTTGTAGGGTGAAACTTTAGGCTGGGGACAGACAGGGAGATTCGGGGAGATTCAGTCGCCTGGCGTTTAATAGCAGGCGACAATCTCCCCGAACTTCCTTCTCCCTGTCCGTCGCTAGTTTAAATGAAAAAGCACCAGCGCTGTGCACACGCGGCGCAGCGATTTCCGGAATCGCCCGAAGTTTCCTCACGAAGTAACTTCGGGCGATTCCGGAAATCGCCGTGCCGCGTGTGCACAGCGCTGGCGCTTTTTCATTTAAATTAGCGACGGACAATGAGAAGGAAGTTTGGGGAGATTGTCGCCTGCTATTAAACGCCAGGCGACAGAATCTCCCCGAATCTCCCTGTCTGTCCCCAGCCTTAGAGGACATTTTGAGGCATAGAATTAAAATCTATACATTTACTATAGCTATGAAGTAGTTTCGAGTAGAAAGAAATATTTACCCATTTTGAATAGGAAAGGCTATAGAGTTTCTGAAAAAAATATATAAAGAATTGATTCAAATTCCTGTTCGAGGCCTTTATGCCATATAAAATGGGCTCAGTGAATAGACCAAAGAATCGGTAATTCCAATTTTATTGTAGTATTCATATTTTGAGATTGCTACATATTTTGAGATTTCCTAATTTGGGTAATCCTACGCATTTGTGGCATCAATATTCAACATATTTGTGTTATTTATGATTGTAGTGCATTGTTTTTCTACAGAAGAAAAAGGATAGAAGATAAAAGTTTTGAAAATTCTGTAAAATACAGACCTTCCAGGGGTTAACTGGTTTAGTGTCTTTTACCACACATACAAGCAGGCAGTGAGTCTTATTATTTAAAATTGCTGTGCAGGAACACCAAGAGCCACAAAACACACAAAACAATTTTGCTTGTGTAGTGCAATCTGAGCGAGACTGAAAATATGGAGCAAACAGAGGGCATATATATTAACACTGGAAAGAAGTATCACCGGTTATGTTGCCCATAGCAACCAATCAGAGCTTTGCTTTTGTTTTCTTTTCCTTTATTTTTCAGATAAGCGTGAAACATATTGCCCTCAGGGGCCATGTTATTAACCACAAGTACAAGAAATATCAAAAGGTTGTTTTCATCAAGTATAAAAAGAAAAACAAAAAACATATACTTGCTTTTGTTTTCTAACTGTAGGTGACTGCCCAAATTTAAATGCTGATTGGTTGCTATGGGCAACGTCACCAATGTTAATAAATATGTCCCAGAATGTAATGCTGACAAGTCCAAGGTAGCCATTACACCAGCTTTGGAAGGAAATATGATTCTTTAGCTTCTTATTTTATGAATGACATGCAAGCTCGAGGTGTTCCAGGGGCAGATTTGCACATTTTTTTTCAATGGGGCTGTACTCACAAAGGCGCTTGTAGTCATCGATCACAGGAAAAATGCAGCATGTTGCGTCTCAACCTGCGTTCGGCGCCTACATGCACCTGTGTCAGTACAGTCCCATTGAAAAAAAAATGAATTTTGTCTACTTCTGCACTCCCCTGAGGCTGAACGAATAAAACCAGAATGCAGGGGAGCACAGCTTCAGACGCTCGTGTGTAAGAGCCCTAAATGAAACTCAATATATGGTTTGTTTGCAGGGTGCCCACAATGCAGGTAAAAAAAAAAAATTTCCATCTTGCTCCAAAACTTGCAATTAAGTCTGTTGTGTTTGCTGGGCCACAGTTAGGTATTCATATGAATATATATTTGTCTATGCTAGTGTGTAACAATAAGCATATTGGATAAGCTACTATTCACAGCATTTTACTGTAAAGTTATGAGACTAAAGAATTAAATCCATTCTGAATTTTTAGAATGTGTACTTTAGTAAACTTCCTGATTTCCTGGGGTTAACTTACTACTAGGTCTTATATGAGTAAAGACACATAAATAAAACAAGCAGAGGGTAATTTATCAACCACAAAAAAAATGTCATCATTAATAAATTGAGGTAGAGAAGCCACGCATTTTTGTAAACACTAAAAAATGTATGCAGATAACCCTGAAGTATTTTTTTAATAAATGTGTCCATGTGAGATATAGCAAATATTGCTTTTACGTTGCTATATGGGTTTTTAATTAAATATAAAATAGTGTCATTTCTGTGTTTTGAACACGGGGAGGCCCATTTATCAAAGTCTGAATTTATCTCAACATGTTCTGGTAAAACCCCAGCTCACATCTGCACAGTTTTTTTTATTTATTATTAGATTTTTTCCGAAAATTTGCTTTGTGGGAAAAAAAATCTGATCTTCAAGATTTTTTTCAGATTTTACACCCAAAAACTCCAATAAACTCCAATAAATTCAGAAAAACTTGTAATTTCCGATTTTATACAAAAAAATCTTGAAATTTCTGCATTCAGAGTTTAGTAACTAACCCCCATTATGTGGGGGCATATTTTAGAACTTGCCATGTTGGTTGGCCATGTGCTTATTTCTGGTCCGATGTTTTGCAAATTCTGGAACTCCTGTAAAAATACATGTTTGATACTGGCATTCACAAATAGTATGGGTCTTTCCAAATCAGTTCTAGGAAAATATAATGTAATCTTGCTACAGGAGTAAAATTAGACACTTTTGTATCGCTAATCTGGGCTATTCCATCCACAGTTAATGTTAATCTAGTGATAGGAGCATGTGCTACATTCGACTCACACTTCAGGCTAGGCCCTTCGTTAAGTGGAAGATTCCCATAATGGTGTAGTGCAACTACAACTCCCACAGGCTACTGTGTATACAAACGTGATTGGGTGCCAGGAGGTTCTTATGGTAGAGTCCTGCAGCGGGTCGGGTACCTAGGGGTTACCCGCAAAAACCTGCAGTAACTTGCTGGTTGCGGGCAGAATTTCCGGGTGTGGGTATGCGGGTTAGCAGTTCTGCAGTTTTGCAGATCATGGGTCAGGCCGCAGGTCTTCTCAATAGAGATTTTTACTCATTTTTTTCAATCACACCTACTTCCAATGATGTCACTTTCGGTAACAATGACAGCATTTCCTTAGTCTTGATTGGCAGCATGAAAGCACTTCCTGATTCTTGATTGGCAGCATGACAGCACTTCCTGATTCTTGATGGTCAGCGGGTCGCAGGTCCGGGTTGCGGATAAGGTACTTGCGGGTCGATGTTGGGTAGCAGGTCCAGGTACAGGGCGCAGGACTCTTGTCTTATGGTGAAAACAATAAACAGTTTATTAGTCAGAAACAATGACCCCAGGTTTACTCACATCCATTGTTCAGAGGAAAAGTGCACAATCACATCACATTTTTACACATTGCTGACACTCCCTTAGGACAGACTTGGCATGTACATAGTCACAACCTGCTCACAAAGAGCTTCCAAAGGGGATGCAGACTATACAGGCACACCTCTGCGACATATATTCCGGTAGTGGTCTCTGGATAAACCACAGGGCAATAATCTATCCTGATTCCCTATTCACTGGGATCCCTGTACTACAGGCAATATGGCCTGAGAGAGATACCTCCAATCTATCAATCTTATGTTGGAGCTCAGAACTGCTCTTTTTAGCTCAACCCTGACTAACTTACACGCCTAGAGTGAACTAGTACTGGGAGCTCACCTGCCACTTTCTATTCCTTATTCACGGGGTTGCTTGGTCCCTGACTTTACTGGACCCATGCCCAGGCTCAGAGCACACATCCACCCTGTCCTCAGTTGGAAGGCAAAGAGGAAGCTGCCACTCCTTTCCCAGCACTATAACAAAGTGAGGCAAGATGTGGTCACAGCGCCTCCTCGCCAATAGCAGGGGATATGCAAATCTTTAAACTAGGGACACATTTAACCCTAGGGGTCCCTACACTTTTTTCATACAGGTATGGGATCCATTTTCAAGAAACTTGTTATCCAGAAAGCTCCGAAATTACAGAGAGGCCGTCTCCCATAGACTCCATTATAATTAAATAATCCCAATCTTTTTTAATGATTTTCTTTTTCTCTGAAATAATAACAGAACTTGATACAAACGAATATATAAATAATATAAATAACAAAAGCAGCCTAATGGGTTTAGTGAATGTTTACATGATTTTCTAATACCCTTAAGGTGTGAAGATCCAAATTATGGAAAGACCCATTATCCGGAAAGCCCCAGGTCCCGAGCATTCTGGATAATAGGTCCCATACCTGTACTTAAAAAGCTAGTGCTGTCCTTCCCAGGAAGTAAAAGTACAACATGTTAAACATGTAAAACAAAATTATCTTTTAGTAAGCTGTCCTTTATATACCACATAGTCAATCTGGTGTATAAACAGCAGGGGTTGTAACTACAGAGGAAGCAGACCAACAAGTCCATAATTTATGAGCAATTTCAGTGTATCTTGGTAGAATAGGTCCCTAAATTGCATTTGCTGTGGGGTCCAGTAACACCTGGTTACTCCAGTGACACACTGGTTCTGCAACATAAAAACTCAATGGAAAACCATAATTTCTGTGAAATACAATGCCTATCCCTCTAATGACATTTCAGCAGAACATATTCTGGATCTTCATTGATCCAATTCTGCTGATATCTCACTGAAGTTAAAATAGCGCTTGCTAGTTCACCTGAATGTATGATGTGCTCTGGCAGTAAAAGGGTTAAAAGGAACCACTAGGGCAGAGACACACAAGGAAACTTTCGGGCCACTCTGGAGAACAAAGTGCTCTGAGTACCATCCCACCAGCAATTTAGATTCTAGATGGCGTGAAGGCTACTCGGGAGATTAGTCGTCCGAAGAAGAGGTGATTAGTCAGCAGGCAACGGCGACTAAATCTCCCCAAATCATTTTTTGTGTCTCTTCTAGAATTGCCATTGTGACAGGTGCACTTTATGACTGAACAACCATTTTAAAATGGCCCAGAGATAATACTAGTGAGCTTTTGAAGAGCCAAAAATATTATGAATCTGAAAATACAAATAGCTAAAAGCAAATCCATTCAACAGCCTAAAGAGAAACAATAGCAAGGCTTGGGGGGTGTAAGAGTTAAACTGTGAAGCTCAGCCATAAATACATTCAGCACCATGAACAGCCCTCCATGCAATAGGACCCTGCAGCCCCTCTTGCTCCTGTACCACACAAAGCCACGCCCATTAGGCTGCCTGGATACAGGATCTGTCAGCTTACAGACTTTGTCACTAGCCCGAATGAATTGTCCGAGAGGGGATGGCCGAGGTGTTTACGGTGAGATGATTGTGGGAGCTGCAGCGGGTACGCAAGGGGCAGCCTGACGCGCCCTCAACGAGACAAGTGAGGGGTTGCTGCTGCTGTTGCTGGGAGAGTCTGTGCTGCTGCGACAGGGGAGGACGAAGCCAGCAGCTCAAGGAGCTGAGCATGCGCCGTCCAGTCCACTGACTATATTCTCAGGCAAGCTACCCAAGGAAATAAAAGCAGCATTTTATAGAAAGAAGAATCTGCTCCAGAAAAAAAATATAAATATATATCTTCTTGTGAGGATATCTAACGCCAACAGGTAGGCATATTTCATTCCCAGTTTTTCAATTTGCCTTTACATAGAGACAGTGTTACAGTGAACCCCAGTGTTCATTAAGTGAGGGCTATTTGGCATGATTATACTAGTAGCTTGCTGGCAACTGCATTATGGAAGCACACACCGACCTCAATATATGGATTAGAGCAACAATCAGCCCCTGGATTGCAGGACCTCCTAACAAAGGAATGTTTTCTTTTGCTGTATATAGAGCATCCACTTGTGCCTGTGTATAATACACATATCCATAGAATGATATATAGCCCATATGCTTATATATAATATATATACATATATACATATATATATATGTGCTCACAGTGTATATGTGTGCACCAGTGGATTACAAAGCAGCAGCACATCCCTGAGCTCTCTTATTCATTCAGAGCTGAAAGTGGCATAGTAACGGCAGCGGGAATGCTATGAATAATGGAGCCTGATCCCTAATGTTGCTAGCTTTACTGGAGGCATTGCATTATCTTTATTCTGCATGACTACTGCATGTTGGATTTCTGCACAAACATAGGATTATTGTAATCTAGCAGGGTTAATTCCTGACAAAATGTGCTCACATTTATCCAGGACCAAAAATGGCTCTCTACAGATTATGCTGATTTCAATATTAGGGTGTTTCCTTTTACAATACTTGCATTACCCCCCCTCCAGCCTTTCATTCATGGGCTGGGATACATTTATAAAGGCATTCACCCCCACTGTTAGCCAGTTGAAAGGGCTGGATGCCTTTGTGATTCCTGCATAATGTACATTTCTCCATATTAATTCTCTCCTGTGAGAATGTTAAATTATATTCTGCATGATTTATGTAGGAGAGAACCATGTTGTGCTGCTCTGTTATAAATTCAGAATTCGTAACATACAGGCAGAGAATCTAGATATTGAAATTATATGTATGTGTGTGATAATGCAGTGCTAAACAGCATCCAAACAGACAGGCATTTTTGTTATAGGTTGCTAGTCATCTATGCCTCACACATTATATCCAGCATTTTGAGGGACAAAAACGTATTTTTCAGCCCTACAAACAAAAACAAATGGTAGTACTAGATTGTGTCTCCCTTTGCTGCCTTACATAAATTATCATTCTTGTGTCTCACATCATTACTTGCTATCTGAAAACTGATAGCTTCGTTTTTTTTTTCCAGATCTATTGACAGCATGACACACCAAAAGGAGGAACGTGCAGAATGTGTGCCTAGACATCAGATCGCTTGTTTTTGTGGATTATATTTGCAGTAAAATGTATGGATCTATCTTGTGCTTCACCCTGTATATAGACCATGAGACTTGACTGAAGCAATATCTATATCATCCATCTATGGCG
>CM044436.1:72943756-72967213 GCA_024363595.1 Xenopus borealis
GGGCAGCATTTATCCAACTCTCTTTCAATGCAGATGTCTAAATAATTATCCCTCCTGAAGCTTATAAGTAAAAAGAATGCAGGAAAAGTGAAACCTCTTAACCTTTTGTGACAGTGCATAGGTGGGCGCTATCATCGCTTTTTCATGCATTTATTTTGCCTTAGATCTATAAAAGGAGATGCTCAGTGAGAGAGAGCACAGTGTGTTAATGTGCATGGGAAGCTTTATCTGTGAGTGATGCTGGTGAGCTTCAGTCTGCATGAGATAGAGTTAGGGTCCCCCAAGTATGTGTCACATGCAGAACCAATGTGACTTGGCAGGTATGATTTATCATGTGGACAAAATTGCTCATTATGTTGCTAAATGCTAGAGGATGTCTTTGGTTGCTGTCAGGCTGAATGCTTGTATACAGATCTGATCAGGTAAAGTAATGTGCTTTCTTTGCTTTCTAGATTCCCAGCAGCAGGAGTTAGTGGTGAATTTAATAAAAATGCATGTGGTTTTACAAAACAATGTTTTGCCAATCATATAATCCTGGGGTTACAAATAAACAAATGCAAATACTGCCCTGACCTAATAAGCCTGTGCCTTACAGTTGTGCAATAAAATTGCAGTTAAACAGTATTTTAGTGAGATTTCCTTTCCTAGAATTCTTTGGGGACCATACAGTAATCTCTATAATGTTTTATTTAACAGTATGTCTTTCCAGCTGGGTCACCCTTTCCGATTAGACGTAAGGAGGTTCCGTATAAATATTCGGAAGAGGTTTTTTTACAGTGAGAGCTGTGAAGATGTGGAATCACCTCCCTGAATTAGTCATGATGGCTGATACATTAGATAGCTTTAAGAAGGGGTTGGATGGCTTTTTAGCAAGCCAGAGAATACAGGGTTATGCAATATTGATGGGCGAATTTTCTGGTGAATTCCCGTGATTCGCCAGCGCCTCATTTTGGACGTTTTGGTCATTTTGGATGCCAACGTTTGCTTTTTTTGCTGGCAAAGTTGCGCCAGTGTCCAAAAATGGATGCCTGCTTTGAAAAATGGACACCCACTTCCAAAATGAGACGCCAGCTGCATTTTGCAAAATTTCCGCCATTCACGAAAAATTTGCCAAAGTGTAACACCCCAGATTCGCTCATCACTATTATCGAAGATAGCTCATACAGCTCATATCAGTACAAGTTGATCCAGGGACTAGACTGATTGGAATTCTGGAATTCAGGAAGGAATTTTTTCCCTTCTGAGACAAAATGGAGAAGCTTCAAATGGGGTATTTTTTTTACCTTCCTCTCGATCAACTAGCAGTTAGGCCGATTAAAATAGAGCTAAAAGGTTGAACTTGATGGATGTCTTTTTTTCAACCGAACTGATTGTGTTATAAAATATAACATATGATCCTGTTTCAGTACATTGCTGCGGACATATCAATGCATAGGAGAAATATATTTATAAAGAGAAATAGAAATTACAAAAACAACATGCAATTTCATTATTGTTCCCAGGGACAATAGGAAAACATTTTGTTTACTTACCATACGTACATACATACTGGAGAAACTGAAGTCATACACAACAGAAGCTGTTGCTGCTGCCATATATAACGGCAGGGCTTATTTAAAAAGGTAATGTTTCCTAACTAAAAGAATATTAGTGCCAATTATATGTTTTTCTTTAATGGAAAAATGCCTCAGGTTTACTTTAATGTGCAGCAAATGCAATAATTATGAGATAGCTTCTATTTTTCACAAAATACTTTTCCAGTAAGAATTGTTATTACTTACAAGGGCTCAGTTAAGACCAGTAGTAACCAGACCAGATTTTAGCTTTCATATTGTAACTTGTAGTAGACTGTTCCAAACGAATTGCCGATTGATTACTATTGGCAACTCATTTGTGTCATTTAGCACCTATGTTTGTAAATGATATCCACGCTGCACCCTGGTGCATTGCTGTCATGGACATGTCACTAATAACTTTTCCAGGTGGCCAAAATGTATATGAAATAGTGTTTACAATGAAAGCCTTTGCATTCCACCATGAGATCATTTTTGTGGCTGTTACAGATTATTAAACATCTTTCATTTCAAATGTAATGAATTTGCCTTAGGGGAAAACAGTAAATCCATGAACAGGTCAGGCAATCTACATTTATTTATTTAACATTTCAATAGGTGATAATTATATGAAAAACAGGTTATCCCTATATAAAATTATTACACACTACATTACATTATTTACTACATTCATTGCTGGGTTTCTTCTATGTTTGTAAATCTATACATACAAAATACATTGTCATTAAAAAGTGACCATGTGCAGCTTCATGTTCTTTTACATAAGCAGACTACACAACAGAATATTTAAAGGAGAACTAAACCCTGAAAATGAATATGGCTAGAAATGCCATATTTTATATACTGAACTTATTGAACCAGCCTAAAGTTTCAGCATCTCTACAATAGTAATGATCCAGGCCTTCAAAGCTGTCACTTTCCCATCTTGGATTTTTTTAGGCGCATCAATGACAGTGAGCATGTGCAGAGAATCAACAGAATAGAAGATCTTTAGTTTCCTTAGGCTGGCATAGACGTCCAAATCCTAATATTCAACATATCTTCACTACTTCTTTAATTAAGATTTAGTTCTCCTTTAATGCCCACCCCCTAAACAAATGCTGTGAAATTCTGTATTCTTGGTTCCTCTTTTTTTTTCATGGCCTGTGTCAAAAGGAAAATGTAATAAAACTACTTTACCCTTATACACAAATTCTATAGGAAATGGGTAGGAAATAAGTTTGACTATAAACATCATAAAAAATCAATTACTGCTTTATAAGAAAAGTGCTTTACTTTATAATTAAAGGAAATATATTCATGACATTATATGCATAGTCTTTTGTGTAACACTTTGTAGCAATTAAACATTTACATCTTCTATTTTCTTTTACCTTAAAGGGGAACTCCGGTTTCCAAAGCAAAATTTCATACAGAGGCCCACATAACTCAGAAAACCCCTAATATACCCATCACAGTTACCAGTTTCTTTAAAGTGGACCCGTCACCCAGACACAAAAATCTGTATGATAAAAGTCCTTTTCAAATTAAACATGAAATCCAATTTCAAATTTGTATTAAAGCATTCATAGCTGTTTTAAGCTCATTTAAAAATCTCAGCTGTCAATCAAATATTGTCTGCCACTCCTCTATGCCTTAGGCATAGAGGCGGAGCAGATAATTACTTTCACTTTCCATTCAGCACTTCCTAGATGTCACTGCTCTCCACACATTCCCCCAGTTCTCTTAATCATTTAATTGTGTAGCCAGGACATGAGGATAGACATCGGGTCCCCTATTCTGGTGCAAAACAAGATTCTGAGATGATACAAGGCTTGTCTTAATAACAGTGTCCACTAAATGGCTCCTGCCTGGTTGCTATAATTATGAATTCCCAGACTGAAGAAAACAAGATTAAAATAACCTATATAATGTAATTAATGTTCATTTTGCTTGACTAATGTGATAAAATATGATTTTGAATACTTTTTTTGGGGTAACGGGTCCATTTTAAAAAGTATGAATAAATGGCATTTTCTATCCAGCTGTTTCTTTCTCGTGTTCGTGTATCTCTTGACAAAAAAAGATGTGTGTAGGCTGTAGTAATGAAGTGGCAGAGAGAAAGTAAGCTTTCTCCTGGTATCTTACTCATTGCACCCAACTGGGAAGAAGTCTAATTTGCATTTCATCAAGCTGGGGTTTTCATCCTACATGGCTGCATGGCTTTAGAATATGCAAATAGTAACTGCCTATTTATCAAAATAATGTAACAGCCTTTCCATGCATATCCAGTGATTCATAATGCCCTTTTGAAGCAAAGTGCACATTAGTGCAAGATTTATGAAGGAAATTAGAGATGTTGGGTGTTCACTGTTTTAAAAAGACAGTGGGGGACATTTATGAACACTGGGCAAATGTGCCCATGGGCAGTAACCCATAGCAACCAATCAGATTGCTGCATTCATTGTTGTACTTGCAGCTGCCCATGGGCAAATTTGCCCAGTGTTCATAAATGAGCCCCAGTTTGTGTGAGGGCATATACTGATTCCTTAGCAAATGCTATAATGCTGTTAGGCCATGGTGGGCTCTGGGGGAAATTGTGTTGCATTGCATCTTTCTGGGTAGTTTTTTTTAAATGTGGACAATGTATTTAACATTACTGTAAACTACTGTGAGCAGTGCACTTAAAGGCAAACTAAAGTCTAAAATACAATAATGCTAGAAATGCTGTATTTTGTATACTAAACATAAACATTAACTTACTGCACCAGAAGCCTAATTAAACAAATTATGGCAGGGGGGGGGGGTTGGTCACCATCTTGTAACTTTGTTAAACATCTTTGCACATGCTCAGTGTGGTCTGGGCTAAGCTTAGGGATTGTCATAAATGATCAAAATAGCACAAGTCACATATCAGCCATGTAAGCAGATACAGCAAGACTGATTAATAAACAGAATCTGCAGATGGCACTGGCCCCTGTGTTGTCATGTTTTATTATGTGTATTTTATAGTTTTTGTATTGTTTAATACAAACTTTCTCCAAGTCTCCAGAACCAGTGACTGCAGCAAAAAAAATCCTCCAAATAGAATCTCAGTTTATCTGTTTAAATGATCTTTCTCCCTGCCGCAGGAGCTGGAAACATTAAAGAGTATGTAAAGGCCAAAATACATTTTTTCTTTATTAACTGAAAAAGAAACATATCTCCAATATACTTCAATTAAAACATCTGTACAGTTTTTATAAGAAACCTGACTGTATGCAGTGAAACTCCCCATTCATTTACTTGCTGCTTTACCTCCACTAGGGATGGCGCGAACCGCCGAAAAAACTTATGGGCGAACTTTAACAGCTAAAAAAGACATTTCTGGCCAGAAAAATGATTTTAAAGTTGTTTAAAGGGTGCAACGACCTGGACAGTGGCATGCCAGAGGGGGATCAAGGGCAAAAATGTATCTGAAAAATCCATTGTTGACACAGCGCTGCGTTTTGTGCTGTAAAGGGAAAAAAGTCACTCAGGTGGTTGTGGAGACTGTAATATTATTGATATTTAGACAGAATGTGAACAAGCTCACACAGCTAGATGGCAGTTGTTTGAAGAACACACTGGGCAAAAAATGCCTACAGGGCAAATAATGCCTACAAGGTCAACGTATACACTACTACAGCGGTGGATACGGATTACGTAAAATATATTATGGCTGCTTGAAAAAAGTCACTCAGGTGCTTTTTCTGGAGAGGGTAATATTATGGATATTTAGACAGAATGTGAACAAGCTCACACAGCTAGATGGCAGTTGTTTGAAGTACAGTAGATTACTAGCCAGCAAACTTTCAACTGTCCCTGAAATCACTAACAGGCAGCTCTCTCCCTACACTAGCTCTTCAGCACACACAGGCAGAGTGAAAAAATGCTGCAGGGCTTCGGTTTTTATAGGGAAGGGGAGTGGTCCAGGGGGTGTGGGGGTGGTCCAGGAGGGAGAGCTTACTGATTGGCTGCCATGTATCTGCTGGTCTGGGGGAGAAATGGCAAAATAAAAGCGCCAACTAAGGCGAACCCAAATTGGCGAACGTCGCGCGACGTTCGCGAACTTCCGGCGAGCGCGAACACCCGATGTTCGCGCGAACAAGTTCGCCGGCGAACAGTTCGCGCCATCCCTAACCTCCACCCCTTCCCGCTGTTTGAAAGTCTGATTGTTTCCCTGCAGAGCAGTTAGGGACTGCCTGAAGTTTCCTGTCCTCTGCAATCAGAGCAAGTAAATGAAAGGAGAATTTCACTGCATACAGTTAGGTTTATTATAAAAATGGTATACATTTTCTAATTAAATTATATTGGAGATAGGTTTCTTTTTCATTAAAGAAAGTAAAAATTGGATTTAATTTATTTGCCTTTACATGCCCTTTAATAGAAGAACTACTGTATGTGGACTATGGAGACAGGGTATTTGGTGGCAGATGTGGGGCCCAGACCTTCATTTTTACATAGCAGTATATAGAATATAGTGTAGGAATATCATATAGTAAATAAATACTGCAGGCTAACTCCTCCATTTATCAGGAGTTATGTATAGGATGTATGTTTGATTTTGCTGTTCTATACAGCTTTGATCAGATTTACCTGGGCTGCTCCAGCCAATACAATCAACAAATCACGGATGTATTAAAACAAAAATGAATGAAATATGGCTGCTTTTCCAGGCAACTATGGCACAATGGCTTGTAGGTGATTTTAGTATTAGTTGTTGGCAGCCTTTTCAGGGCACCTTGGTGACATGTTATTTGGTTACTGAACTTCAGAGCACCACTCAAAAGTGCCATTACCCTTAGTAAAATGTATTGTTTTTGATGAGCTGACCCTGTAGATCACAGTAAAACAAGTACAGTTGGCAATCCAATTTTTACACCTTACCTATTAATAAGAATATACTGTATTCATGTTCAATGAAGTTTTCTAGCACCATTGCTGAATTGCATGTTGTGCTCCAGTGTCTTAAACTGATTTCTGAATCCTGTTTGTTATTTTTCCTGCTAAAACATTTCTTTATGGTGCCCACACTTTGCCAGTAATATAAGCTCCATGCTCACATTTGTGTTTAAAAACAAAGATTCTTGCTAGCACATGTATTGATTGTGTTTATGTGACATTAATCTACTTACCCTGTAGCTTTGTTCATTATGGATAATTGTATTCTGCCAGTCAATCCGCATTGCAAACTTCATTATTGATTCCTGTGTTATGCCTGTGACATCAGTCAGACTAAACGGATGATCGCTGCTAGGTGAGCATTTTACTTCATCTGTGATATTTCTGTATAACGTAGTATTAATTGATTATAACACTAATGCTGCAAAGCAATTTCTCTCTGTGCCACTATCTGCCTTATATGCAATATGCATTGTTATGAATCAAATAATGTTGCCCATTTATTTGTTCCAAGACAGTTACATTAATGCTCCTTAATAGGTATTTATAGAATATTACTATCAGTCTTTGGAAAAAAGTATACTTTTTGTTTTTCTTGATAGAGTTTGTTATTTAAAGAGATGCTTTACCTTTATGTTAATTTAAATATGTTATAGAATGGCCAATTCTACGCAACTTTTCAATTGGTTTTCATTGTTTATTTTTTATAATTCTGTTAATTATTTGCCTTTTTCTTCTGACTTTTTGCAGCTTTCAAATGGGGATCACTGACCCCTTCTAAAAAGCAAATGCTCTGTAAGGCTGTAATGTACTGATTGCTAATTTGTATTATTCATCTTTCTAATCAGTCCTCTCCTATTCATATTCCAGTCTCTTATTCAAATCAACGCTTGGTTGCTAGTGTAATTTGGACCTTAGCTGCCAAATTGCTTAAAATGCACATTGAAGAGCTGCTGAATAAAATGCTAAATAACTAAAAAACCTTAAATAATAAACTTTTTAAATCAATTGCAAATTATCTCAGAATATCACTCTCTACATGATACTAAATTTAACTCAAAGGTTTCAAAAGTTAAATAAAGTTTGGAAGTATTTACATATTCTAATGCTCAGACAAGGTTGACAGCACTGAAGATTTTATAAAAAGCTGGAAAGGTGGGTGTAATGAGGCTTTGACCACAGAACTTGTACAAGAGTCAAGTCAAGTCAAGAGTGAGTTTATTGCCGTTCCATCCATATGCATTTGTACAGTACACTGAAACGAAACAACGTTCCTAGGACTACGGTGCTACACATAACATAGAAGTACTGGACAACTGACAAAAAGTGCAAGTGCAAAAATGTCCAACTACTGCTAGACAGGACAACATAGTGTAGGGACAGAACAAGACAGTGCACACTCAGCAGTTGTAATATGTACAGTAAATAATGCTAAATGTCAGACATGATGAGTGTATCATTGTGATAAGTAAGTAGTAAGAACATGATAAAGTGTAGATGTACTCATAGAGAACAATTGTATCCAATGGCTATTTATTTATACAATGGCATACAGTGGCTGTGTAACGTTGTGGTATATAATAAGGTCAGATGGAGTGTATGTGTGTGGGAGATCTGTCCGGTCCCTGAGTATTCAGGAGCCCTATGGCTTTTGGGTGTGGTAATGAGGGCCCTAATACTTCGGTAACTTTTTCCAGATGGCAGGAGTGTGAACAGTGAGTGTGAGGGGTGTGTTGGATCAGCCACAATGCTGGTGACTTTACGGATGCAACAAGTGGTGTCAATGTCCGTGATGGAAGGAAGAGAGACACCTATGATCTTTTCAGCTGTCTTCACTATCCTCTATAGGGTCTTGCACTCCATAACAGTGCAGTTCCCAGACAGTGATACAGCTGCTCAGGATGCTCTCGATAGTCAGACACAGGAACAAGCAAGAGGACAAATATGGGTATTCCAGCGCACTGCCCACACAAAATGCCATGGTGCTTCTATCATCTTAGATCTCCCGCTGGTCTATTAGTGTATGCACAAACAATTACAAGAATGAGGAGTGCATACCGTATGCAGAATTCCTGCTGCAAGGTATTTTATTTAGTCTGCAATAAAGAACCTTGCAGCAGGAATTCTGCATATTGGATGAAAGCCTCATTCTTGTAATTGTTTGTGCATACAGGCAAGAGGTTCTCTGCACTCACCCATTATTTTATATATATATATATATATATATATATATATATATATATATATAGACACTTTGAGAAAGGCCTGGGACCAGGCCGAAACGTCAGTCTGTAACTTTGCAAATAAATTCCTTTTTTCTTTTACAAAAGCCCTGAGAGTGCGGACCTTATTGGATTTGGTATATATATATATATATATATATATATATATATATATATATATATATATATATATATATAAAAAGTAAGAAGTTATAATTGTTTGCCTGCTGTTCTCTATTTTCTTATCCTTTTCACATTTCTAGAATAACATCAGTGACAAGAATGAACAGGTCATTATCATGGCAATATTTTCCATGAATGATAAGATTTTGGTGAGCAAAGACTAATGGTCATGAAAGACTGAGTAAAAATTCCACTTCAGAGGAGTGCAAAGTAGATCAAAGAAATTATACTTGGCAATGAACTGGTAAAATGAAGTGCATAAAAAAGAGAGACACTGAGCCTCAGCTGAATCATATATGTTTTCTTAATGATTCCAAATGTGGTAATACTGGGCCGCATTCTAGATTGTCCTATTTTTATCCAGTATGGTTCATTATTATGATGTTGTGACCCAGTCTTCCTGTTGTAAACTTTAATTTAGATGAAGTATTGAAGGTATTTCAAGTGCCAAGGGATGTCAACAAAGAAGTTTAATAAATATAAGCATTCTCCAATTATTAAGAACTACCATGTGCATTCATAAATTTGGATTGACTGTCACATATGGTATCCCAAAACTCAGAACAAAGGTCCTGGTCTTAGCTCACACATCTTCCTCTAACAACTGCCTTGCTAAGTTGTGTCCAGCACAATTGCATGAAATGCACTTAAACACATGCTAATCACCTTTCACATTTTGTGAACTGGGAGCAAGTTGTGGCTAGCATTTGCAAAGCGCAATTGCACTTCAAGCTTCCCAATGTGCGTAGCATTGCTAATGAAATCTTTCAACTACTATCACATCCAGACTGGTGGTAATTCAAGGGTTTCCTCTAGTCAATGCACATACTTTTACACTGTTTATCAGATGAGCCCCCTGCAAGTTCTCACAAGTTCATGTATGGGCACAAATGAGAGAGAAGGCAGAGTCTCCTGTGCTTTTTGAAAGCAGACTGAACACCGTCCAGAATCATATCAAGCCACCATTTGAAAGTGAAATCTGAGATCAACAAGTTGTCTGAGATCTGAGATCAACAAGTTGTTACGTGTCAGATCCCCTGCATCACATCCCAGTAGCAAGAATGCAGCAATAAAGGTAACCAGTACCATTTGTGTATAGACTATGAACTAGATGTAACCTGGTGGAAGCTACTGGAAGCAAGCACTACAGATAAGTAGTGTTGTATCATTATTTTTGCTCAGCAGAAACTTGAAATGTGTATATTTACAGCTGCTTCTGCTTCATAAATTCTGGGTTCACTTTCTTATTTGTGTTGGTATTTACTGGGGAGTAACCACATTTATACTTAAGGGAAAACTATACCCCCTGGACTATGTAGGTCTCTATTAAAAGATATAGCATGTGCAATTGGGTCATCCTAAATAGAAAATTGGCATTTAAAAAAAATAAGGGTGCCTATGATTCACATGGCTTGCCTTAATAACACTGTCCACAAAATGGCTCCTGCCTGCTTGTTATAATTATGAATTCCCAGACTGAAGAAAACAAGATTAAAATAATTTATATAGTGTAATTTATGTTCATTTTTCTTGACTAATGTGATAAAATAGTGATTTTGAATATTTTTTTTGGGTGACAGGTCCACTTTAATTACATATACTAGTTTGTTAAGATTCTTTAATATGCCACTTAATTTGATATAAACTGTTATATCTGTTATAATCTGTTTAAGTATTCATTTTGAGTATTCAAGTTTTCCTTTAACATATACAAGGCCACACATATGTATGTTATGTATGTATAAAAAAGTAATACAAAACAAGTGTAGCATTAATTTTCTCCAATAATATAGGTGTACATCCTTTTTTTTTTTACAATCTCATTTTATCAAGAATCCGATCTATCTGAAGAATGGTTACACAATATAATACAAACTGACTTTAGTATCACAGAGATTTCAGCTTAACTAGACGCAAGACTAGAAAATGGCCCAAGGCACACTCTCCACTAACACATACAGATATGGACAGTCCTATCTTTAGCTGTCATTCAGAGGAAGCTAAAATGTATGATGGAATTAAAAGCTTTAGTCCTAATGATGTAGCACGCTTCAAAGAGCAAAAAGCCAGCTGACAAGATCTTTTAGGATTCCACATGAGTATGGCAGCTTATATAAATACGCATGTACTCCACATAAACTAGGGCATAGGCAGCAGAAAATGGTTTTGGTAGAGGGGCCAGAATGAACAACATGGGTGGCGCGTAGCACGCAGCAGCAACATTTACCCATGCTCCCTTTTGGCCACTCCCTTTGGACTCCACCCACTTTCCCATGTTCTTTCCCTGCAGGAAAGGGGTATTAACATCACTTTTAACACAACTTTAACTGTAGCTGTGAATGCTGCACTAAAAGCACATTATGGGGGAAAGATGCTGGCACCTATAGTACATTACATGCAGAGACTGTGAGGTACTAAATGAAATACAAATGAGCAGTAGGTACTGATCTCCCAAGAACATAATATAGAGAAGGCACCACAAGCACTATAAAGAACATCATACTATAAGAAGCAGAGGGAACTGACAAATCAAAATACATACATAGGCAGCAATGGACTATGGCACCATGAGTAGTAAGATACAGACAATACTGGCAGGCCAAGCACAATATACAATAAAACAAAGTGGGTATAAGTAGAAGAATGCATTATATAATAAGAATCAGTGAACACAGACACTCCAAGCCTATTATAAGTTCTAGCACCTCCCCATGCACTGCCTAATTCTATTGCTATTGAAAATTTCAGGTATGAGGAGCTGTAAACCTGGAGCATTGTGTAGCCTGTAGTAGGGAAAATCATGCACTGACTGCTATAGTAATATGTAAAATTCAAATATCTCTCACTACATGAATCCCTTTTCTGCTAGATAGACAGCAATGTTATATTATAATGGGACAGTTGTACAAATGCTCCAATCCCATTGCATTATATAAACATAGTAATCTAGTTTGAAAAAAAGACGTCTAGCCTTTTGGCCTAAGAAAAACCTGTCTAACTTCTAGCTGATACAAAGGAAGGAGAACAAACCCTTCTAAAGCTTCTCCAATTTGCTTCAAAAAATGTCTTCCTGACTCCAAGATGCAATTGGACCATTTTCTGGATTAACTTTGTACTATACTAAGATCTTTAACCCTGTATTTTCTGTATACTCCACACGCATAAAGCAGGATGGCAAAGTAGAAATGCCATGTATAAATACCCCATAATTCTTAGTAGGATGGCACGTGCCGACGCCATGCTGCTCCAAAATATAACTAGTTGCTTCCGGGCCCAGGATGTGCACCGGGCCACGTCCCCCCTCTAGATGCACTTTTTCACACTGTGGTGCAATCTTTATTGGGCTGCGGGGGAAAGCAGACCCTGGTGCAAATGCTCCCCCTGCTCCCCCGTAGATAAGCCGCCACTATCCCTCTTTGTGGCAGGTGGGGCTTCCTTTACAGACACACAGCGACGATACTCTGGCTGCTGCACTAGCGGAGCAGAACATTGAGTTAAACCCCCCTTGTAACTGGCTGCTCGCCAGTTTTTGTGTTATCATTCATGATCTCTGAAAAATGGTTAAGAAATCATAAATTCTGCCAGGGTATGTAAACTTATGAGCACAACTGTATATATCCTTGATAAAGGCCCCAACGAGGGCAGAAATGTTGGATGCACAAGTGAAGAATCAATAAAACTACTGTAAACCAAGATTTTGTAGTGTGGGTCCCTCTATAAGAATCATACAATCATAATTGACCCAGCACCCACAAACAGACATTGGTGTTTGAGTCCGAGTACCTACTGTATTTGTATATGTATATATATATATATATATATATATATATGGCAGTAAGATTCAATTCTCAGTTTTAAAATTTAAAATGTGTTTTTCTCTGTTATGCTGCTGTATTATTATCATTTGCCCTGCATTCCCCTATCTTCTTAGTTATTGTACAAATTAAATCTATAATTCTGATACAGGACATGTTAAAGCACCCCTTTTACACCCACCCATAACTGACATAAGTTAAACCTCCCTGAAATGTTGGCTCTATAAATGGAATAAAATCCCAGTATAGTGTATATTGTACTGAATTTGCTATTTGGTCTGTTCTCTATCCTTAATAGAATGGTATAATCAAATGATCAAGTAGAATAAATGATGGTAACTCTTGCATCTGTGCAGTATTTCAGTAAAAGCAGCCAATGCAAATGACAGGTTTTCTGATGAGGGATGCACTTTGCACTTACAACGTATAAGTCTAAACTTTCAATAGCTGGATGTATGGTCTGTTTCTAATCTTTCCCTTGGATTATTAATTGGTCATATATTGAATAGTAATATGTAATTCCTATTGTCAGAATTAGTATTGGACAAGACATTGTTATGTATGTAGGGAAAATCTATGTCACAGTACTCATATGAATAATACCAGACTTGATATTCTGTACAGATCAATATCTCATTTTCCTCTGTTTTGTGCAAGCACTAGACATTGAGACAACAGAAATGTTTATCTGTTTATGCCTACTGTAGTGAGAGTAAGATGAATTGAAATGGCTAGTATTGTGGAAAATGTAGGTACTGTTCTGGACTGTATATATAGCTATCATTTAAATATCATAAAGTCTTTAAATCTTTTCTTGCATAATGAATGTGATTGGACAAAATTCAAATATTTCCACCAGGGCTGGAACTAGGGGTAGACAGTAATGATGGGCAAATCCATCCACATTAGCTTCGCCGAAAAATTAGCGAATTTCTAGCAAATCGCATATCGTTTCGATGCGTTGTGTCGTTTTCGATGCGCGTCACGTCATTTTTGTCGCATGTCTCATTTTTGCCTATTTTTTGTGGGCGTATCGTGAATTTATTCGCCGGCTACGAATCGCTGGAATTCGCCGCAAATTCATGGCTGGCGAATAAATTCGCCCATCCCTAGTAGGCAGAAGAAGCAACAGCCTAGTGTGCAAAGGTGAAGGGGGTGTGAATGGGTTGAGGACCTCTTTTCTTTAATTAGAATTATTAAAGAAATAATAATAGAATGAATTCCTTCCAGTTTCACCATTGATGCTACTCATTCATCTTGCTTACAATTTAGATATAGGCGGACAATGTTTTACAACTTCTTAACAATTCAATTTAGTATATCCGCATGAATTAGCCTTTCCCATTCAATTAGATTGCAAATTAATTAAGAGTGAATTAAAGTATTTAACTCTGTAGGGTATTTTACCAGCCTGGTCTGTAAAAATAATGCTGAATTCCTATGTTATTAATAGGGATGAAAAATAACAAAGCTAGAGGCACTGCTATCATTTTTATTAGAATAGATGCCAGTCCTATGTATTCATGAGCACCAACATAGTGGCAACACACCTTATTATTTTCTGTGAATTTACTTTGTATTGATTCTATTTCAACAGTGGATTAGAAGACATTTTTTCCTTAACCTTCATATGATTTTTTTTGTATTTGAAGTACCAAAAAAATCCTCTAACTACAGTATGTCTATAAATAATTCTAAAATTTGAAATAAACAAAGCAGTGTCTCGTACAATGCTATATTTCTGTCTTTCTGATGTGATTCTATAGCAAGCTATACAAGCAGAGCTGAATACAGATTGCTTTGCTAAGCAATTGTAACATTAATAATACATTTTCTTAGTAGTTTACTATAGGACATGCAACAGTTGCAGCACTGACCCTGACCCTATTTTGAAGGGTTCTCACAACTACCCTGTTTCATGAGAATAAAATATTTTTTTTGTTTTTCAGCAATTCTCTTACACAAGAAAAGTCTTGTATGAGTGCATTGTTATTAAGATTTCTTCAGTGATTATTAGTGATGGGCGAATTTATTCAGCAGGCACGAATTTTCAGTGAATTCGCTGGCAAATAAATTTGCAAAACTACTGCGAAAAAGAAAAAATACACCAGCGTTGTTTTGTGAATGTTTCGCGAATGTTTCGCCGTTTCACGAATTTCACAGGATATTTCTTGGCGAAGCAATATGGCAAAGGATGAGGCAGGCAAAATAGGAAGTATAATAACCTTAAAAATGTTGCCCACTTTTCTATAGACATTGTATGCAGTGTAAGTACTTAAAGCAGAAGATTTTATTTTTCTACTTCTTCAAGTGCAATTGTGGTCCCTACAATTTAACCATAGTCAGTTGTGTGTAAAACAATTTCATTAAAGGTACTTGCATAAAAATGCACTCCTTGCACTACCATATAGTAGTGCTCAGCACCACTCAGTCCCTCCTGCCTTCCATTTCACTTGTTGAAGCAGGGGAATCCTGAAGTTACCACCACCCTCCTTCTTCACAGTGAGGACATTGAGGCTGTGTTAATGCCTTTAAGAGTGGCTCAGTTGATTTCTTGCACAAGCATAATATCCAAGGCTATTGTGATACTAAAATCTATAGTTAGTGTATGAGTATATATATGAGTATATATTGTATGTGAGTGTCAGTGTGTGGATGTAATGGTGTCTCATTTGGAGGGATCATCTAGAAAGACTTTGGTATTTTTTCAACACAATTTAAATATGTATCTGTGTAAAAGGCGCCACATCCCAACGTAGGACTATTGTTAGTTTCTAGGTGTGCTTATTGAAGGTTTCCTGTCCTTGGCCCTAGCCTGTCCCTGACCTCTGCTTATTCAGACCTTGCAGCATCTGAATAGTGGAGGGCTCCTCCAGAAGCAAAAGGTTGCTGTCATATGCAAAAGCGTGAGTTGTGACCGGAATGTTGATGCCTGTTCTTGTTCTGGTTTTTGGGATACCAAACATTTAGTTTGGGGAATTGGGGAAAAGTAGAAATGTGGAAAGTTTGAAGTTCAGTATTAATTTGCAAACAGCAAAGCATCCTTTACGGACTAGCATTGTGTCTCCCTTGTTTTCTGTGTTTGCTGTCTATTCTTGCATTTGTGCAGGTCTAGCATGTCTGTCTTTTCAGCTGTGAAAAAGAAAATATGTTGGTTCTAGTTTTCTTTCAAAACTGAAAATTATTCTAAGGGGCTGATTTACTAAGGGTCAAAGTGAATATTCGAATTCAAAAAGTTCAATTTTCTACATCGACCATTTGATTAGAACGATTGAATAGTAAAATCCTTCGAAAATCGAAGTACTGTCTCTTTAAAGAAACTTTACTTCGCCAAATTAAACCTGCCGAAGTGAATGTTAGCCTATTGGGACCCTCTAGAACATTTTTCTAAGTTTTTTTTATCGAAGTAAAATCGTTTGATGGTATGCAAAAATCGTTCGAATCAAACTATTCGAACGGTTTCAACGTACCTACGTACAAACGAACGATTTTACTTCTATCGCAGGACAGCCAAATTTGTTGAAAAATATTTCGACTTTGATATTCTAAGTCTAAGTATTTCACTTCTATGGTCGAATTTCGACATATATTTTACTTCGAAATTTGAGGCTTAGTAAATCAGCCCCCCAAGTGTCAAATTGAAAGTTAAATGTTTACTTTATAACTTCATGGTATATTGCATTAAAGGACAAGGAAAGTTAAACTAAAGAAGTAGAGTAGAAATGTTGTACATTATGTTTTGGGCTTTTGTAACAGCCCAAGGCAAACACAGCCATTTAGCAATAAAAATCTGTGTCTCCAAAGATGCCCCAGTATCTCCCCATCTTCTTTTCTACTGATTCACTGCACATGATCTGTACTGCTGTCACTTACTGAGCGTAGGGACCGACTGACAATATACAGTACACATGGAATATAACTGTCACAGTATAAGACTGATTAGTTATTAATACAGATAATTATTACATGGCAGCTCATAAACCAGTGCAATTAGCATCAAAATCTAATAATCAGCCCTGTAGCATCAGCTTATATGACAGGCCAACCTTATTTTCTTCTGATTGATCATTTGTGATGACCCCTAAGCTTAGCTTCTCAACAGCTGCTCAGAACCCACTGAGCATGTGAGTGTCGCAAACACTTTCCAAGATGGTGACCCCCTGTGACAAGTTTGAAGTCCTGGATCATTGCTGCTATTGACAAGCTGAAACTTTAGGCTAGAGCAGTACGTTCAGTATATAAAACATGGCATTTTTAGTCCTATTCATTTTTAGGCTTTTCTTGTCCTTTAAGTAGAATGTTGCTGAAATTAGATTTCTGTTGTAGTTTTTCATATTTTTCTGTTGTCGGTTTTTCATACAGTATGTTCTCCTATTTTCTTTAACAAGTTGCCCTTAACATTAACACCTCACAGAATCCATGCTTACAGTTTCCAGGGAAATGCAATTATCATAGGCCACAAGAGGTGAAAGATAACATTTATTTGATGCAAGCTGACATGACATGAGCATGCATGACTCATGAGTATGGGAATAAAAGGCAGATACTGGTTGGAAAGTATGATGTCTCTTTTCAGACCAAAGAACTGCTCTTACAGCCAAACAGGTGTCTCTGTACTCAAGGACAGGGTAGTAGTGACAGTAACTTGAGAACAGAATCCAAGTCAGGGGTACTCTACTGGGGAATATGCATACCCAAAATATTTTTTCTCACACAGTTATTGTTGGATCTGCTCTATTTGGGGGTGCCGGGCTAATGACTTGAGCTGATCTTTAAATAAGTATTATTAATTTACAAAGGAATTAAAATATATAACCTAAAGAGGGAAGTAACCAAGATGGAGGATGGTAGAAAGGAGGTGAGTGGAAACACCTAACTAACAAAGTATTCCTAATACTCTTTATTTACACACGAGGAAGACCATTCAAATGAGCATACAAAACTTTCCAAGGACAACCACGAGGCAAAACTATTTTTATGAGATTCAGCCACACCCAAAATACAGTTCCAGCCAATCAGTTAGATGTTAACTGTTTTGGAGATGATTCACCTCTTCTTAGATAGACCAGGGAGTGAAATAAAGTTAGGATGACCTGAAGATGAAAATCCCATAGTTAAATGCTCCAGGTGTCCTTGGAATCTCTTGCTATCCCTGCACCCACACATGTGTGTCCAGTTATTTGCATCTCTTTGATATGGACTGTAGCTGCAAGGATTGTTTCATGGCAAGATGGCTATTGTCCAGGCTTGCACCTTCACAGTTGCCATTGAAGCTTAATGTGAAGTATCCACAATCAAGTACTATAGTTATTTTCCTAGTTATTTTCCTAGTTAATTCCTCGGTTCATCCTTTATATTTCCTAGGTAGAACTGAAATAGTAATGTCATCCCCCTCCTATTTTTTATGAATTGCTGGATCTGCCACAGAACAGCATAATAAATATTTAAGCACCAGCACATTCTGTAGCTTGTAAAACAGGAGTATGGCATTCACACGAAAACATACAGACTGTGTAAAAGAGCAGAGCACAGAAATAAATCTATAAATACATTTATGTAGCGTTCATATGATGCATTATGCGTAGGACAGCATGTCCCCTGTTCATCATTATATGCTACATCTGTCTGAGTCACCTGTGCGCTTTTCATCTATAAAGATTTTCATCAAGGCAATTTATTAAAAGCATTAGGAACAGGCAAAGTCTGGTGCATCAAAATAGAATTGTACTCAAGTCCAGACACAAGGTGACTTGAGGTCAGTAGACAAGGATTCTCAAAAAAAAGGCATTTGCATCAGGGTGTGCTTTAATGGGGAATTCAACCCCTCCGGCGCAAAACCCATCCCCCCGTAGGCCCCCAAACCCTCCTCCCCTGCCTACCTCTCCCCCCTCCCTGCAACCCCACTGGTGCATAGGCACTGAAGTCATTGCACTCCTATTGTGATGACTGCACAGGACATACATTAGCACTATATTTGCTACAAACCTGTTATAGATAAAGGGGAATTCAACCCCTCCGGCGCTAAACCCCTCCCCCCATTTTCCCATAGGCCCCCCCTCCCGGCCTACCTCTCCCCCCGGGCACATGCCCCTAAGTCGCTAATTGCCCCTCCGTGCAGGTCCCTCCAGCCAGGTTCATGGGTGCCATCTCAGCAATGTCTTCTTCCTGGATCCATCTGCGCTTGGTGGTGCATGCACAGTAGGTCGCATCTTCCAGTTGGTACTGCTGTCCATGCGCCCAAAGTTCACGAAGGTCGCCGATTGAAGGAGGGAGGGGGGGCCTACAGGGGGATGGGGGGAGGGGTGCCAGAGGGGTTGAATTCCCCTTTATACTATAACAGGTTTGTAGCAAATACAGTGCTAATGTATGTCCTGTGCAGTCATCACAATACAAGTGCAATGACTTCAATGCCTGTGCACCAGTGGGGTTTCAGAGAGGTTGGCCCCATGCTGCAGATGCCACCTTACAAGAAATAACTGTTTATAATACAAGTAATGAACTATAACAAGATAGAGTAGTACCTTTTCCCCATTGGCTACTATAAGTAGTTAGAATTGAAGCAAACTGTGCACCTTGTATTATATAATCGCCTCTTTCTTCTGTGTGATTTTTTCAGGAATAAATATAATCAGCAGGTACAGATATCCATATATTAACATTGAATTATTGGTTTTATTTTTTTAAGAGTTTTATTTATACATCTTGCAACAAACAAAACAAATACATTTTCTTTTTTTAAAATAAAAACTGCAGACTGGTCAGCTTACACTTTCCCTATTCTCAGATGATGGACAGGGTAATTGTATATTATGGTTGGCATATTCTGTCTTTTTATATTTAGTGGCTTAAAACCAGCCTTAGGAGTGAGACATATCTGAAAACAGTACACAGATCATCATGTACTATAAAAGCTGTTAAAACATAAACTATTTGTCAATGAGCAATGACATTTACTTGTAATCCTTTCAGTGGGTTATGTTTACAAAATGTTTTGGATGAAATATTAGGGCACAATTAGTTGTTTTATGCACATGGGCCATTCTAGAAAGGAGCACATAGAGCTGAGCTTTGGTCCTTTAATCAGCAATGTTGCATTCAGATAGGGCATTTGGAATGTAGCAAGTGTAGGGGACATTAGGGGCCCCAAGGTGCAGGAAACGCCTGTACTTACCATATGACTATCCACAGTGTAGTGCAAGTCTCTATCTCTGTACAATTCATCAGACTTAGACACGCACACATGCATGCCACTTTAATGGCAGCCCTAAACTAAAATCTATGTATGTATGTATTTTGTGATTTTCACAGTTATGTAATTAAATCCATATGTGTTAAATGGAGAATATATTATAGATATACAGTATTTTATATTAAGTACATTGTGTTGTTGTTTAATAGTATTGGCAGAGGCTGGCCAGTATACTGGATCATTTTCAAGCCTTTATTTTGCTTCAGTAGATTTATGTACCCTGCATATTTTGATGTCCCTACCTCTAAGGTCATGAAGCTGCAGACTGAAAACAGAACAGTAAACAAGAATAAAGCCATGAAATGACTGTATCAGTGTTCCTAAACTCTGACTGAGAAGCAAGATCTCCTCTTCAGGGGGGTTAAGTACATGAAGTTATGAGGCTGCTGGAGATTAGCAAACATATTTCTGAAAAATTGCAGCACTGTATTGTGACAGATTGGAAATCAGACAAGGGAAAGAAGTACAAGAGCACTCATTTAGCAAGTACTTTATTCCCTAGCCTAGCCGTGGCTTGCACCTCTGCATTAGAGGGCAACTGCCAGCCCTGTCCTTGCTGAAACAGAGCACAGAGTAAGAAGGCAGTGTGCAAAAGGCCTTGGAAGTCACAAATGTTGTTTTTGATACAAAGACATAAAAAGTGTGTTGTATTCAACACAGCGAATATGTCAGGTTAATTTATATACCAGAAAAGCATACAATTATTTCATTCATGGGTACGGACAAACTGCTCAATAGAACTCCTATAATTCAGTGGAGTCAGAAAGTAAAGCAAATTGGAATTGGAATTCATTACTTTATTTTCTCATTTTACTACACATAGACTATACTACACAATATTATACTACCCTTTTATACATATCTGTCACATGATAGCTGACATTTATACACATGGACTAAATTTGAATGATACAAATGCTGTGTGTTAATATATTTGTGTTTTGATGACTATGGGTGTGGCTTCATATAGAAGATTTTAAAAAAATTGCAGTGGGGAAACTGAATAAACATTGACAGTTGAAGCATCACCGGCTTTTTCTTATTTCTATTTTTATATTATGTATATTTTTGCCACAGAGGAGGAGGAAAGGAGAATGAACCTCATTCTCACAAACAATTGTGACAGAATATCATTAAAAGTAAGACTCAAAAAACCTCAAAAATGTTGAATATAATGCGTCTTGCTTTCTTTAAAATGTTGTTTAAAATGTATACTTTATATAAACAGCAGTATGGCATTACATAATATTTAACATGAAGAACAATCCCAAGTATTGTCTGTTTTCTTTAAATCTGAGTTCTGAATGCTATAAGAACCACTTAATACCATGTAATAAGCATTTTGTAAACATCCTCTGATCTGCTATTTGTAGGTTATTTGGATTGATTGTTTTAGATGTAAATATTATGAGATGTATAGTACCACCCTAGTCTATGATTAAGTGCCCCCTAAAGGAGAATTCAAACCCCCTTGATGTTAAGTCCCCATCTGCCCCCCTCCCTGCCTCCCCTCTGCACAGTCTTACCCCTGAATTCTTCTCCCTCCAGAAATAGCTACCGGAAAAGCTGAGTGAGCGCAGTGGAGCTCCCAGCTGCGTTCTTCTTATCTTCGTAATCTTCATGAATGGAAATTTAATTTCTAGTGTATATACAGAAATGCACACAAAATCAGTTACATTTAGAATGACTAGTAATAACAGAGGCCTAAAAAGCAATACTATTAATAGCTAAAGGATACTGCATCTTCTAAGTCTTCTGAAAGGCTCCATGGACACACATAACACAGAAAGCAGCCAAGTCTCTGTTTCCTTTGTTGATGTCAACAAAAGATTGCAATAGTTTATA
Source organism: Xenopus borealis (assembly GCA_024363595.1). Lineage (NCBI taxonomy): Eukaryota > Metazoa > Chordata > Amphibia > Anura > Pipidae > Xenopus > Xenopus borealis. Next base: position 72,965,547 of record CM044436.1, read on the forward strand.
AAAAGAAAGGGCAAGCAGCTTAAGCTATTTTTAAAATATTGAGACTGCAGAATGAATATTTGGGGATAATATTTGTACCTATTTTGTAACCCACAAAGAGGGTAATATAACAACAAGAACAACATTTGCACCAGATTTAGTAACCATAGACAAACAAATTCATATTTGCTTTCAGACTTAGGGCCAGATTCAGTTCAGTAAGAAAAACTTATCTCATGGTGTATCACTTGAAAACTCGTGGATGAAATTCAGCTCCAGTTTTTTACCACATACTTCAAGACTGTGCAATGTTTTTCTGAATAGGATTGAACTCAAATTGAATCTCGACCATGTGTTTTTGTAACAACTCAACCTGGTGGTCAAGCTGCATCTTTCCTGTTTGGTGTTGTCTCAGTAAATGCGCTTCTTCTGGGTTCACATGTTCGGCTGGTTCCAGCTATATCTGGAAAGTACGAATTGTGTATCTTCGGCTGGCCCAAAATTTAAATATTTCCAATGAACTTTGTGTGTATCTCATTGCCCGATGTAAAGGTCTATTCATTATTTCCTATATCTGCTGCCTGTCCTGACCTTTGCCTGTATATTGACCATTCACTTGGATCTTGTGTACTCTCAGTGACTTTGGTATATTGACCTGGTCTGTGACCCCTATTACCCTCCTGTCTTCTGTTATTTTACTGTGCTGCTATTCTGGTATATTTATTGACCTGGCTTGTGACCCCAATTATGCTCCTGCCTCTGGTTGTCGTACTGCTCTGCCCATCTGGTGTATTAACCCAGCCTGTGACCCCAACTACGCTCCTTGTTCTCCATTCCAGTACGACATGTGGTTCCCTTGCCTGCCCAGAACTCTCTCCCTGGTCCTCTCATACTAAGACCTGGTGGCTCCCTAATAGAAAGGTGGTTGTTATAGGCAGAAGGCTGAGCCTTGACCAGGACCTTGGGGTTTGTTCTGGATTGGACAGTTTTATTATTTTAGACCATACTGTCCAAATGTTTGGACATGTATAACACCATAAGGTACAATTCCTAAAGTCCGTTGATCTGTAGTTATTGAAAATGTAATCTGCTGATCTTCTTGCTTTGGAGGGGTTTGGGGAGATGCGGCATCATCAAGAGAGGAATGGACAGGAGCCACAGGTCTTCCGTAATTCATGTCAGATGAACTGATGTAGGAAGCATGCAGCATACATAGGAAACACATTTTCCAGCTCACATAACAGAGATATTGCCTTACCAAAGTTGCATTGTAATAATTACTTTTTTTACTTAATTTATTCAGTCACTCAACACTTCCTAGGAAATCTTTTAAAATATCTTTTTTTTTAAATATGTTTTGTGCACAGCTCTATGCAATATTTTGGAGCTCTAAAATTACGTTGATAATATTAATAATAAAACATTATTTTAATGCATGTAGCCAAAGCATTTTGGGCACTTTCAGCAGATGGAATAATGAGCATAGATAGGTTTGTTCATTCTATCCTGAACAGTATGGTTTTTCTAAGGCCTGGTTGGGTCTCGACTTTCTGTTTGGTTTTCAGCCTTATGAAACCCAAACAATAATTTGGCCAATAAATGAATAACAGATTTAAATACTAGGATACTCACCTCAGCATGGTTTAGTTATCAAGGAATTCTTTTTTTAAATTAGCATTTGTCACGGT
>CM044436.1:72981712-72999585 GCA_024363595.1 Xenopus borealis
ATCAATTATACGCATAGACTGCTATTTATAATTTTACCTAACGCTTCACATTACCTGTTTCCCATGTTCGTCTATGAGGGGGCTGACATAATTGTTCAGCAGTAGTCTGTTAGCATAGCTGATAGGTTGAGAAGGGTCAGACAGGTTGGAAAAATCAGGTTTATGAATTTCAAATAACAATTGCTTACAATAGCAAACCTATCAGTGAAACATGATGTTACGAGTGGAGTCCCAGAACTAGCGCCAAGGTCCCAATCACGGCTCACTTTTCTGCCTATAGCAATCACCTTTCACTAAGTGAGGAGCCTCTACTATGTGGGTGCTTCCAGGTCTTAACGTGAGGAGAAAGTTCTGGGCAGGCAAGGGAAGTGAACATTGTAACTGGAGAACAAGGCGTATGGTCATGGAACAGGCTCAGGGTCGATACCAACCAAGGGAAGCAGCACAAATACAAGAGACAAGAGAGTACTCGAGGTCACAGGCCTTGTCAAATACACCAATAACGCAATACACAACAGGATCCAGGAGAGTCGTCAATAACAGGCAAACGTCAGGTCAAGCAGCGAACAAGAGGAAGTCATGGATAGGCAGGGTCAAGAACAAGGATCAGACAGAATGTAGGCACAATAGACCTACGTTGGGCAATGAGTATTAGCCTTTTAAATATTTGAATTTCAAAGTGCCTCAGATAGAAGGATAGATTAAAAGAAGCTGCGGTTGCGGGTGTCCCTGCAGGGAGTGTGACAGGCACTCCCACCAGACCACTGGACCACCAGGTACCTTTTCACATGATCAACATGAGATACAAAAGATAACGGCTTCACCTATAAAACATTTATTGGGTGTATACAAATAAATACGAACAAAAATTTTTAAAATGTATACCATACACAATATAGGTGTATTTTAAGTTCTCCAAGCTCTTAATGTGCTTCACAACATTGGGTGCTTCATCAGAGGAGAAATGGTACCTCTCTGAATTTACCTTATATGCATCTATGATACATACATTGTGCAATGCTTAAACCCTGCAGATGTCATTTATATTTGCCATAGTAAAACATTTTTAAATACCTCTGCAAGAAATGAATTAGTTAAATTGTCCTACATAGAATTTTGTCATTGGCAAGCACAGATATGTTGCTTTAAACCCTCTACCAAGCCAATAATGGACAGATTAAATAAAAGTCGACCAAATACAGGAGCTTGTGGTACACAAGTATCTCTGACAACCCCTGAATGTAGGCATATTTTAGCCATGCACAGACAACATCCCCAAGACTAAAAAACTTTAGTTTAGAAAAAAACATGGTAACATGGCAAAGGCCAAGTATTATGACTTACTGTCAAAACAGTTGCATCATACGGCATCTGCTTCTGAATCTGCCCCACTATCATACTAGCCTCATGTAGAGCACAACAACATTTGAATACCGAGGTAAAGAAATTGCACTATTATTATCATGTATTTGTAGCTGGTCTTAGCAGCTTAGAGGAATAGTCAACTAATTATATTAGTAGCTGCAAGGAAGCAAAAGAAGGCAATACAATCATTTGTTGACATTTACCCCTCTTATTTACAATTATTTTCAAGATAAAAGTGTATAACTGTAAATTTTCTCTATACATGTTGTATAGACTAACTATAATTGGACACTTTTTTGCAGGTTGAATATCCTGCAAGTAGAGAATGAATTTGTATAAAATTTTAGAAATAATTATGTTTTCCAGCGATGAACAGCAGATATATACTCTGGTCAGATAACACAATAAGATAGCTAACCTTTATACTGTTAGTCACCATATTTGTAAAAGGATTTTTTATAAGTAAATAAATTGCTCTACAAACTAGAGGGTATCTTGTAAATACGGTAGGTGATTCTATCATCTATAAGTAATTCGTTTAGTAGGTGTTTTGTCATTTAGTAATAAGTTATGAATCATCATGTAAAAAATCCAGAAGCAGACTAAAGGTTTCCCAGAAGATAAAAAGGTATCGTAATGAATATTAAGTCAGTTTTTCTCCACTTCAATGTACTGAAACTGGAAGATACATGAAAAAAGTGCATCTATAAGAAAATTACATTACATCTGGAAGGTCAGGGTGTGCTCCCAACTATTAACTCTTGTGCAAATGCTGCTTTTCTTCTTGAATTTGTTTTACTTTTAAAGGCAAAAGAAAGCAAAAGAAATTAGTAATGGAAGTGTCAAGCCCTAAAGGCACTTATGATGCTGAAGTCGGGATCACAGAGAAAGCGGCAATGCAAGCAGGCAGGAAAAGTCTTGGCCGTGGTACACAAGGGATTAAGAGACTCAAAGTCATAATCCAGACAAATAGTCAGAGGCAGGTGGCAATTCATGTAAATTGGGTTGAAAAAGGTCAAATTCCAACCCCTCCAAATTAAAACCCAGCATACACACACCCCTCACTCTTTCACACAAACCATATATGCCCATAGCTATACTAACTGTAGAGTTTAGTATCAAAATAGCCTTTGATATTATGTCTGTCCAAAAAATCATCAACAGAATTTAAAAGCATCAACAGAATTAGCCATCACAACATCACCCGGCAGAGCATTCCACAACCTCACTGTCCTCACTGTGAAGAACCACCTACGCTGCTTCAAATGAACGTCCTTTTCTTCTAGTCTGAAGGGGTGGCCTCTGGTGTGGTGATCCTCTTTATGGGTAAAAAGGTCCCCTGATATTTGTCTATAATGCCCTTGAATGTATTTGTAAAGCGTAATCATGTCCCCTCGCAAGCTCCTTTTTTCCAGAGAAAGCAACCCCAACCTTGACAGTCCACCCTCATAATTTAGGTCTTCCATCCCTCTAACCAGTTTAGTTGCACATCTCTGCACTCTCTTCAGCTCATTTATATACCTCTTAAGGACTGGAGTCCAAAACTGTACTGCATATTCCAGATGAGGTCTTACTATGGATCAATACAGAGTTATAATGTTTTCATCCCTTGAGTTTTTGCCCTTTTTTATGCAAGACAGAACTTTTTTTGCTTTAGTAGCTACAGAACGACACTGACCAGAATTAGACAACTTGTTATCTATAAAAACCCCAAGATCACTTAAGGAAACTCCCAACACACTGCCATTTAGTGTATAACTTACATTTATATTATATTTGCCTTGCATTAACCTTGCATTTATCAACATTGAACCTCATTTTCCAGTTTGCTGCCCAGTTCCTCAACTTAGACAAATCACTCTGCAGAGTGGCAGCATCCTACATGGAACCTATAGTTCTGCACAATTTAGTATCATCTGCAAAAATAGAAACTGTACTTTCAATGCCCATATCCAGGGCATTAATAAACAAGTTGAAAAGCAAGGGACCTAGTACAGAGCCCTGCGGTACACCACTAACAACACTGGTCCAATAAGTTTACCACCACTCTTTGTAGTCTATCTTTTAGCCAGTTATTTATCCAGGTACAAATACTATGTTCCAGACCAACATTCCTTAATTTAACCAGTAACCTTCTGCGTGACACTGTATCAAATACTTTAGTACTGCCATCCCAGAGTCAAGGTCCCTGCTTACCTTCTCATAAAAAGAAATCAAGTTAGTCTGGCAAGATCTATTAGGCATAAAACCATGCCGAAACAAACTCATAGTATAGTTATTTGCTATGAAGTCCAGTATCCTATCCTTAATCCTTTGAAAAGCTTTCCTATCACCAACGCAGCTTTCCTACCATAGAAGCAGAAGGGTCAAGAACCAAGGATGACTCAATACAGTAAATGTAGAGCACCCGGAAACTCACTCAGGAAGAATCTATATTCAGGCATTGAACCAAGGTCTCTAGAACCTTTTTATTTGAAATGTTTGTGCCAAACCACAACGGCGGTGCATCACTAGTATGGACGCCTCCACCTAGGATATACTACAAGGAGTAACGCTGGAGTGTTCCTTTCTGGAAAAAAATTAGAACAATGCTTTCTGTGCTTGAGAAATAGATAAATATCTTAACCAGATATCTATCTATGTTATATCTATTTCAGAACATCCTGTGCACCTCCATTGGGAATTTATTGAAAAAACTCAAAACTATGGCAATCGCACACATACTAAACCTAATAGAGGATATAACATGGGACTTACAGACTGGGAAAAAGATTAAAAAGTGACTTAAACTTAAATTAGTAGGCTGATATCTTCACAAATAAAAAAAATTATGGACCAGAATAGTGCAATAGTCCATTATAACCCCAATGTAGGCCAGGACAGAAAATAACATATACAAAACAGATCAAACAAAGGTCCGTCTACATTATAGTTTTCACATGGTCTATTCCTTGATAACTACAAGGATATAAAAATGAACCTCTGTTAAGGAGCAGAATTGTTTACCAGCAGAGGGACCCTTCAAATCTTAACTGCTCTGATCCCAAATGGCACTAGTAGAAAATCAGATATATGTAAATATAATTAAATCAGGCAATTTATACAAACTCTAAAATTTTCAAATTAATACCAACAGAGAAAGTAATGATGTTAAATCAACCTTATTAATTAAAAAAAACTAATAGGTATACATGAACAACCACAAGTTAAACATAGATTTAAATGGGAATAAGAAATAAACCAAAAAAAAGTGTAACAAAGTCCAAATATTTGAACTGAATTATAAGAACATGCAATCATATTCTTACACTTTAACAATGATTTCCTAAAAGACATTTCACCCAGGTCTGCCTGCCTCAAAACAAAAGAATTATAAAATCTTTAAATATTAAAGATAATAAAGATATTTAGAGTGTAAAGATTTGCTATCAGTGCCTAATCTCAATTGTCTTAGCAACACGATATAGCATTTTATTGTGGGTTATTATTAAATTTTTGAATATAAAATAATCTAAGTATTGCTCTAGATCTAAAGAAGGTTTTTTTGTCCCTGTTATAATTTTTAATTAATATAAAATGAATGTAAAACTCATGTCATCAGTGGATGCTAGAATGTGTACAAATGACCATGCTGTTATTATGCATGAGGGCTGGAATTAGCAGTAGGTATAGAAAGCAGCTGGCTAGGGCGAAATAGAATGGGAGCACAAATTGTGCTCCCATTCTATTTTCTTTAACTACGTTAGCGAACCAGCTTACGTTAGCGGTAATTTTAGTTGCGAATTTTCTGGCGACAAATTACGTTTGGAAATATTTATTCTAGAAAATAGTCTTGTTTTATGCGTTAATAATGGCTTAATTATGGCAATTTTTACTGTGACATTTATGGCCAGAAATGCATTTTTCAAAACTCATAAACTTTATTGACTGATGATTATACCATCCAACAGCATTACAGAGAACCAAATCCAAATACTTTTCGCCACAAAACAAGGAAGTAAAAACATTTTTAGCCGCACACTTCATGCACATCTGGCTTTTGCCCTTTCTCTCACTGATTTGTAAATGCAAATTAGGGTTCGGATTTGGTTCGATATTCGGCCAAATCTTTCGCAATGGATGCAGGGGTTTGGGTGAATCCAATATAGTGGATTCGGTGCATCCCTTGTGAATATAGCACCACCATTCCAGTCCAGCCATACTTACCCAAGCCAAAACTGCGGCATAGCTAAAGGCATCAGTCACAGTGGGCTGGGAGTAGCATTTAAACAAATAAAAACAGTACTCCAGCCTATGGAAGGTGCATGTAACCTCTAGCCCAGTGTAACTGATGTGACTGCAAAACCTGAGCAGTGTTGGTTCAGGTAAGTATGGTTTCTTTATAACTACAAAAATGCCATTATTTATGTAATTTTAATTACAGTGTCTCACGAAGATATCTTGGTATAAGAAAAAAAAAGTGAATATAATTAGGTAAGTAAGGTTTTTGTTTTTCATTCACTCTAATATGTTCTACTAATGCATTTCAGAATTCCTCAGTTTATAAGTTAAAGTGACACTGGGGTGGCCATTTGTGCTCAATCACTTATGATGATAATACCAGTTCATTGAATGTAATAAATGCAATGATTTCCAATGGATGAGGGAAACTATGATGATAAGTATGCATATTGTACATGGCACTCATATAGAAATGATTAATGATTCTGAATGGATCCATTTGGAATGACTACAGGGCTTCTAATAACAGGGCTCTAGCAAGCAAAGATGTTCTTGGTGTGATCCCTCAGCTCATGAAGAATACCAATAAGATTGCTGGGCAGAAGAGAACACACATTGGTAAATACTAATATGTTTGCTTTCTCGTAGATAAATAGCAGGGAATTATACTGTCTATAATCTGAACAATATAGGCATGTCATTGTAATTAATCTAGAAATCGGTGTAGCAAAGTAAAGAATTAGTTGGTCTATCTCTGGGAAAAGGATTTAAAATTCATTGAAATATTGTACCTGTGTTAAGAAAAAGAATACATTTCTATTGAAGTGACTGAATTAATTTGAAAAATAATATATTAGGACCTCTCCATTTTGAAGTCAATGTCCATACATTTTCATATTTTAGCAGTGTGTGCTAGAAGTGTACATTTGTCACCTAAATAATATCAGTGCTTCTTGAATATTTACTGCAGCTAAGTAATCCTAGGCATTAATATATAATCTGTGAGACATAACTAATGCCATAATATGTGAAGTAATACACCAGGCACACTAATTTACAATGAATAGTTGGTTTTCCTGAGAGGGTTTTAATGTCATCTGACTTGGAGTTTTAGTCAGCGTTGGCTTATGCCATAAACTGAATTCCACAGAATGCTAGATTTATTATGCTTCACTGATGTTTCATTGCTGACCTAAAAACCATTACCAGAATAGCCTGTGCTTCAGGCAAGTATCTGCCAGACAAACAGTCCTATAGGATTGATCACAAAAAAGGAAAATCTTAGTAGGTTTTCAGTTACATAATTGAAACGTCACACAAATTCAGATGTCAGAAGGCATACAGGCTTGTGCTAAATGTTTATATAATTTGTCTGCAACATTTAATATAAAGTATAATCATCTAAGCTCTCTCCTTTATGCAGACATGCAGACTATCCATACACACGATCATTCTATGCAGATTATTGCTGCCAACGGAGCTTGCAATCGAATTTTCCTATCACATGAACACTTACACATCTAGCAGAATGTTTATGGACTGTGGAATGAAATCTGATTTCCCAGAAGGCTTATACCAAGATTGGCTTCTCCAGTTCTTTCTTTAGAGAGACAGTGGGGTTAAATTATAGTACAATGGCTGAAAGTACATTCGAAGCAAACAACTTGCATCTGCAACATAATTAATGGTTTCACTGTTAATTGCAGTTGAAAGCAATAGTAGAAGTCAGAAGTAACGGTGCAGAGAATATAAACCGAAACCAACTGCTTTCAACAACAATTATAGTTACAATGTAACTTTAATAAAGCTTTAAAACTACTAAACAGGTTTAATATACAGTACATGGGAAAGCTGTTTAGAAGGAAATTGTATTTATTAAAAAAAAATATTCAATATACAAAAAAAAAATATTTCAATGAGATTTAAGTGCATTTAAATCTCGTATAGAATGGTTTAGCTCCATTGTCACAGAGCAAACTAGGATAAGAAATTATATGTGGAAGTTACTATATTCAATATTTTTTCAAGTTTTATGTTTGTGTGTTATTTGTGTGTTATTCCATATTAAACTTGTGGAAAATAGAAATGGGAAAGGAGGGTGGAGAAGTCCCGTAGAGAACTATCTGGTCACTTGGCTACCTTCGGGACCCCACCAAGCAAAGAATGTCTGCCACTCAGGAGCTGTGATCTTGTTGTTTAACTATCGCTAACTCAGATATGGCTGACTAAACTAAAAAACCACAACACTCCCGAGCGCATAGAAAGTAGCGTGGAGAAAGAGCAGAAAGTTTAGAGTGGCGGTATGTGTACTGCCAATTGCTAAAAGAGGAGAGACCATCGAACGGAATTGCGAATACTAAAAATCCCCGTGGATTCCTATAAGGTTTTACTTTTAAAAAAAGGAGCAATTACTCATAAAATCAAACAAAGACTGTACACTGGTTGTTGCCAGATTTATCCTCTTAAGCAGTTAAGACATTGACATAGACCACAACTCAGTATTCAATTTATATCCACCTTTACGTTACCCTTTTGTTTATAATTTTGAAAAAGGAGGCTTTCCGGCTGCAGAAGCATTGGTTATTTCGCTCATTTACTTTACCAAAATCATCAGTTCTAATAGCTTTGAGACAGGGCCAGAACTAGCAGAGACACATGTCTAATGTGAAACCAATTTAAGCACAGGGTGCACTGCAGAAAAATTTTACTGCTGTTTTATTTAGTTATATTATATAAGTCCAATGAACAATCAATAACATCTTCTCGTTTTTCTCCCTTCCTTACCTATAGTAGAATTGTCTGTGTCTGTTCAAGGCAGAAGGTAATGATGTGGTGGTAGATGGTGGGGGGTAAATAGATTTCCACCTATGCCTTGAGGGTCAAAGCTCCTTGACCCAATTCTACTTCTTTTCAAAACATTTTGCAACACAAAAGTAACATCGTTTACACAGCTGTGTATGAAGGGAAAGTATACCTTTATAGACCTACAGTATGTTATTTGTTATTTTAATCAAATAATTCTTATTAATTATTTTCTTTTTCTCTATAGTAATAATAATAAAAAACAATACCTTGTACTTGATGGAAACTAAGCCGCACAAATCCATGTGGAATTCCTTGTTGTTTTTTTAATTAAAAAATGTTTTTAGTAGATTTACTATATATGGAATTGAATATTGGAAAGTTGCTCAAGTAGAAACAGTTTTATATGAACCCTGCATTTTACAAGACAAAAGGACAGGAAACTACAGTCCTCCTTTGCTGAACTAAATTTCCCAACATAATTTGACCACTGAAGACTGGCTGTGGTTGTTAGGGTTTGTAGTAACCACAGCTAAATGGCCACAAGCTGAAAATCCATGATACGAAGTCCCTTCAGAATCCCATTTCCCATCTGCAAGCATGAGCTTCCTAGCTTCAGACATATTTAACCAATAAATATTCAATTTACTTTATTACTTTAAAGTACAAACTGTAAACATATTTTAGAAAGACTAGACAAAGCTATAACATTCTTATTAATGTATGACATAAGACTACAGTACCTTTCTGTAACACAGCGTCACATAATGGGGCCCATTTACTAACAATCGAATTTTGATTTTTTTTTTCCATGAATACCGAAAAATTTGCAGTTTTTCAGTGTTTTCCTATATTTTCACAGCAGATCCACATCTGTGAGGCCTTCTTTTGAGTGACACTGACCTTGCACATGCTCACAGGAATCACCAGAGCAAAATGTGATCTGACTCCAATGGGCTGATCATTGCAGGTATAGGATTCATTATATGGACAGCCGTTATCCAGAAAGCTCCAAATTACAGAAAGGCTGTCTCTCATAGACTCAATTTTATCCAAATAATCCAAATTTTTATAAATGATTTACTTTTTCTCTGTAATAATAAACAGTACCTTGTACTTGATCCCAACTAAGATATAATTAATCCTTATGGGAAGCAAAACCAGCCTATTGGGTTTATTTAAAGGAAATGTTCAGTATAAAAATAAAAACTGGCTAAACATAACATAGTAACATAACATAGTAAGTTAGGCTGAAAAAAGACTTGCGTCCATCAAGTTCAACCTTTTTAACTTTTTTTTTTTAACTGCCTAACTGCTAGTTGATCCAGAGGAAGGCAAAAAACCCCATCCGAAGCCTCTACAATTTGCCTCAGAGGGGGGAAAATTCCTTCCTGACTCCAAAAAGGCAATCGGACCAGTCCCTGGATCAATTTGTACTATGAGCTTTCTTCCATAACCCTGTATTCCCTCACTTGCTAAACACCATCCAACCCCTTCTTAAAGCTATCTAATGTATCAGCCTGTACAACAGTTTCAGGGAGAGTACGAAGCCTTGGCCAAAATATCGATCGAGGAGACCGTTGGAAACCCCCATACACTGGCAGATAAGATGCTGAATCAGTCTAAAATACAAATATCGGCAGCTTTAATCTGCCTGTGTATGGCCACCTTTTGTGTATTACCTTAAAGGAGAAGGAAAACTTCAGAGGCACTTTATTGCCAGTAGATTAGCTGCAATGGTGCAAGCTAGAATGCTATATTTATTCTGTAGAATGTTTTACCATACCTGAGTGAAAAGCTCTAGAAGCTCTGTTTGTTTAGGATAGCGGCTTCAATATTACCTTGGTGTGACATCACTTTCTGCCTGAGCATGCTCACGCCCAGGGCAAGGAGGTTTAAGCTGAAGGCAGGAAGTCTGATATAGAAGCCCATGTGTACACAATATAAGAAATTAAATGCAGTGTTTCTTTTGACAGAGGACTCAGAGCAGCATTACTTTGAGGGTTTACTGGTGTATTTATATCGACCTTTCTGATAAGGCTTACTTAGCCTTTCCTTCTCCTTTAAAGGATTTTTTCTAAATAATAATAAAAACTGGGTAAATATATAGGCTGTGCAAAATAAAAATGTATAAAGGCTGGAGTGACTGGATGTCTAACATAACACAACACTACTTCCTGCTTTTTTAAACTCTCTTGGTTTCCATTGGTTTCCACCAATTGGTTACAGGAAGTAACCAGAGACTTGAAGGGGGGCCACGTGGGTCATAACTATTGCTTTTGAATTTGAGCTGAATGCGGAGAATCAACTGCAAAATCACTTAACAGCCATGTCCCATGTGCCCCCCCAAGTCACTAAACAGATAGGCTGCACAAAATAAAAAATGTTTCTAATATAGTTAGTTAGCCAAAAATATAATATATAAAGGCTGGAGTGACTGGATGTCTAACATAATAGCCAGAAAACTACTTCCCACTTTTCAACTCTCTTGCTTTTCAGCTCTCTTGCTTTAACGCTGAACTGTTTCTACATTTCTTAGTAGACTCAAGGTATGAAGATCCAAATTAAGGAAAGATCCATTATCCGGACAGCTCCAAGTCCCTAGCATTCTGTATATCAGGTCCTATACCTGTAATACATGCTGATGCAGAAAGCAGTTTTTTGGTTTGTACTTCCATGTTATGTAATTTTGGACTAATCACTACTCAGTTAATACGTTTTGTATCCTACTAACAACCAAGAACTGTGAATAAGCACAGAAGAAGATTGGAAGCTGCTGGGGGATATTTGGATTTGCACCACTCGAAAGAGCTGTGGTATCCCTGGACCTGTACGGAAGCCCAAAATATAAGGTGCAGCATTTCTAGCCCTTTTTTAGTTCTCCTTTAAAATCAGCCTTGTAATGAGCTTCTTTGCTTAATCAGTCTTCTGTTATAGAAGACCTGATGAAATCATAATTCTCTAAGTTGTTAGCCTTGCCATGTTTGCCTGGTTTTTGATGATCGCCAGTCACTGAACTCTAATTCTCCTTCTGGGTCCAATTCTACAAGTGCATTACACTAATATACAATAATGTACATATTTCCAAGCAAATAATTTAGTTTCTACCTTTTTATACTTAATGTATATTAAAATAGAATTCATTTAATGTATAATATTCCATAATGAATCACAGTTTATTCTAATATTGCTTTAATTATGTAGTCCAAGCAGAGCATTCATTTTACCTCTCGGCCATGTATTTTCCACTCTAAGTATGAGTGGTTTTTCTATAATTGCCTTTTCGAACACCTGGGGCCAGGCATATAACATTAGCTTGCATAACATGCATATTAATGAAGCATTCACAACGGCTGCCCAAAGGCATTAGATAACAATACATAACACCTACTCAGCTATTGCAATTTTGCAGAGTTCATACTAAGGGTATTGAATATTCTTTCAAATATTATGGACAAACTGTGGATTTGATTAAACTACAGCGAAAACTTTATTACATGATGCAGTTTTACTCATGGATATTTTAATTACCCAGAAAAAGATAACAGTGGAAGACATAAAATAAAAGCCTGATTCTTCACTGACTTTGACTTTGTCAGATAGGCACAAACAAGAATGATATAAGGATGATGTCAAATTAATTTGTGATTAAAGAAATCCAGTTAATGAAAAATTAGTGATGAGGATGTGCAAGTATTTGATTAATAACAATAATAGCAAATGCATGATAATTCAAGACCCCTGTACAGATGTGTCAACCTAGCCACATAAAACCTACACACAGGTAGATCAGTGGGATCCCCCTCCCTTAGTATACAAAAACATAGTGCTAAGAGATATCATCTTATAATCAGTGTTTATGCCACTTGTATCACATGATATATTGAAATGTTTGTTTTAAAAAAAAAAATAATGCACCCACTGTTGTAAAATATAAGTCAATTAGATGTCACGTTGGATTTCCATGAACTGTACCAAATAGTGATGGGCGAATTTATTCGCCAGAGGCGAATTCCCGCAATTCGCCGCTGGCGAATAAATTCGCGAAACGCCAGCGAAAATTTGCCAAAAAATTTTCGCCGGAAAAAATTACGCAACGCGACGAATATGAAGCAATGTGCGTCGAAAATGACGTGACGCGACTCGTTTCGTGAATTTTTTCGCCAATTCGCGAATTTCGCTGGAAATTCGTGAATTTTTCGGCGAAACGGGGGAGATTCACCCATCACTAGTACCAAACTATTTGGTCTCAGGCCATGGATTTAAAGGGTCCTCAGTTTCTTCTTATATATTTTTTACTTTAAAGGCGGTAAATTATTTCCTATACTATGCCAAATATTACTTACATAGGTAAATCCGAAAACTCCAGAAAATTATGGAAATGCCATATTCCATAGAGTTCATTTAAGCATATAATGCATTTTTTAAATGATTTCCCTGGTATAAAAATAAAAGTCAACTGTACTAGATGGTAACTAAGCTGCATGAATCCCTTTTGGTGCCCAATTGGTGGCAAAACAATCATATTTTGTTTATTCAAGGGGTTTATTTATTATTATAAATCCAAATCCAAAAAACTCAAAAAATTTAAATTTTTAACTACAGGGCAGATCATAATATTTTCCAATTGTAAACAGGACATTGCAAATTGAGTTCTACATGACCTCTGCAAGTTTGAGATGGAGTGCTTTTTTTATCCAGACATTTAGCAACATTAGGGTTTAAAAAATCAGTATCTGTAGAAATAAGTCAAATCAGCTGGACTTGCTGTGTTTTGTTTTTCCTTGAAGACGTTTCACCAGTCATCCAATTGGCTTTCTCAATTCTGTATTGAGAAAGCCAATTGGATGACTGGTGAAACATCTTCACGAAAAAAAAAACACAGCAAGTCCAGCTGATTTGACTTATTTTACAGATATACCATGAACTGGGTGAATGGATGAATGAGAATCTTCACAAACACACAAAAAAAAATTTTCTGAGAAAAATTGTTTCCCCTTTAAAAGTCCAACCACAAAAAAGGACTTTATTAAATTACTGCCTAAATGTTGTAATAATTTAAGATTATATATAATAAAGCATAGCTATTTAAATTGACAATACTGAGTGTTTACAAGCCACATGCAATGCTGGCACTTTTCCAATGTATAAACTCTGGAGAATGCATGAACCTAAGTAATAAATGGTTTCAGCTTTGTGCTGCCATAAAGTCACGGTGCAGTTTGTATCCATTATTGAATTACAAACTCTCACTATATGCTGTTGACTCACTATATGCTGTATCCATCACAACCTTACTTGGTTCCTGGCACACAACCATATTAGAGACCTCACCCATGGAGATGAGCACTTCAAAGGAATGGCAAAATTTGGCCACGGCCTAGTTATGTCACTGTGCATGCTTACAAGCTCTTCTGAAGCCTCTCAAAGGAGCAGATTTACTAAAAGGCAAAGTGCCCATCACTGGCGAACAACTTGCCAGAAATTCAACCCACAGGCAATTTACTAACAGGCATGGACGTCAATACGCTGGTGAAAGAGACTGTTGCTAACTTTTGTTCGCACCCTATCGCCAGGCGACTTTTGGCTCTGGTGAAAGGTCCGCAAATTCACTAAGATGCTAATTTTACTGAACATTATCTTTTTCGCCAGAATTTACTTCGCCACCTCAGACCAGGAGAACTGATAAAACCAAGCTACATCTTCCTCAATCTTATGCCAGTGACATCATATCCTGTATGCCGGAACTGCATTAAAGACGTAATGGCTCATTGGACATGTGTTTTGGCATGTCAAGCATTTGCACCAACATCACTTTTAAAGACGTCCATATGACTTTTCTGCTATGCATAAACGTTCACTTTGAAATCCTCGCACTGCCAAAGTAACACTAGCAAAAAGTCACCAGCGTTTGGCGTCCAGGATGCAACTTTGAATTTAAGTGAATTAGCATTGTGGTAACAAATCTGTGCCTGGCAAAGTGGCACACAGTGTGGAGAAGCAGCGTCAGTTCGCCCCAATGTTCATCGTGTTTAAGCTCCCCACTGCTCAATGAATGCTTACTGTACATGCAAACATTAGAAAGTTCCCCCAGAACAGACAAGTTTAACTTCCGCCAGCTTTTCCAATACTTACACATACATCACACTGTGATTTTCTCAATATGGCTTCTTCTAATGCAGAATATTCAATGAGAACACTAAAGATATTGTTACATAGGAACTGGTTTAGACACAAATTGTCCATTGCCCCCATTAATTCCTTCTCTTAAACGGCTATTGTATTGCCCTGGGGATATAAGTATAAAGCTCAGGTATGAAAACCATATACAATAATAATAATATATGTATTTATTTTATATGTATGTAGATCCCTTGAAATTTAAAATCGCTCTATTTGAGCATTTTCTATTCTACAAAAGGAACATTTTAAATCCAGGATAATAACATTTTCTAGTATTAATAATAAAGCTGTTTTTATCCCTCTTATTGAAATAAGGATATTTATGAACATTACCTTTCTATACAGAATTATTCATGGATAAGGATAATTGTTAAATTAATTAAAAAAAAACATAGCTAGCTTTTCAGATCGTAGTATCTAATATCTGAGTTATGTAATCTTGTAATGAAAAAGGTCCAACTGCCACCATCAATATTAATGCAGAAGGAACAACTGCTGAGGGATGTTCTGGAGCTTAAACCAGTATTGTCATTTGAGGGACAGAAAAGCAATACATATAATTGATTAGCATGTAGCAGGGGAATTACATACCTGTATCCTCACTGTAAAAGATCATGCAGATTTCTGGTTTCTCTGCAATTTTGATTTAAAGGGGAACTAATGTCTACAACAGAGCAATGCTAGAAATGTTGTATTTTGTATACTAAACATAAACATGAACTTATTGCACCAGAAGCCTAATTAAACAAATGATTTCTGTTTTCAAAGTTGGCCACAGGGGGCTGTCATCTTGTAACTATGTTAAACATCTTTATCTTGGCAATACAAGACTAAGCACATGCTCAGTAAGGTCTGGGCTTCAGTTGGGAGGTTAAGCTTAGGGATTGTCCTAAATTAACAAAACAGCACAAGTCAAATAATATCTGCCATAGAAGCCGCTACAGCAAGACTGATTAATAATCAGAATATGCAGACTGCACTGGGTCTGTGGATATGAATCTCTACATCGTCACCAGCTTTTTTACAGGGAAACAAATAAAGCAGCTCAAGTTCTGGGAAGTAATGTGGGGGCTCCCCCCTACCGTATGAAAGTATGATTGTTTCCCTGCAAAGCAGTTAGGGACTGTCTCAGGTTTCCTATGGGCATAAGTCAGAGCAAGTAAAACGAAAGGGGAATTCCACTGCATACAATCAGGTTTCTTATAAAAATGGTACACATTTTTTAACTAAAGCATATTGGAGATAAATTTATTTTTCATTAAAGAAAGTAAAAATTGGATTTTATTTTTTTTGCCTTTACATACCCGTTAAGGCAGAAGCTGGTATCCAGCAAATATTTTGGAATCGTTTGCAGAAAATGTTCTGTAAGACTGCATTTGTTGAACCAAGGGTGTGGCATCACATAACATGAACTCACCAAGGCTCGTCTTACTGATCAGACGAACCAATAGCCTAGTTGGTTTCCTATAACATTATTGCTACGTATGAAGAGAGAATGCAATTGCTAGAGCACCCCTTAACATTCCTTGAACTCCTTAATGCTAATTTTGGCACATTGCTATGCTCTGCAGAAAGTTAGGGGACTGTTGTTGGATCGGATGGTAGGTGCCTACATAGGTGCCCCCACCTCACCCTCAGGAATACAGAACTGTTGAACAGCGGTAGTACTATTTATTTGTTCTATTCTTGTTTATCTGGCTGAATTATTGAGAAAAATTTCTGAAAGGAATATTCTCTAAAATATCTACTTTTCAAGGAAAGAAGAGTATGTTTTTTGGGGACAACACCACATAGTATGTCATTTCCTCAAAGTCAAAGGACTATAATCTGGATAGCAATCAGTGGTTAGATAAATCCACAGTAAATACTGGATACTTATTCTAAGTGAAAAGTAAGTTACAGCAGTATGATTATTATGAATAATTAAAAAGGGTATATTTCCACTTAACATATGATTACTCTCTTCTCCACTGACCAGATTATGAATATGGCAGCACACTAAAGAGTCTTATATGGACATTGCATTGCATTAATTGCACTTACAGTTTATAACATGTCAGTATTAGTGCTGACTTCCTCTTCAAATGTATGAAAATGTGTGAGTACAGTAATACAGTCTGTTGTTTAGCATGACCACTTATTAATGAAAATTAAAAGAACCAAGAGTTCAAAAACTTCACAAAAATAAAAAACCTTTTTTATCATTTCAAGCACGCAAAAAACTTTCAGGACTTCCAGCTTTCACATTAGTGCTCAGCTCAGCAATAGATATCAGATTCCTCTATAAATATCTTAGAGTCTGTTTCTGTGCCAAAATGACTCCAGAATTAATAAAATGCTCCTCTTTGTTGTTGTGTTACTAAAGTGATATCACCTATTTACTGAAAGTCAAGGAAACACACTTTGCCAGCAATATGCCTTAGCACTGGAGAATTATCGCTCCATTTCATCAGATAAATTTTCGTTCAGACACACATGAGAAAATCTGTTTATTTGTGAAACTTGTGAAGGATTTTGTTCTTTGCCATGTTTTCGAAAGTTTATTTTTCCAGGTTCTGACTTACGAATTAATGAAGCTATATCCTCAAAATAAAAAAAAACTCTCACTGACATCATAGCCTGTATTACAACGAATACGTTATATTCAAGTGCCAAAATGCTGTCGTTTTATCATATTTAAAGTGAAATCATTTGTATACAGATGCAGTCACTTGGATTTGTAAGTTAAATGCGTCGTGACTCAGGGCTAATTGAAGAAACTGTGTTATCCAAAGTTATCTTAACTCATTTAATGCATTTAACCATTTCATTAGCATACCAAAGCACCATTGTTTTCAATGGTGAACTCTTTAATTGGATGGGATGCTGTGACACAATATTCTGTGCTAAGTGGGATAAATGGGATAGATGAGTTAAGTCACGACGCATTTAACATACAAATCCAAGTGACTGCATCTGTATGTTGTAAATGTAAACCATATTTTACTTTCATGCCCCATTTGTGTAAGTTTAGGCTCCTGGTTTCTCCCTCCTGTCTGACTTCCTGGCTAGACTACATCTCCATAGTTGATAATGTTAATAAAGTTTGGCATAGAAAAAGAAGCACATAGGTGGGACCAGCTTCACAAGGAGAGGAGACTGAGATGTACAGTCAGAGAGCCATGCTTCTTTTCCTGCACTGTATTTCAATAAATAAGATGTTGCAAAACCCATGGTGCCAGAAGTGGATCCACTCAGCAAACAGAGTCTAAACCATGTCAGAACACTTTAGTGAATTTGCCCCTTAGAGTGCTCCCACAACC
>CM044436.1:73017206-73040373 GCA_024363595.1 Xenopus borealis
TTATCTTGTGTCATTTACAGTGTTTGCCAAGAATATTTTTTCAATGGAGGAAAGAAGAAAGCAACAGAAAAAGATGCAAGGAGAACTACTTTAAATAATCTTGAGTCTTCTAACTGTGCAGAAGCTGGAGTTTCTGATTTCAGTGTTCCAAATACAAAATCGCTGAATGATGAGTAAGTTCTTAAATGCCTTGAATGATTAATATTTTATGTATAATACCTTGAATGTAAAGTCATCTGCACAGAAGTTTTTTTATTCCTACAAAACTATGCAGATTCTGCTTAAAAACATTTTCTTTAGATGTCGTCACATATGTGTGGCTTAAAATGTGCTTGCGCACTACACAACACCAGGAGCTCCCTATTTGACTGTTAGGTTCAGACAGGATTGCATTATGATTAGGGTTGCCACCTTTTGGGGCAGTCAAGTCCAAGCAGGGGGGCAGGACTGATGTCATGGGACGGAGCAGTTATGTCTTGAGTAGGGACTTATGACGGGGCGGGGCTATGCTATGGTCAATGTCAGTCTTGGAGAATCCTGGCTGGTTATCCAAATTAGAAACTTTTACCGCTGCCTTTGTCAAGACGAGATGGGTGGCAACTAGCGATCAAACATTTTCGGCAGTTTTTGCCATAAAAAAAAAAAAGACTCGGGTAAGAAATTGCCGCCCGTTGACTTCAATGCATTTGGCAATTTTTTTTTTTTTAGTTTTGCTAAATGGATCAGATTTGCCCATCACTAGTGGCAACTCTAATACAGGCTATACAGCAGATAACAGATAAGCTCTATATAGTATACAATGGGATTCTTCAGAACTTATCTACTGTGTATCCTGTTTGAATCATCCAGTCCACAGTACTGGACATAAATAGGACCCCTTGATACAGTAATGCAGTGTTGTAGCTAATCTCTTACTGCCTATGAAAAAGCGAAAAGCGCGTCGGCACAAGCATAATCTTCTTGGTTGATACCATTTTATAAGAAATCCTTAGGGGGGTTCTTCTTTTATAGTCGCAATTTATCTAGTTTGGTTGGTTTTCCCAGACTTGCCTCAGACAAGGTTTTCCTTCATTCTCATCTATTTTCTTTCTTTCGGGTCCTGGAATTTGTGTTTTTTTAGCATAGCTAGTCCTTTGTTGAGCAAGCTCAGTTAATAATTGAGACCACAGTTCCAGACACCCTGACTTCTCCATCTTGTGGGGTTCTATGGGACATCTCCACTTCTATGAATTTTCATTTTTAGTCTTTTAAAACGGGAGCAAGAAAACCTTTGGATGAATTTGGAAGATTTTAACCTTATTTAGTATTAATCAATTTAGAATAATCAATTCAACTGGATTAATTGTAATTATGGAACTGGTCACTTTATAATGAATTTTCTCACGTAAGTTTTTATTATATTTATTATTTCAATTAATCAACTTTACTGAAATTGTTTTTGTAATTTATTAATTAGATTATTTCATTAATTTAATTCATTACTATCATAATGACATCAGTTCACATTAATTTATTGCATTAGCACTTTATATAGCTAGTATATAGGACTCACAGAGAACAGTCACTTATTTATTTAGCTCACATTCTGCATTATTCGTGTAATTAAAGGTCCTACCGAGTAGGAGTATATTAGGCATTTAATTCTAAAATTAATTGCTTAATCTTAAGGGGTTTCTTTCTTTTCCCTCTTCTCTTTATAATGTTTAATTACTACACACTGCATTATTTTCGGGGAATTTTGCTCATGAATATACTAAAAGTCATAATGCTGTTACTTTATATATTTGCTCTGGTCTGTCCCGTTTTCTGCCTGTCCATGCACTTCTAAATTCTGCAGGGCTAGCCAATCCCTTGGATTTTGCTCCCGGTGGTACTTACTTTTAAATTCCTGGCTTGAAGGCATGATTTTGTGTACTGCCAAACCGAGCCTCTTGCAGGCTGCCAGTCCACATAGCTAA
Source organism: Xenopus borealis (assembly GCA_024363595.1). NCBI lineage: Eukaryota > Metazoa > Chordata > Amphibia > Anura > Pipidae > Xenopus > Xenopus borealis. Next base: position 73,019,165 of record CM044436.1, read on the forward strand.
AAAATGGCCAATCGCAGCCCTTATTTTTGCATTTATATGTTGCTTATGGGTAAAAAAAAAAAGGTTGGGCACCCCTGTTCTTAGTGATACAGGTATGAAACCTGTTATCGAGAATGCTCCGGGCCAGGGGTTTTCCCAGGATGTAAAGGCAAGAAAAAATAAAATATACTTTAGGTAATAAATGTCTACCATTTTTACAATAAACCTGACTGTATGCACTGAAATCCCCCCTTCGTTTTACTTGCTCTGACAGCTGCAGAAAGGACACTTCAGATGGTCCCTAACTGCTCTGCAGGGAAATACTCTTCCTTTCAAACAGCAGGGGTGAGCCCCCCACCTTATTTCCCAGAGCTTAAGCAGATTTGTTTGTTTCCCTGTAGAGCAGCCGGCAACTGTGTAGATATCTGTATCTACAGACCTAGTGTAGTCTGTATATTCTGATTATTAATCAGTCTTGTATTGGCTTCTATGGCAGATATTATTTGACTTGTGCTGTTTTGATAATTTATGAAGATCCCTAAGCTGAAGCCCAGACCACACTGAGCATGTGCGTAGTCTTGGTATTGCAAAGACAATTGAAAATGAGCCACTAAGCTCGAAACATGTTGTGTCGAATAAACCTTGCAGCATCTGCAGTTGTTGAGCCTGTTTGTCCGCAGTTCTAAAGATGTTGATGTGTATCAAAGATACAAGATGACAGCCCCCTGTGCCCCCCGTTGAAAGCATAAATTGTTTGTTTAATTGGGCTTCTGGTGCAGTCAGTACGTGTTTATATTTAGTATACAAAATACAGCATTTCTATTTATTCTATTTTAGGCTTTAGTTGCCCTTTAAGTCTACTAGAAAATCATGTAAACTCTAAATAAACCCAGTAGGCTGGTTCTACTTTCAATAAGGGATAATTATAACAGTCCCTTGTACTTGATAATTATTGTTTGGATCAAGTACAAGGGACTGTTTAATTATTACAGAGAAAAAGGAAATAAATCTTTTTTTTTCTTAATTCTGGAAAATAAGTTTCCAGATAACTGATCCCATACCTGTACCAACATTGTTACTGTTGAAAGGTACTGTTTTCATCCCATACATATATCTGTAAACAGAAGTCTTTTTTTACTGTAGCTTTTTTTCTAAAAAAAAATGTCCTATGTTTTGCAAAAATATGTTGAATTTAGGCTCAATTTATTCTAAGAATTCTGTTTTGTTTCTTGTCATTCAATTTTTTATGTTTACATATTAATATTATAAAAATATAATAAAAATGTAATTGAAAAATATTCATTTTCAGATATATCATAGGCAAGATAAGATTGCTTGATGTAGGAAGCTGCTATAATCCCTTTTTGAAATATGAAGATTTTTTGGCTGTTGGCATTGATATCGTTCCTGCTGTTGAGGTAATCTGCTTTTATTTGCAGACTAATGGTGCTTTCAACTGGATGAATATCTCTCGTGTTGACGGTACTTCTGATTTAACAGATATGTCCTTTGTTACTTTATTTTTCACTAAATAAGAAAATGTGAAATCTCTTTAATATTCTAACACCCTGTTGCAAAATAAACCACTTTCTGGTTCTGCAGAGGCACTTCTTAGAGGAAAACTAAACCCCTACAGTCACCATCTGCTGTTGCTTTGTATTGTCTTTGGGTCTCAACTGTGACTTGTGCACACACAAGTGCAGTTGAAGCAGATTCCTGACTTCCAATTGATCATTCTCCAGCAGGCTTTGTGCCAGAGAAGAGACCCAAAGACAATACAAAGCAACGGAAGATGGTAACAGAGAGCTCTGCTGCACTTCTCTGCAATTTAGAGTCAGATTTATTTTAAAGGTTTTTTTTACTAATGCACATGATGTGGAGGGAGATTTGAGGTGGGGGCAATGCCAGGAAGTTCAGGAGGGATTTTGGTACTGGGGAGGGGTCAGTTTTCCTTTAATGGAAACTGCACATTGTAAGATACAGATGAAGCCACTTTGGATTGTGCATTTGACACAGAATAACTTAACTCAGACATCCCATTTATCCCACTTAGCACAGAATATTGTGTTACAGCATCCCATCCAATTAAAGAGTTCACCATTGAAAACAATGGGGCTTTGGTATGCTAATGAAAAGGTTAAATGTATTAAATGAGTTAAGATAACTTTAGATAACACAGTTTCTTCACGACGCATTTAACTCACAAATCCAAGTGGCTGCATCTGTATTAACAGATTGCTGCAAGTTTGTTTTACTTGTGCCGATCATAATGTTATTCAGTTGCAAGTAATTTTGTAGATTTCTCATGTATTGTTTGTGCAAACTCGGGTTAGGCACAGGTACCCGTCTGGAGCAGAAGTTTAGTGCCTTTGATAACTACTAGTGGCACCCCCATGAATTTACTTTTCTTTGTCCTTATAACATGGAAACAAGGGAACATTCTAAATATTATTAAAATTATGTAGGATCAAATGTCTTTTGCTGGAAAATTCAGGCGACCCCTCACCTCACTGTATTCTCTGTGCTGCAGTTTTTTGTTTGGAATTTATTGATGCAATGAGAGAAAATAACTGACATCATTAATGTATAAACAAAGTCTTGTAACCTGAGCCTTCCAGTATCCATAACGTACTTGCACAAATAATCAAACCAGGGTGCAGGGTTAAAAGTCCATATAGAAATGTGCTATGCTTCCACAATAAATTTATATTGCTCAAACTTGTCCTGTCTTTCAGACTTTGTGGTAGCTAGAATCTGTCGTTTACTTATGTGCTTGTAAGTTTTGCCAAGATGTAAAAACACAGAAAATTACATTGGTTTGCATTCCTACATTGCCTCCCCTGTGTACCAGCTTATAAGCAAACACTAAGGCACAGTTGATAGGCCCATGAGTCTGTTTCCCACTAAAATGGTGTGTTCGTAGGCTTCGGTCCTCTTTCATGTGAAGAAATGTTTGGCAGATTAGGAATTTCAGTCCTGTGGTATCTACCTTAGAAGAAGATTCTAGCATTATCATGTTTTTTTTTCTCCATTTCATAGAACCTTGTCTAAAGTGCTGTCTTGCTGTGTGGTTTATTTTTATCAATGAATCAAATGTCAGCCACTGCATGAAGCAGATTCATAAGTCCAACTGCATAAAACAAAGCCAGTTAAAGCAGAATATATATTTTATTTTGCCCTGTCATGTTTAGCAAAAGGATGGCATTTGTGGAAACCATAATACTTGTTACTTTTAGATAATCATTAAGTGTTCTATTTATAGTTGGTTAGTACAGTTTAATGATTTTCATTTTCCTTTTAGACTGTTTTCAAATGTGACTTCCTGAACCTGCAGATTCAGAGGCCACTTCAGTTTGCTCCAGATGCAATTGATGCCTTTCTGAAACAACTAGAGAGTCCCATTGATTACTTACCTGCTGAACTTTTCCATGTTGTTGTTTTTTCATTAGTTCTTTCTTATTTTCCTTCACCTTACCAACGCTGGATTTGCTGTAAAAAAGCCCATGAACTTCTTACTTTCAATGGTTTGCTGCTCATTATAACACCGGATTCTTCACATCAAAATCGACATGCTGTGATGATGAAGAGCTGGAAAATTGCTATTGAGTCTCTTGGCTTTAGACGTATGACTTACTCCAAATTTTCACACATGCATCTCATGGCATTTAGAAAAACGTCACTAAAAACTACAAGTGATTTGATTACTAGGAATTATCCAGATATGCTTTACACCCCTCAGGATTTGAATTATGACGGAGAGGATGATAATTTCAGTCCTTGCTGCGTCCGATCAGAACTTGAAGATGAACAACTTGCATGCGGTTTTACAGAACTCCCAGACACTCCATATGACTCTGACTCTGGAGAGAGTCACAACTGCACAATGCCTTTCTATGAGTTTGAAGATCCTATACTACTGCTAACATAGGATCGTGTCCTAAGCTTTTATGACACTAATGCCAAAAACCAGCTATCCTGGGCCAGACTCCAATTAATATTTTTTAAGCTTTTTGAATTCCTAAATATACCTTAATTGCAAGTACACTATAATAATGGTTAAAAGTTCACGTTCCAATAAATAGGTATGACCAGTTTTGTGAGCTTTGGTATGACTTCACTGATTGTTACTTGTTTGTTCCCTGTTAGTTTTGCAGGTATTTCAGTGCAGCAGCTATACTTATTAGTGAACAGTTTTGGAGACCATAAGATTTCTCTGCTACTTGTGAGATCAAACTTTTTTCCTAGCATTACAGCTTAAAAGCTTTTTCTGACATTAGCATTTTTGCATTGTTGGCCCTGTTCCTAATCCCTTTAGTGACTGGGAATTCATAAAGTAAATATGTCTACTTTACTACTAACCAGTATTAAATAGTTTTGCACTATAGTTGGCCATGCATCCCAAGATTTGGTCAAGCAGTCTGGCCAGTTTCAACCATGCTGCCTAGCCATCTGGGGATGTAGGCTAGGTTGAATGTTATTTGATAGGTCATTTTGCAATTTTACAAGTGTAGAGTAAATGACCATCTTCAGTCATACTCTCGTTTTTTTTTTTTATCCCTCTGATTGAGACTGTGATAATTACATTTGTAGTGTCGGGTCTTTGTATTGTTCCATTTACTATAAATCATTACAGAGGATTGAGCTCCACTTTTTGAGACACACCATTGTGCAAAGCAAAAAAAATCCCATGATTTAAGACCTGTACTCAAAGAGCATTTCAAGGTTAGGTAATATGCCTTAACAAGAGCAGCAAGAGTCCTTTTCACAGTTGGTGGACAAATTGCAGCATTTTTGCATAAATGTTAGATGCATTTTGTGACTTTTGAGTGCAATAATAAAACAAAGAGATCACACATCTCTCAAACATTGCACAATGTGTGAGAAGCAATGTTAATAGTACAACAGCACAACGTCTTGTATAAGCCTTATAGCTAAAATAATTTAGTCCATGGCTGCAAAGTGTTACTGAAATATGTATCACTTGATATCAGATCTATTACTATGAAGATTCTCATTCATCCAGATCATGGTATATTTATCAAAAGTAACTCAAAGCAACTGGACTTGATGAGAAATTTTAATGATGACGTTTCTTCAGTTCAACTGACTGGTGTAGGGGAGTTCTCGGCATATAGACTCTTCCAACAATCCAATCACAATGGCAAATTGCAACTCTTCAGAGAGGTGACATCTGAAATTTACAGTGGTGTTGATTCTGTGTAGTTACAGTGATAGGATTACCAATGTGTCATGCAACTCCTAGAAAACGGGCGTTATTTGTGAGAGTTGCATGAATGGATATGTGAAGTGTTCTGAAACCGCCGGGGAACAGATGTTATCAGATTATCAACTAGATATTGGCTAAGCAACAATTTTTAGACACTGTAGAACAAAGGTATTTTATTCATTTATGATGCCTTGCTGAATCTTTGCACTAAAACTTATTTTTGACTTTGAATTCTTATACGCTGATTATTTTAATTTTCGTTATTTTCATAATTGTTTCAAGCTAAGTATTTCATGCAATGTCAAGCCTTAAAAAGGTATATGGTACTATTAGCATTAATATTTGAAAAGCACCTTTTTGGTTGATGATAACATTCATAAAGTTTTTGCTTTGTGTTTCTAATAAAATGTCAACCTTTTTGATAAAAATGTGTTTACTCTGTGATTCATTTTTATTAGAGTTGTAGCAATGGCAACAGTGCCATTAGCAGCTGAAATATTTAGCTTGTTCCTGCTGGCAGGTAAGGTACAGAACTATGGAAAATCAGGTGAAGGAAGTACTAACCCAGATACAGTGTTGAATACTTTTCAAAAATGTCTCTGTTTAACTGTCTTCCATTCAACAACATTACAGGACATGTAAAAACTGCATAGAACTCTAGAACATCTATTTTCCATTGTCTTAAAACAAATAGTAGCTTTTACCTGGTGGCAATTTTTCCTCTGATATATAGTGACATTTATATCTACAAACAGCACATGCACTGTAAAGTTGATGCAGTCAATAATGTGGGCTTACACGGACACAATTTAGTTTGATAAACTGAGTTTATGAGCGAGATTAGGAGAAAAATGTATGTGCAGACAGCTAGAACACAGCCTCTATAAAATCTGTGTTTGAGAAGGTTTGCTGCCGTAGCTTGGAAATAAGCATGCTCAATTGGGTTAGAGGGGGAGAAAGAACCCTAAGTGAGTGGCAAGTTTTTAAAAAAAAGAAATAATTACAAATTCCTTTCCATCAAGTTAGTTGAGCTTTACTTACACTATATTTATTATTTAAATTTTGTTTCCTTCAGTCTTGGAATTAAAAAATCACAGAAAGCAGGCAGCAGCCATTTTGTTGACACTGTTATTAAGACAAATTTTGTATCACCCCTAAATTTTGTGTAAGCACCAGAATGGAGAACTTAATACCCATGCACAGTGCCCTAGGCAATTACAGAGTGTGAGGAGAGAGGGGGAATGTGTGGAGAGCAGTGACATCTAGAAATTGCTGAATGGAAAGTGAAAGTAATTGACAGCCCCACCTCTCTGCCACCGGCATAGAGGCGGGGCATGTAATATTTGATTGACAGTTCAGATATTTCAACACCTTTATAACAAGTAGGGATGCTTTAATGAAGAAAATAATTTAGGTTCCATGTTTAATTTATAAAGGTCTTTCATTATACAACTTTTTATGTGTGGATTTAAGCAAGCCAAATCATAATTTCCACAACAGTAGTGTTATTGCTGTGGGTCATACTTTAAACATGAAACTCTTTAGTGATAGTGAACTGGCATGCACAGAGTTAAGGGCCCCTGCAGTGCAAGGCAATCCTGGGGTCTGTGTCAGCTTCATATTACTTTATAAGCAATAGCTTACTTAGTGGTCCTTTTATAAAGTATGACATGAAATCATTGTATAAATCTGTCTAATTATACATAACAGTCTAAAAGAGAGAGTTAAACAGCGCTCCTTTAAAACATTTTCAGTACTTCATTCATATATAAAAATTACTTGTTAGATGTAAAAAGTTCCCACAGTTTTCCTGTCACTTATGTGTGTGTGTGACATTTACAATAGATTGGAGTCAAAGTACAAATACAATGGCGGGTGATTCAGTGGAGGAGCAGGACTGAATCACTTGCCATTGCATTTGTACTTTGCATTCATCTGGAAGAGACTCCAATCTTTTGTATATGTCACGCACACATAAGTGACAGGAAAACTGTGGGAACTTTTTACATCTAACAAGTAATTTTTATATATGTATGAAGTACTGAAATTTTTTAAAGGAGAGCTGTTTAACTCTCTTTTATCTATTCTTTTACTGAAGTGTATTGGTACATTATATATTTTGAGAGTACAAGCGATCCTGCTGTTCTTAAAGGAGGGGAGCGCACTCACTTCTAAAAAATTTTTATACATAAGTCTGCTTATTTCTTTCTATAAAAACCATAGTTCCATTCAAGTGTGAACTGTGATATGTATGTGATAAGTATGGTAACCAGAATCTGAATTCAATTCAACCAGAATCTGAATTCAATTGACAACTCTGAAACGTGGACATGGATAAAGGAAGGTTTCTAAAGTGATTAGTAAGTATTATAGAGTATTACAATTATAAACTATTATTTAAATAACTCAATCTATCTGACTTTTGAGGAAATCGCTTTAAAATCTATTAAAAAGTCTATTCCAGATTATCAACGATAATGATCCTTGTTTTCCAAATAATGCGATCTGGAGACAAACATCATATACTTAAAACCTCCTCCCAAGAACCTAACTCAAGACTGCAGAATTTTCAATGGTGCAAATGTGACAATTGTGTTCTTATGCCCAAACTACTGGAGAGCATGGAAATCCCAAAAGTTGTGTACTCGATGGCGCCAACTAATAACTGTATAGTTGAGATTCCTATACTGTATGTATTAAATTCTGACTGAAAGAGGAACATATTAATATTTTATTAACATAAAATAAAGAGCCCTGCGGATGATGATTATCATAGGTTAGTACCACGCTGTGATCTAAAAACAAATGTAAATAACTTTAACACAGGTAGAGGCGTAGCCACAAATGTTCTCCAAAGATCCTTGAAAATGGCAGGTCTGAAAGGTAAAGTATTCCTGGCTGGTACTATATTCAAGGACTAGTGGGTACATGACAAATTGTCTCTCTCAAGTAAATAAAAAGTTAGGTATCATTTACAAAATCCCAAAGGCGCCCTAAACCTACCACAGGCTAGGGTAAGGAAAGGTTTCTGTTACACCACATGCACACCATTGCTTTTAATCTTCACTAGTCAGAATTTTATCTGTATACAATAAAACTTTACCATTAGATGTAATTCCCCTTTGGGTTATGCTTCCTTTACCTATATGATGTTTTATAGATTTCATAGATTTTTTTTTAGTCTTTCAAAAAAATAGGACTAACACCAAGCGGTATGACTTTAGTTATTTTACTTACTTGCACTTTTTTGCCTATTGTTTTAATCATTACAAATATATGGTCCTTGGGCTAAACAGGACAATTGGGGAAATGATCAGGACAAAGATAATCCTACTCTATTTTGGACATACTGGTCTACCTTGCAAGAACCAAACATGAATTTAGCAGCAAGTTCCCTGTTCAGTTTCAGAAATAGCAAAAATCTATGGTTTCGTTGTTTGGGTTTATGACTTCTTGGGTTAAAAAAAGCCTATCCTCTATATCAGCGGTCCCCAACCTTTTTTGGCCTGGGGACCGGTGTAGAGGCAATTTTTTTTTTCCAAAGACCAGGCGGGTGGGGGTCCATGGTAATTGTGTGTCTGATCCTGCCCTGTTCTGGGCAACCCCTGCTCTAGATACCTTCATGTATTGTATATATATATGCACAGCTTTCCAGGATTCTTAAGATCTTAACCATGGTTTTATTCCTATGGAGGATTATTCCACTGCTGATATGGCTGAAGATTAGACTTTATATTGTAATAATGCCATGCTAACAAATGTTCAGAACTTTTCAGGTAATTGTTAACAACTGGCAGATATACTTACCTTCGTCTCGGATTTATGTAATCGGTGCTAGAAAACATAAATGATTTGAGGTTTGAGGTGATGAGCTTATCATTATTGGCAAAAATCCAAATTTTAATAAGTCTGGGATTTTCCATCGGATAAGGGAAAAAAAGCAACAAGAAAACACAAAATAAGTTATATAAATTAAATTCCAAGTAGAAAACCTCCCATTATGTCCTACTGCCAACACATGGAGGGCTAATCTCCTGCATTTCCAAGGAGAACAGGTAGCAAATGGTTAACTTGAATTTTTGAAGCCCCGCCCATCCCATGTTTTTACCTGTGGTAAGGTAGCAAATATGGATGAAGGCCATTCCGAGGCTACCTGAGGGTTAGAGGATGATGGAATAATGGTATTTCTGAGGCAAACTGTGTCTGCTAGCATTCTGTAGCTCACCGCTCGAGGGGCAGGTCAGCAGCAGAACAATTTGGGCTGTATATGCACTATGGTGCTGCATGATCTGCCAGTGAAAAAGGAATAAGACTGGAGTTTGCTGCAGGAGGTGCAGGTTTGCTGCAGGATGATCCACACAGTGGCTGCACTTGAAGTTGCATTATCTGTTAACAAAAGAGCTTTGCATACAAACTAGGACTCGCCGACGGTTGGGCACAGCAATCCAGGCAGTGTAGAGAGAGTCCAGTATTCTCTGCAGACAGAATTCCAGATTGCACAATGGCACCATGCAACAACATCACTTTTGGTGACATGTGTGGATGAAGAATGGTGTGGACAGCGAATACAGGATTTTCTACCTGTAAACATGAGATAGGATATAAATCCATTGGCAGCAATGGATTTCTTTGACCATAGTACTACCAGACTGGGTGGAAGGCACTTAGCATGCCTATCCATTACTAGTGTTATTCTGCACATTATTGTTATTTTTGTGTGTGTGTGTGTGTGTGTGTGTGATTTGTTTTATTTCTTACACTTCAAGTCCCCTTCTAAGAGTTATCAAAAGATGAAACACAAATCGTATGCCTCATATAAGCAGCCATTGCCTGATGCACACAATCAGAGTTTGTGTATGCCTTGCATGACAACCTTGAAGAACAAATCAGTAGTTTCATCAATTTCAGACAGAAGTGATGACTTAATCATTTTAGATCAGATTTTGGGGGATTCAGAGTTTTGACAGTTATCATCTTCCTCTTCTACTTAATGCAATGCAAAAGAAGGTATGCCTTCCACAAATGAGGCTAAAACTAGAGCGGTAAAGAAATTGATGCAGGATAAAGAGAAAAAGAAGAAACAGAATACTTCTAAGGATACTCTTTTGTATTACCAGGAGGCCAGAACTGGCTAAAAGATTTAAGCAGATGCTTTTGTTGCACAAGCTACTTTACTGAACTAATCATCTTTCCACCTAAGCCTGGTCCTACTCCCCTTTTTACTATCTCATGCTCATTAATCCTGTCAACTCAGCACTGTCTGGGGGTAATATTTGACTCCTCTCTCTCCTTCTCTGATCATATTAACGCCGCTGTCAAAACCTGTCACTTTTTCTTACGTAATATTGCTAAAATCCGTCCTTCCTTTCACCTGCTATGGCCAAGATGCTCATGCATGCTCTCATCCTAACAGACTAGATTACCGTAACCTTCTACTAAATAGCCTTCCAAACTCCCATCTCTCCCCTCTACAGTCTGTATTATACACTGCTGCCAGAATTATCCTCCTCTCATCCAAAAGGGTACAGGCCCCTCCGCTGCTGAAGTCCTTATCATGGCTTCCTATAAAACAAAGAGTAATTTATAAACTAGAGATGCACCTAATCTACTATTTTGGATTCAGCCATTGCGAAAGATTCAGCCAAATACCAAACCAAGTCTGAACCCTAATTTGAAGATGAAAATTAGTGAGGGGGGGTAAAAGAGTGCCACGCACGAAGTGCGCAGAAAATTTTTTTTTTTTTTTACTTGCATGTCTTCTAACCTTCAAAGCCCTTCATTCCTCTGCACCTAACTACATCTAATCCTGTATATGTTCCTGGACGAAACCTCCGCTCCTCTCAGAGCAACCACTTGGTTGTACCTCCACTACTACTGCTATTTCCAGTATCAAACCCTTCTCTCTCGCGGCTCTTTATATTTGAAATGCCATTCCTTCAATGTTTTTAAAATGAAAGTCAAAGACTACCTCTGGGAGCACCTGGATAACACCTAAACTGGGAACTGGCACTTATATAACAGTTTAACAAACTGCAACCTACAGCACTTTAATACCCCACTGAATTGTGTCTGTATGTTACCCTCCCATTTAGACTGTAAGCAGGGGCGGTTCAGCGGCTGCTGCCACCTGAGGCAGCAGCCCGATACCGTCCCGATCCGCGCTTCTAACTTGTAGCTATTGCGCTCGCTGCACTAGAAGAGCTACATTTCCATTTGAAAAATGGAAATTCGGCTCTTAAAGTTCCCAGAGCGGCTTTTTGCTGCCCCTGTTAACTGGCTGCTCTGTGCCACCTGAGGCAAGGTTCTCACCTTGTCTCATGGCCGGAGCAGCCCTGACTGTAAGCCCTACGGGGTGGGGTCCTCTATCCTTTTGTTTCCTTGACACTGAGCACTTAATCTGTATTGTAATTATATTTTATATTTATGTGAATTGTATTTCTAATAATGTACTTATTGTTTCTTTTTATTTCAATGACCCCTTGTTTGTTACTAATAATTTATTGTTTTGCTGTACAGTGCTTTGCCCTTAAGGAGCGCAATACAAATAAAAATACACATACATACATACATACACAAGCAAGAGGATCATCTTCCAAAAGTGAAAATTTCAATAGCCAGATTATCCAAGAGAACAATTATTCTAGGAGAGGAGACTTCTATATAGAAAGATTCTATGAATAGAAGAAGAGGTCCTATATGGTAAGAGCAACAGCAATTTCTAAACCTGCGATAGTTTCAGTGTCAGCACCAAGGACACTAAAATTAAAAAATAGAAAAAAATATTGATTCTGGAGTGTCTAGAGATGATATATTGGATACTCTGATGTTTATTAAACTAGCCACTGATTTTCTGTGTGACTCAGCAGATGAAAGTCAAGCTGTCAGCAAGGCTAATGACATTATCTGCAGTAGGTCGCTGAGCTATATGGGTAAGAGTGTGGATAGCTGATGTGGCTTAAAATAGTTTGTGCTCTTTACCTTTTGAAGCTGGAAGATTATTTGGATCCAAGTTAGATTCTATTATGTAAAGTCTTCAAGGAGAGAGACGAAGAGTCTTCAAAAGAACATTTTTTCTTTGCAGATCTAGAAGGAATTCACCCAGAGCAAAACAATCTAGATATTCTGCAAGAAGCAGAGACTTCTTCAAAATAACTAGACAGTCTAGAGTCTGACAGAGACAGCAGAAGAAGGACCAGATCCAAAAATTTCAAGAGTAAGAAATTGGAATTCTGATGCCAAGCCTCTCTTTTTTTATTACCAGTGGGAGAAGTCAATATTCTGGCTCCACTTGCTGTGATAGTGACTGATTTCCCCATGAAACCTCTCTGTGTGGCCTGTGTGGAGCTGTAACAACCACTGAGGGCAATCTTTGCCAGATAGCTGAACTCACCAGACACTTGGAATCAACCAAGGGGCTTTATTGGAGCACATGTACAAATGTTAGAGCAGATGTAAAAATGCTGGAATGGGTGTACAAGTGTTGCAGATCAAAAAAGAAAATTTCCCTTCCTAGCCTCCTCACTCATGGAAGACAGGAACACAAAATGATGATGGGAGGAACTGACATCACACGTGAAGAAAGGGAATAGGAGACTTTTGCAAACAAGGAAATACAGACATTGCCAAATAGATTTGCCCACCAAGTGGCAGTGAAAAATATGTATGCATATAAGCATAAACATTTTAAGCATATGAAAATAATTAACTGCTGGGGCAGCACATTCAATAAAAACAGGTCATCACATAGAATTTTGTCATCAACCAGGTCAGAGATTTTTAGAACCATCTAAAAAAAAGAAAGTTTTCAAAAGGCTGTGGAAAACTTTATCCAAATGAAAATGTTAGAAGATGTACCAGTAGGTGAATGTAAAGAAGACATTTATTCAAATATGTTTCTTGTTCCGAAACAAGAAGAAAAGATGAGACTTGTCAAAGACCTCAGATATTTGATTAAGTATATTCAAAAAAGAAAGATCAGAATGGAGTCAAGGTAGTGCAAGGTATCCTCAACACATGTGATAATTACTATAGACCTAAAGGATGCTTATTCACACGTTCCTATACTTTGTGAAAGCAGAAAATTCCTAAAGTGGACAGTAATACTCACAGGCATTGAGACATGTTCAGTTCAGAGCTCTGCCCTTTGGAATAATTTCACCACCAAGAGGTTTCACCAAAATAAATGTGGTCTGAGCATCATCTCTCAGAAAGAGCAAAGAGAAATTTGGACAAAACAAAATCTAGAAAAACTCTTTGTTCCTAAGAATACATGGATGAATTATAAACAACAAAAAAATCTAATTTACAGCCATCCATTTGTGTAAATTCTTTGGATTTGTTATTGAGACAAACTTTTTTACACATATTACGTCAATGTATTTGGGGTGTGAGTGGAGAGAGAGACTAATCTGTTCAATACTTAAAGGAATACTTAAAGGAACAGTAACACCAAATAAATTAAAGTGTTCTAAAGTAATGAAAATACCGTGTACTGTTGCCCTGCACTGGTAAAACTGATCTGTTTGCTTCAGAAACACTACAATAGTTTATATAAACAAGCTGCTGTATAGTAATGGAGGAAATTGAAAAAAAGCTAGAAGACACAGGTTAAATAGTGGATAACAGATAACACTATTATGTTCCACAGAACGGATCTGCTGTGTAACCTGAGCCTTTTCTGCTTTGAATGGCTGCCCCCATTGCTACACAGCAGCTTATTTGTATAAACAATAGTAGTGTTTCTGAAGCAAACACACCAGTTTTACCAGTGCAGGGCAACACTGATTCATATTTTTAATTACTTTACACTTTGGTGTAACTGTTCCTCTAAGAGTCCAAAGGCCTCAGCCCTGTTTGCAGTTCCTACAGTGGTTATTAGTATAATATGTGTATTTGTGCAACAGCCCAAAGATTGCAGGGTTGGGGAGGTGGTGCTCACAGAAAAACTACATTTTATGCACTAAAGCAATGTCTAACATTGTAGACATTGAGGGTAGGGTTGCCACCTTTTCTTTAAAAAATTACCGGCTTTCCTATATATTTGCCTTTTTTTTCCTATTAATAACTTTGGGCTCAGCCATCAAAAATACCGGTCAGGCCTTTAAATGAATAAGGACTAACCATGCAAGCTTTCTGCCAAAACACTACACCTTAAATACCCCAGTGACATCCAGCATTTTCTACTTATAATGGTTTCTCTTTCTGCTCTTATTTTGTAATCTCAACTCTTATCCTTTTATATATATATATATATATTCGTTTTTCCCTCTACTTTTAACATTATCTTTCCTTCCTCTTTCTCCTCATATGCAAAAGTTCCCTTCCCTTTCTAATTGTGATCTCTCCCATTTTACTGTGCTTTTAAAGGTTGTTCACCTTCCAAACATTTTTTCTTTTCAGTTGCTTTCCAGCTTTCATTTCATTCTTTCATTTTCACCCTGCGCCTACTCACCCCACCCCTTTTATGACATCATTGGTGGGGTGGGTCATCGCAGGTCTATAAAAGGAACCCGGAATTTGGGCTTGGGTAAATCCCGACCCTCACATCACTAGCAGCAACCCCTAAGCTTAGCTTCTCAAAGCAAACTGAGAAAAATCTTGTCTTTGTTTTCAAAGCAAACTCTGACACCTGCCCTTTCCACTGTGAAAAAGTCTAAAACCAAAGGTAACTGTTGGTATATTTCACCTATTATATTTTCCTAAAATAGCCCATCATTTGTCAAATATGAACCTAGTCTTTACATAAAACACTGGACCAGAGCGTAATGGTAACATTCTGTTTGTGTGTAACCTAGGGATGCACCAAAACACTATTTTGGATTCGGCCGAACCCCCAAATCATTCCCGAAAGATTTGGGCGAATATGGAACCGGATCCGAACCCTAATTTGCATATACAAAATCGGATTCGGTTCAGCCAGGCAAAAGGATTTGGCCGAATCCGACGGAAAAAGGGCGAATCCTGGCCGAATCCCAAACTGAATCCTGGATTCGATGTATCCCTAGTGTAACCATGGGTGACAGCTGGTATGGTCGAACTCTCTCACATAACCCCTGGCAAAAGTCTTCTCTGAAGCTCATTTAGGGCCTGGAAATTTTTGGACACGCAACAATTTTATGCGCACGACAATGCTGTCACTTAGAGCTTTCGCCCGAAATTTAACAACTTTATTTGCTGGTGGTGAAACATGGAATTTGGAGCAAAGCAAATTTATTCTCCCATCACTAGTTGCCACTTCACCCCTTTAAAACTGAACACATGGGGGCAAATTTACTAAAGAGTGCAAATTCGCAGCTTTGCAGCCATCGCAACACTTCGCCAGACGAAAATAGTAGTGAATCGAAAGTAGGGTTGCCACCTTTCCCTGTGGCTCAAGCCGGACAGGGGGGTGGTCCCATGACGTCACGGGGCGGTCCCGTGACATCAGTGGGCGGTCCCATGACGTCAGTGGGTGGTCCCATGACGTCACAGGGCGGAGCTATGACGCCGCGATCGATCGCGGCGTCAATCAAGCTAATCCCGCCCGGTTTTCCTTATATGGAAAACCGGGCAGGAAGCATTGAACCGGGCAGCCCTTCAAAATACCGGGCTGTCCGGTTCAAAACCGGACAGGTGGCAACCCTAATCGAAAGCTAGCGAATTCTCGCTACCGTTACTTTGGCAGAGCGAACAAATAAAGCAAAGATGCGCTAGCGTTCAATTCTGCCTAGCACAACTTCGCTAGAGTTCTTGTGCTCAGGCTAATTTGCATACGTCGAGAAATTTAAAGTGGAATGGAGCTATTTATGTTACATGGTGCATCTAACACATTACATTTAACTTAATGAATTGCTAATTAGCCATGCAGGCTGTGGATTCCATGTGAGTTCAGTTTTAAAGGGGTGAGGTGGCAGCCCCAACTGTAATGCCATTTTTAAACAGGGACGTGGAGCATGGAGAAGTGTGGTGTATTATCCGTTTTTTTACACAGCATAATAAATTGTGTGAGGAAGATCTGGGTAGCGTGAATATCTTCCTTAGTCAGCAACGTGACGACACAGTAAAAACTGCAAGCGGACGAACGCGACTTGCTATCAACAACGTATCAATCCAATTTTTTCCCTCAGTCCTCATTTGCCTCTATTACAAAGCAGCTATGTGCGGCGTCCCTGCCCTTGTATACATGTGCGTGACGTGACAGTTTCGCGAGAGTTGACTTGTGACGTCGGGATTAGTTTCCCGGAAGAGTCAGAGTTACAACTTGTCTGTACTGCGGGACTTTTAAACGACGGCCCAGGACTGCAGGCTCAAATACAATCAAGCCCGACTCGAGAAAATCGGGATTGTTAGACTGTTTGAAATAGGTGAGTTTTGTTGCACGAGAAACACTTGCATTGGGAATCTATAGAAAAGCGATAGACACAAGAGGGACTTTTAGGCAGGATGCCAATAGAGTAAGTCCGGTGTATGTTGCAAAACAAGGATACTGAGCATCTGAGGTGATCTGAGAAGTTTGTTTCTTTATATAAACTGCACAGTGGTATAGAGAGATGATGATGATCTGTTGAAGGTATTCATACCTCCCCACTGGCCCTTTTTCAGTGGGACAGTACTTTCTTTTGACAGCTCGCCGGCAGTCTCTCATTTGTACTGGAAAGTCCCTATTTTCTCTGCCTTGAACAGCCAGAAAAAGAAACAAAGTTTCTAACTTAATGGGCTTTCGGCAGAGAGCCCAGAACAGATGCAAATAAGATACTTTGTAACAATTTTGAGATAAGAAAATAAGTTTAGATAAGGCGGAAAAGTTAGACTCCCAGCTTAAAGGGCAATTCACCATCATTAGCAAAAATAACTGAAAAAAAAAACCAAATATCTTTTCAAACTTCCATAACCTGTCAAATTTTGTAAAACATGGTAATTAGGGAGTGTGGCCACAAACATGGGCGTTGCCTAAAAAAATCACTGCACTACTTGCAGCAACTTTTTGTCCCTCTTTTTATTTCCAAAATGTTGGGAGGTATGGGTATTCATGGACCATGATCGATCTACTGATCACCATCTCAAGATACACTGGCACATCTAGCCATACTATAAGTCTATAGCATACATACACATAGATTTATAGAACAGGCTTCTCTGCCAACCAGAGATTCCATCCAATATCTTATGACTCTGAGCAGGTGTTTACTGGGAAAGTTGTTTAATTTGGTCCCTTTCAGTCAAGAATTGTAGTTGTGGTGGTCCCTATTACCTGTATGCATATAACACAGACAGACAGACTGGGCAATACTCTTTTACAAAGATGTGTATTACTGTGTTCTTGTATATGTTAGTTTTCTTCGTTCAAAGAACATTCTGAAAATGGTGCTCTTGGCTTTATATACCAACAGGAATCAGCAAAGGATGCCTACTAAGGTGCAGATTTATCAAGTGTTGAAATTTTGAAATTTGAGGGTTTTTTTTTAAATAGAAATTTATCATACACTAGCCCTTTAAGAATTTGACTATTCTTCACCTTAAACTTGCAGAATTACTGTTTTAGCCTATGGGGTCTTCCTGGGATCAATTTGGAGTTGTTTGCTGCCTTCCTGACATTTGGATCAAATTTGAGTTTGCGGCTCTTTTCCATTTACCCTAGTTTTAAAAATCTGAATTCATTAATAAATTGCAGTTGGTCGAATTTCGAGTTCATGGGGGTTTAAAAAAAAAAAAACCTTTACCCTTTAACCTTGCACTTTAAAAATTGTTCGACTGTTCGCCAGTTTAAAGTTTCCGAATTTCCATTTTAGCCTATGGGGGACCTCATAAAAATTTTTTTTTAAAAAGGGAATTCAAGTCCCTCCTCCCCCCTAAGTGGCTACTTCCGCAATGTCTTCTTCCTGGATCCGTCGGCGCTTGGCGGCATTTACCGGTTTGTACTACTGCTTTGGTTGATTGCCACGTACTGGTGTTTTTTGTCATCTTTGTGGTATTTTTGTTTTGATATTATTTGCATGTGTCAGATGCAGGCGTTCTTATGACATTACAAGTTTATTGCACGATAAATTGCATCAGAGCTGAACTTGTCATGTGCACACCTGTTTGTTGTTGCTGCGCCTGCTTTGGATCCTGAGTGGAATTACCAAGTTTTTGGGGGGCAATGCAATATAGACACATTTGCAAGGGGTGCACAGCGTATTTAAACTATATGGCTAACAATTAAGAAGACTTCCTCAATTGTAGAGTATGAATGTGTTGATACTTCTTACCAAGAATTGACTTACCACAATTGCCTCCAACTTCTGAATAAAGGTGGCGGACCTGTAACATCAGGGGGCAGACCGGTGAGGCCTCTGGGTAGATTGGTTTGAGGTTGTGTTGGGGGTGGGGAGCCAGGCACAGCACAAATCTGGAGATTTCAGCTGGATTTTTAGCCTTCAGAAACCAAGCAGGAGCTTCTGAAACAAACAGCCTCTTCAAAAACTGGAATGTCCTGTTAAAAACCAGACAGGCAGCAGCCCTACCAGAGGTAGTTATCCCCAGAAAATAAGAATGCACTGGCTACAAAAAAATTGGCCACAGTGAGGGAGAAAAATAAATAAATTAGTGTCCTTTCCATCCTCATTTTACTAAAATAGCTGTTTGCTACAAACACCAGTAGAACTGTGCACATCAGCAAAAACAGCCCACAGTCCTACTGGCTTCAGTGTGGAAAGTTGAACGGGATCTGGGGGTGTAGTGGGGGAAATCAGACAGGTGATGTGCCTAGCTAAACCAGGCTGTGGAGAACAGTGGGTAAATTGAAATATATCCAGAAATTTGCCCTGGGTTACTTACTACTAACAACTTTGCAGCAGATTTTTTTTGGCACACACAATCATTCATATCACTATTTTAACTTTTAAGTAATGCAATTATTATTCATTATGTATTTCTTTATCCCATTAAACATTTTCCTTGCTACTTAAGAGTACTGATCTGCACTGTTCTACATGCAGTTTTTTTCTCAGCTTTTTGTCTCTCTCTCTCTTTTTTTTAACAAAACTATAAAAAATGTGTTTTTTATCCATTTCCATTATGCAAATACTAATTTATTTTTTTTCTATTTTTTTTAGGTCAATTGGTAAAATGGTGCAAATAAGAAACAAATATAGGATAATTTGCCTTTCTGGATGAGGAGCTGACTTTTATCTTCAAGTTCCAACCAAAATCTGTTTACATGTGCAGGTCACTTCGATATTGTATTAGCCACTGTCTTTATACAGCAATGACAAGGCTAGAAGAAGCTAAAAGGGAAGTTAGCATGTATTCTTCAGTAAGATATTTGGGCTATTTGGCTCAATTGAGCTTGCTAGTGGCCATTTGTATGGGCCTATATGTCAGATGGGAGCAGACAGCAGATTCCTTCATTCTATTTATATTTATTACGGGCCTCGTCGTCTTTGGATTGGCAAGCATTCTGTACTGTTATTTTTCAATGGAAGCAGCCAGTTTGAGTCTTTGCAATCTTTGGTTTGCATTTTTTCTTGGTCTTCTCTGCTTTATTGACAATTCAACTTTTCAACATGATGTAAAAGAAGAAGCTACAAAGTATTTGCTTGTTTCCTCCATAATTATCAAAACTTTGTGTGCTTTGGTGGAAAGAATTTGTGGTTGTGTTCGACACCGGCCAACGCTGTTGACCTCATCTGAATTTTTGGAACTTGTTGGTTTTGCAATAGCCAGCACCATTATGCCGGTGCAAAAGTCTCTTAGCATTATCTTGCTAGTTGCAGCATTGGCCATGATCATAATTGACCTGCGCATGAAGTCATTTCTGTCTGTTGCAATCCTAGTTGTTTTTGCATCACTTACTCCAGAGTTATTTTTCAAATCTTTGGATATTCCGGTAAACCCCTATGCCTTATCTTGTTTTTTCTTTTGTAAAATAATCAACCCATTTCTTGACGTATACTTTAGTGGACTCTCTGTCACAGAAAGATGGAAACCATACTTGTACCGCGGCCCTTTTTGTCGAAGGTTTTCTGTTATTTCCATCGGATTGATTGAACTTGTGTTTTTTGTGTTTGCAGCTTTAAAATTAGGTGACTTGCAGCTCTGGTATTTTGTCATTCCCGGATTCTCCATCTTTGGGATATTTTGGCTGATCTGTCACCTAATATTTTTTATTACCCTTTGGGGATTCAATACTAAACTTAATGAGTGTCACAAAGTATATTCTACTCACAGACCAGATAACAGCCTAGACAGAGTGATGGCTTCCAAAGGAATGCGCCATTTCTGCCTTATTTCAGAACGCTTGGTTTTTTTCAGTCTTCTGGCAACAATCATCCTGGGTGCTGTTTCCTGGCAGGTAAATATTTTGTGATTCAACTCTTGTTTGGTTGGTGGGTAACAATTTATTGATGTGCGGGTCGGCCCAATACCCATGGGTCCGGTAGGTTGGAATGATCTTGCACCCCCCTTTCCGGGTCTTTACAATGCCGACTTCCGGGTTCAACTTCTGTAGATGTCGGCCTGCTCATCCCACGCCTTTTGTTACATCATCAGTAGGCAGTTTGGCGCAGTTCTATAAAATTAACCCGGAAGTCGGGCTCAGGCGGTTGGAGGGAGGGCAGCTATCAGGTGGTTGCGGGTCAGAGAAGCCCAACCCGCCCATCACTATAACAATTGTTTAACAGGATTGCAATGTCAACCCACTAAGTTTAGGGATTCTCTTAAAATCTCTAAAAGGAACAGTTCAGTGTAAAAATAAAAACTGGGTAAATAGGCTGTGCAAAATAAAAAAATGTTTCTAATATAGTTGGGCAAAAAATGTAACGTATATAGGTTGGAGTGATTGGATGTTGCAGTTCTCTTGGTTTCCACTGATCGGTTGTCAGGCAGTAATGAATCAGCGACTTAAAGGGGGGGCCACATGGAACATAACTGTTCAGTTAGTTTGAAATTGATCTTCAGCATTCAGCACAGATTCAAAAGCAAACCATTGTGACCCATGTGCCCTACCTGAAGTCACTGATTGGTTACTGCCTGGTAACCAATCAGT
>CM044436.1:73062351-73073576 GCA_024363595.1 Xenopus borealis
AACTTTAGTTAACTGACTCTTTGGTTATGAGTAACTTCCAAAAACTAATGGTTACTATTTTGCAAGACTGTGGGGAATGACAATAGTTTGTACCACCACTACATTTCAATTGAGGCCTAAACTGGGTGGAGATTGCATGGTGTATTTGTAATGTGTTTATGTTGGCTTACTATGTAGCACCACATAAGGTACAATAAAGGGTTGAAAAAAATTTGAGCCCCTCTCATGCATATGACCATAGAATGGGTGACCCAGTATGCCTCTACCCCATTATTTAAGAAATTAAAATAAATTAACTTATTACTACAACATCAATATTGTGATATAAAAAGTGTTAATTAGTCTCTTGGTCAAATGAAGAGCAGTCTGGTAGCAAACAGAATGGCCAAACGTAGGCTAGAATGTCAAGAACCAGTAATGCAACAACAATAACAAAATATAACACCCCAGGAAAGTGATACTGACACTAAAAACAACTTTTTAAAATATGAATGTAGATGTAAGGTAACCTATAGGCCATGTTGATTGCTAAGAGGTCTGTTTTTGGTTAGTTGGAGTTTCTACACCTGACTCTTTTGTCAACTTGACTCCCCCATCTCAGCCTGTCAGTTAAAGTCTCTAATGCTAACAGACTTCTGCTGCACAAGTATGGCAGCCCCCCCCATAGACAAACACAGATAATCAGATAGGTATTGTAAAAGCATGGGCAAATTCCTTATGGCAAAATTATAAGTAGCATGGAAGGCCAATATTAAAATAAAAGTAAAAAGAATTATAATTTCTGGTGTCAGTATCTCTTTAACTATGTAAGGTCTGCAATCAGGCATTCCATCTGGGTAGTATATACAATGAAACAGAGAGCAATAGATAATTATTATGATGTGATAAATAATGAAGGAGTGATAACCCCTTTAGATACACCATCCTACCTAGTTTATTTTTGTGGGGTTACAATGGGAGCTGTAATCACTAAGCTGACTACTAAATGTGAAGTTTGTAGCATTGCTTTTTTATGGTTTGTGCATTGTGTTATATATATCAGAGAAAAACATAGTAAAAATATTGTAATTAAATTTGCAGTGCACATTTGGTTGGAAAAGACTAACTGAGAAAGGCACTAACAGTAAAACATAAACA
Source organism: Xenopus borealis (assembly GCA_024363595.1). Lineage (NCBI taxonomy): Eukaryota > Metazoa > Chordata > Amphibia > Anura > Pipidae > Xenopus > Xenopus borealis. Next base: position 73,063,489 of record CM044436.1, read on the forward strand.
ATTTGCACGACTTTTATTGGGGAAGAGTTTATTTTAAAAATAAAAACTGGGAAAGATGTGCAAAATATATATTATATATAATATATATATAAATAAGTTAGTTAGCCAAAAATGTGTGTGAGAAATGTGGAGTGACAGGGTGGCTAACATAATAGGCAAAAACTACATATAATAAAGATCACAATTTAGGTTCTTCAGAATAACACGTCTTAATCCGTGTACGCTGTATGTTGTAGTTGTGCGACAAGTCAAAAAGGTTGCAGTTTTGCAACTTTTCTGTGACTTTTCCCATTCCTACTTTTTGATTTCAGACTTTTAAATAAATTTCATGACATTTATGATTTTAGAGAAAGTGAGATTAGTCATGGTTTCAGAAACCTCTAAATCCATGAAAATGAGTCGATAAATAGGCCTCCACATGTATGTTTGTGTCAGCAAAAGTATACTTATATTTATATAGATATATATATTAGATATGTATTATTTGTATAGAGTTGACATGAGACACAACAATTTATGAGTATTGATAAGAATGTATGTATATATCTTCCCCATGATTTTAAGGTTTTCTACAGACAGAACAATCTCCACTCTATTTAAATTGCAACTGCCTAGACTTCCAGGTACACTACGTGGGGCCACGATATTGCCATGAAAATACTTTTATAATATTTACTGTATATTACTTGCCTGTTGATATATATATCTCCTTGAAAAAGGCCCCAATGTGGGCCGAAACGTTGGACATGCATTTGTGAATAAAACACATTTGAGCACAAAACTACATTTTTGAGTGCGGGTCCTTCTTGAGAATATGGATGACTAAACCTTTGACCAACGCACCAGCCTAAGAAGTAAGTCCGGAAGGAGTGCGTCCACTTAAAATTACACTATTATATATATATATATATATATATATATATCTCTTTTATACTAATCATATAACAACCATATTTGGCATACCATTCAGAACCTATGTAGCTAAATTGTATTTGAAGTTAACAGTTTTTACTCATGAAATGTTATTTCAGAGACTGAAATCCTTGCATTTCCCCTTCTTGGGTTGTTCTGAGGCTACAGCTACACCTTTTTTTTACAATAAAAAATGTCCAAACCTCTAATCCACAGTACCTTAAAAAAGCTTATCTTCTGAACAGATGTATCTAATGCCCCTTGGTATTAACGTTCTAGAAGCGATGATGATTAATAATATCTAGTTATTCTGCATGATCTCTGTAGCTTAGTTGCTAAGCACCACATGCATTGAAATCACTTGAGTGCAAAATAGTGAGCTGAAATAACAAGAGACAACAGCTCTTAAAAAGAATACTAATAACTAGTGCTGTTGAAAATCTGGAGCATACAATATGAAGTAGAATTTTTTTTAACAGAAAACAATAGGAGCCCAGCATTTGTTAAATATAATGAAAACAATGAAAAAACGCAGCTGAATTTTATTTAAAGCAATGTAACAAAAGATAACCGGCTATTCCGTATAAATCTGCAGACCCAAGAATTTTGTAAGTCTGATTATTTTACAATAATCTTCTGAATATTCCCAAATACAGCAATGATTCATTTTGTTCTTTGTTTCCTTCTTTGTTTCTATGGCTTGCTGTTGTCAGCAGAAAATTAAACATGCCAAATTATCTTGCCTCAGCTATGAGAAGGTTTATGGCATACCCATGTCACTATTGCTTTCAATGAGCACTGCTAGATTTTTATAGGACAGATATACAATTAGCTTGCGGATTTGGGAAGTTCTTTGCATGAACCCTTTAATAACATGCCCTTGTTTGTTATGCACTTGTGAAGTGAAATACAATGGAATTTTATTGTTTTCAGAATTAAACACAGGTTTGAATACATACATGAACTTATATTGGTAGTGCTACACAGGTGGGTTATGATAAAATTGCAGAATTAATTACCTTCTTTCTCTGGAGATTAACTGCCCTAAAAAGCTTATGAACACGATGGGGTTGATTTTCTAAAATAATGGATTTATGTAATAGAAGGTACAACATCTGCTAATAGTTTTTAGCATGGCTATATCTAGCCATGAAAAATATCTTATGGGGATTTGTGCTAATATTCTAGCTGAGTTTCTATAAATGGTTGTGGTAGTAGAGGGCTACCTGCTCAGGATAACGTCTGAGTGATCTGTGGAGGCCTGTTAATTATAGGTTGGATTTTACTGGTTTGTGAACTCACAACTCTAAAACCACTACTGAAATGATTATAAGTTCAGAATATAAAGAGTACAAGCACAAAATGCTGAATGATCCATAAAAAATCCAAATACCTCACTAAAAAAAGTTATTTTGCAATTCCTATAAAAAAAAAAAAGGCGGAAATTCACATTTATTTTTTGAAAATCGTTTGATTTGTTCAATTAAAACAATGTGATCAAACAATTCGAATTCAATCGAAAATTGACCTATTAGTTCAAAATAGGTGGTCGAATTTTGAATTTTTTGTAATTCGAAATTCGACCAATAGTAAATATTAATAAATCTTACATTTTTACAGTTTTTTTAGAAATAAGAAAATCCACAATTGTTTTGTGATTCATGGGCAAAAATCCCAAATTCAGTCAGTTAATCAATGGGATTCTTAGTCTGTGCCACCTTAGTTTTATTTGCAAAGATTTTCTATAAATGTGTCACATTTCACTTGAGGTATTGCCTGTTAAATGAAAACTTAAAATCCTCATATTTTAGTTGCAGTTTTTCCCCAAACTGCCAACGTTACTTTTTGTGCCCCCCAAACCCAGTACTAGACAATTATCAGCTTCAGATGGAAAGTACATATTATAATCTTATTGTTTTGGATTAATGATGTCATCAATTCTGTGCATGCTTTCCATGCAACTAACTGATGGAAAATACCTGGTTTGATCTGGGCAAGGAGAAACCTTGGAGAAGGATTTGTCATACAATATTGCACTGTAAGTCATTAACAGATATCTTTGCCATCACCTTTACTTCAGTGCAAATTTGCCCTGTTCTTTACAAACTGCAAAATCTTATTTTAATTACTATATATGATATACTGCGTGTATTGTGGCTTTCCAGTTATACAGAGCAGTAGTAAGGGCACATTGTTAATCCAATGACAACTGATTTCTGTCTTTTTTCCAACCATGGTCAGGCAGATGTGAAAATAAGTAATAAATAAATGTGTGCCAGAAAATCCACGACAGATGTGTTGAATCAAATTGTTTTGAAAATGTTTCAATTAGATATCCATGTGTAGAAGTTTAGCTGGCTCAGTACCTTATGGCACTTTCATATACAGCTTCAGACTAGGGGTTTCGGGCTCACTGGGGCTGCTGCCTCAGGGCCCCCCACACTCCCTTCAGCCACCCACACATATTTTTTTCTTGCTGCTGTGGGGGCCAGGTATGGAGGTCAGAAGCAGGGTCAGTGAGTGTGGAAGCAAGGTTTTTTCCTGGTGTACCACCAGACCAGTCCAACCCTGATCATGTGTTCAGAACCCAAGCTCATTCCTTTTATGTGATCTAAACAGTGTTGCCTTTTTGACGTCCCCAGAATGGTTACAGTGCAAAGGGCTTTAGATCACTGAAAGCACATAATCTCTTCCTTTTGCTGGTACCATTTATCTACTTGACCTCTCACACATATTGGGACAGATATATTTTGTGGCGTAAAAAACAGACTCCAGGCTTTGCAGTGTAAAAACAGCATACTATTTTAAGTTGGAACTTACAAAGGTCTGAAGCAGTGTAAAATAATGGCAGCAAATCACCCATTCAGATGATATAAAATAAAACACACCTTGATAAGTGCCCCATTTATTTTATACTGTTTTTTACAACTTTTTTTTATTAAAATCTGCCCACTAAAGTACTTGCAACAATATTGGTAATAATGATGATTCTAGGTGAAAAGGCTGTTGTCGATATGTCTGAGGTGATTTATCTTTAGACAAGAACACCTATTTATGAATTATACAGTATATGTAATTCAAAACAGGAAATTGCATACATGGTACTGATTAATATATATATATATATATAGTTACATCTGAGGCACGTCAAAGCAAGATTGTTTGTTATTCAGCTTTGACAAAGCACACCTGTAAGGACATTTTTTACTGAAAATAAATACTGATTTGTCTCTGCCAAAAAAAAACTACCTAACATATGTCTCTAATACATGTTGAAGGACATTGTGTGGTTATAAATTCTAGTTTAACAGCAGACTATCAAAGAGCTGAGTCATCCTGCAGGGTATTGAACTGACAGCTTTCTTTCCAATATATGAGGAATACTAATGTGTTCATTATAATGAGTAAAATAAAGTAATGCTTTAATTTAATTTAACTTTCTAGCCACCTCAAAGTGAACCTCTATTCCACAAATCATCTGAACCAAACTTAGCGAAAATAATAAACAGTAGAGGGAATTCAAGGTAAAGGTAAAGCCATATGGATAAACCATTTCAAATGATACAGGATACAGTACACAGGCTAAGCCTGCATGTATTTAACTGAATGGCCGATTAGAGTGACCATTAATCATATAGGAGTATTTCTATTATTCTACCTATTAAGCTCCCTTTTCCCTTATCTGCTGTACCCTGTGCCTGGCAGCGGCTGACACGGTGCATCGGCAGATACATTTTTCAAACCTGCCTTATTAATATCCAATACCCAACATACATGTACCAATAATCATATCAAACTCAGTATCATACAATTTTATCATTAAAGGCATTATTTATTAAAGTTATAATGTTATAAGCTCGAAAACATTTTTTACTATAAAATCAGAATTTTTAGTGGAAAAAAATAACCCAACTTTTTCAGGATGCTGCAAAAAGTTCAAATCTGAAAATCCGTAATCTCAGACCCGCTGAAGTCAATGGGAGAGGTCCCTATCCTATTTGAAAATGTATGTGGTCTGTGCTGGAATTAGATTGAAAAAATTGAGCGATTTGAGAAAAAAAATTAAATCGTACAATTAGGGTTGTTATCCCAGATTCAATAAAATTTTGATCCACTTAGTGAAGGCACATCTGGGGCAGAGAGTCCAGTGTAGCCCATGATCTACTGTTCACTAGTTTGGAAAGGACTGTTTTAACCAAATTAGGGTTTACGCTTGCCAGACATATTCTGCAGAAGATGACCAAAGCAGATGATGTGGAAGTATATTTTGCAACTTTTGAAAGCTCTGTTCAGTGGGGAAAAAGCCCCAGTTGCCACATTGGACATCATTTCTCCTTTCTGATTTGGAACTTGAAGTTATTCCCTGGATTCAGGCAAATTGAAAGAACAATTGAAAACCGAAGACTTAGGTCCTATCTTGATTATATTGTAGGAAAAATTATGTAACTCACATCTCCCCTACAGGAAATCACTCCTCCATTGTGCATACTCCATACTGTTTAGAAGTTTTCTCTTACTGGTCTCCCTTCCAGTATGCATTATGTTTAAGGACTAGGTTGGGTGAGAAAGCATTTCACCATGGAGTTTAAAAGCAAAATAGAGACTTTATTGATGAATTTCTAAAATATCCAACATGCATAGGTTACAGATGTAATTTCTTATCCTATGACATGCATGGTCACCTGACACGTTTCATGCCTCCTTCTGGCACTTCATCAGAGGTGAAGTCACAGGAAATCCTGTGCCTAATATACACAGATCAATTAAAATAGTCAATTATTAAAATTTAGTAAACCATAGCTTTCTTAATACATGTCATATTGGTTACAACAGATTATGCATTAAATACATTGGCATTCATGTGGCATCTCAAATATAATTCAACTCAAATGTTTATGCACTTAAGTTTGGAAAAAACTGCTTACTTCCCAATCATTGTTGAGACCAAGTGGATACCGTGTTTGAATAGTAAATATCTAAAATATTTCTCTTTGGTCAATAATTATTTTGACATCTCCTCCATGTGGCCCCAGCATGATTTTCTCTCTGCCTTGGAACTAAAGTTAGCATTGTGCTTATTCATAATATGTTTTCCTATAGCTGAAGTTCTGTTGTTAGCTGGATTGGATTCTTCTGTCCTATCGGGGTCTATAGGTGTAAGATGCTCTCTAACTCTTTCTTTAACGGATCTATATATCCTACCTATGTACTGTTTACCACAAATACATGTAGCTAAATAAATGACACCTCTTGTGTCACAAGACAATTAATATTGTCTTTATAGGATATATTTTTCCTGTTATACTGCTCTTAAAAATATTTTGGATTAGTATATATTTTACTTTACATCTATTTCTTCCACATTTAAAGGAACCCCTGTTCACTAACCAATTTTGACTCACTCTAGGCCTGTATAAGATGGGAGATATATAATTAGATATGGTTCTACCTCGCTTAAATAAATATTTCAATTCCTCAGAGGTTACATTATTCAATAAAGCATCCATTTTCAAAATATCTAATCTTTTATTTATTTTCCTAATTTGTTTAGATTGATTACTATAGAAAGAGCAGCTTGAAGCCCAACAAGAACAGCTGACAGCTGGAGTAGCTCTCACGTGGCAATAAGAATATCTGTTCCTTCAAAATTAATATCCAAAAAATCTATCCCTTTACTGTGTGTGGCATATGTAAACCGCAGGTTATTATCATTTGTATTGCAGTATTCCAAAAACACTTTAATTAGATGTTGATCACCATCCTAAATAAATATCAAAACCCCATCAAACATGAAAAAGTTGTCTGTCAACAAATATTCAATGCCCAGCATTATAAATTCTTGTGTGATGTCATCATATATTTTTACTGCAACCAAAACTCTATGGCTCTCAGTCCCATAGTATGTTCAATACTTGTATATAACGAGGTGACATCTAACGTCAACCAGCTATAACTTTCTCTCCATTCAACATCTTGTACGATTCTTAAATAATGTCCTGTGTCCCTCAAGTATGAAGGCAAGGCTTTTACAATCAGCTGTAATAAAACACCAATGGCATATGATAATTTTTCATTAAGGCTGTCTATCCCCAAAATAATGGGTCTGCCTGTTATATTAACCAATCCCTTGTGTACTTTGGGTAGGATATGAAAAATAGGTATTTTCAGGGGGATCAATTACTTTATCTTTAAATTGGTCTTTAAGGAAAACTTTTGCCATTACTCCAAGATGAAAAATTTGTTCTAGTAAGCATCTATATTCATCAGTTGGATCACATTGTAAGGGTACATAGGTTTCACCATCATCTAATTGTCTACAACATTCCTTAAAATAATCACATATGTTCATTACTACCACAGAGCCTCCTTTATCGTCCTTATTGATGATATCCAAATTTTCTTTAGGTTGCTTGAGAGCTAAGTGGTCATCCCTGCTCAAATTCGCTCTATTAGTTTTAGGATTATTTTTGTGTAAGATCATGTTCTACTAGTTTCTGAAATAGCTCAATATACTGCCCCCTATTGGATATTGGATAAAAGGATGATTGGTATGGTATCTTTACCTTCACAGGGGATATGTGGCCCTATCCAAATTAGTGTCAATAATGTTACAGTGCTCTTCAAACTTAAGTACTACGTGTTGTGTATCTCTTATTTGTATGTTCAATTTCAGTGTGATTTGTATATTCAGATGTAGCCCCAAGTGTTTCTATTGATTGTCCTTCACTCTGTCTGTGAAAAAATCTTTTTAAAGTGAGTTTCCTAGTGAATTTATTTAAATCTAAAATAGTGAAAAAAAGTGAGAAATCCTTATCAGGTACAACATGTAAACCCTTATTTAAAAGGCTTTGCTGTGCATCTGTTAATACATAAGATGATATATTAATAACATTACTACTGCATTTCTCTGTGTTGGGCTCTACTCGTTTTTCCCCCCATGTTCTGGCTACCATCCAAAAACCTCTTCCTTTTAGCTTTCTGAGAAAATCTTTTTCCCTTAGGTTAGGTTCTGAGTCCTCATCACTTGTATTGATTATATCTGAGAAGGAAACTCTTGTGGAGTTCATATCAGTACATGTAGGTTGGGACTTTTTTGTCTTTTTCTTCCCCACCATAAATGGTTTCTGTTTAATTGCAGGTTTGGGAGATCTACTTAATCTATCCTTATGCCATGTATATACATTATTATTATTATCAAAATCAAGTTTATCCTGGTTAAACTGCATAATATTGTTCTCATTCATATTAAGCTTGACTTTTAACTTCTTGTCACTTTGTAAGAAATCATTATTTTTAGGTAGATTATTAATCTCAGTCTGCAATAAATTAATTTCTTTTTTTAACTCCACATGTTTATCCCTTTCTCTATTAATGATCAAACCCATTAGAGACATTGAACATTGTGTTAAAACATCATTCCATGCACTTATAAAGTCTTGATCCTGTATATCCACATAAAAAAGTTGGGTATTTGTTAATTCGTAAACCTCTAGGGATCATTCTTTCATTTAAATATTGTTGCATGGTGGTGAAATCCCACCAGATTTTTTGCTCCATCAGCATAAATTTATCCATCTCATTAAACAATTGCGGCATAGTTTTAGTGCTCACATCATGTTGTATAAATGTACCACTTGTAAATAGCATATCTGCTCTGCTCTCCTGTGTCTGATTACAGAGTCAATTTCATTCATACAGAATGCTGCTGTATCCTGGCTCTCCATAAGTGCTACAAATTCAGTGCTACAAAATATGTTGGTGCTATATAAATACATGTTAATAATAATACAATGCCTATTCCGACATTTATGTCAGCTATATGTGAATAAATAAATCAATATACTGTAAATCCATATGTTGTTATGATAGAGAACATTCATATATTGTATTTAAAATTATGAACCCAATGTGTGGTGTATAGACATATATATATAAGACTTTGAGGAAGCATTATAACGTTTCCTTAGGCTTTTAAAATCTCGCTTGAATGCTCAATTTCAAGTCTCACTTAACATCACACAGATGTTCCTTTGCATATAATTAGTGATGGGCGAATTTATTTGCCAGGGGCGAATAAATCCAGGAAACGCCAGCAAAAATTCGCTAAAAAAAAATAAGCTGCACGTCGATAACGACGTGATGCACGTCGATAACGACGTGTCAAAAACGTGCCGCGACTAGTTTCGCAAATTGTTTTGCAAATTTTTTCGACAATTCGCAAATTTCGCTGGAAATTCACTATTTTTTCGGCGAAGCGAAACTGGGTAGATTCGTCTATCACTACATATAATGTCTGTTCTCATTAAATAGATTAGACACGACCATAGTTATAAATGCAGAGGACAATGCTCTGTCTCAGACAAGGTTCTACTATCTAGTCCATGCTATGAATGAATGGATAGTTTCAGAAAGGGCTTTACATATTTTATTAGTTTCCAAATAATATTTTTTTCTGTTTTGCAAAGGAACTAGTATCAATCATATGGGAACTTAGTTAGGTTGTAATATGAATGTAACTCATTCCATTAGCAAACATAAACTAAGTGCCTCACATAACAAGGAATGAAGCCAGCAGCATGTTCTAGAGAATCAATTTATTTACCAAGAACAGATTAATGGGGTAGAAACGCTTTTAATGAGACAGAAGATTATCTCCTGATAATATGTAAAATGTCTATTACTTGCTTCATCAAAAAGCAAAGATTTTTCTAGCACTTTAATAAAAAAGATCCATGCCTCTAGGTCAAAGACTATAATTTAGAGGTCGCACACCCATTCCTTAAATTAACACTGAGGTGCTAATCCCATGGAGACTGCCCATATGAAGCCTCCTAGTGTTTTACTAAGTCTCTAGTTCAAAGCACTGTTGATTCTTGATTCTTATCAAGTTTATGAAACGTTGTTTCCTGGTACTTTATATTTTTCTTATGTAAGTTCCATGACATCACATGTGCCCAGGGTATTCTGAGATGTCTTCATGCTCAAAGTGACATTTATTATGTTGTCACTCTTTATTATTTTCTACTTAAACACAGACTATATGTTCCTATTTTCTGTGTGCAGTGGCAAAGTTCTGTCAGTATCTTTAGAATTTAATAGACAGCAGCACAGAGGTCCTCTGCACTCAACCCATTATCAATATATTTAAAGGGTTGGTTCACCTTCAAGGTAAATTT
>CM044436.1:73078429-73092030 GCA_024363595.1 Xenopus borealis
TATATATATATATATATATATATTGTTTTAATAATACTTGCAGGCAGGCATTGCATAATAAAAACCATGTAAGACATAGCAGCAAGAGAGAGGGAAATCATGATTTGTCCTTGAAGAGGTCACATCAAGATTGGCATGTAGAAAGAGTGACAGCGCCAGAAGGAGAATGTCTAAATGCATTTAGAAAAAATGTGAAGAGCAATACCTAAACTTTAATTGTAGAAAGATTATGTTTCCTGGCACACATGCAAAACTGTTCCAGTGTTTAATATGCAGAGTTGTTGCCCATGTGTTTTATTCCTGAATATATGTTTGCATGCAAATTAGTTCTAAATGTTATTTTAGATTACCTCCATGAAGCTGCATTACAGTTTAGATTAATATACATCTATATTTTTTAAATAGTGATATTGAGTATAGTCATGATATTTTTGCATAAAAACAAATATCAAAACAATAAACACGTACAATCAAAAACAATTAAGAGTCAGAGTTTAGCTCAAGAAAATACCTAGGAAATTTGCTTTTTAAGCTTATTTCCGTATAAAAGAGTATGGTACTGGAAAGACTAATGTCTCTGCTGGTCTAAGATATCTGTCACAGTATGCATTGACCCAGAGTCAATTTAAGTTAATTCAGCATTGCTGTTACTTTCTAAAGTCAAAATGTCAGTTTTTTAAATATTTCTGCATTTAAAGGAACATTTACACAAAAAAATGAAAGTGGTTTAAAGTAATTAAACTATAATGTAATGTTGCCTTTAACTGGTAAAATTGATCTGTGCTCTTCAGAAACACTACTATAGTTTATATAAACAAGTGGCTGTACAGAAATGGAGACAACTGAGATAGGGATAATGGTACAGGTTTAATAGTGGATAGCAGATAAGCTCTGTAGGGCTAATGGCACACTATTATATATATCTATGAAGATTCTCATTTATCCAGGTCATGATATACAGCATCTAGTAGAATTAAAGGGGTGGTTCACAGTTAACTTGTAGTATGTTATATAATTGCTTATAGTAAGCAACTTTTCAATGAAACATCATTATTTTTTTATATAGTTTCTGTAATTATTATTTATTCTGATTCTTTCCAGCTCTCAAATGGGGGTCACTGACCCCATCTATAAAGAAATGCTCTGTGAGGCTACAAATCTGTTGTTGTTGCTACTTTCTCATCTTTCTATTCAGGCCCTCTGCAATCCATATTTCCATCTATTATTCAAATCAATGCATGTTCGCTAGTGTAATTTGGACCCTAGCAACCAAACTTCTGAAATTGCTAACTGGAGAGCTGCTGAATAAAAAGCTAAATAACTAAAAAAAAACACAAATAAAAAATGAAAACCAATTGCAAATTGGCTCAGAATATCCCTCTCTACATCATACTAAAAGTTAACTCAAAGGTGAACAATTCCTTTAAGACAAAGGCAACTGTACTAGAGTTTTCCACTCATCCAAGCAGCTTTTTCAGTTCAACTGAAGTGGCAGGGAACATTTAAACCCTTGAGGGTAGTAAAGTCACATACATTCAATTACAATGGTTCCATTAAACTTCAGTAAAGTGTTGGTTCAAAAAGATGTGTGAAAGTGTGATCCAGTCACAATGGTACTATGATTCTCATTGAGACAGGTGTTAATTGTAAATTATTGTGAAACTGTCGGGGTAAAGATGTCAAAGTGGCATTGAAAGACAACAAAATGGCATTTTTGGACTGTGCAAAAGGGGGGAACCTGGATTTTGAAATATACAGGAATAAGAATTCTATACCATTGGTCTGAAACTGTGGCAACCAAAGTAGAGGCTAAAGAGAAAGAATACAAACATATGAAAGCAGCTCTGCAAACTTGTGGAAGTACACACAATTGTACACACATGTTTAGTTATATATCACAGCTGTTGACCTTTCAGTACTATCAGAAATTTTTCTTACAAAACTCCCATTTTAAGAGAAGACTAATGAAATGCATATACAGGTGTGGGACCTGTTATCCAAAAACCTTTCAGAAAATTCTGAATTATGGAAAGGCCGTCTCCCATAGACTCCATTAGAATGATATAAATCAAAATTTTAAAAATTATTTCCTTTTTCTCTGTAATAATAAAACAGTTGCTTGTACTTGATCCCAACTAAGATATAATTCATCCTTATCAGAAGTAAAACCAACCTATTAAGTTTATTTAATGTGTAAATGATTTTCTAGTTGTCTTAAGGTGTGAAGATCCAAATTACGGAAAGACCTGTTATCCGGCACATCAACCACAACACCCATGTAAAAATGAATGTTGGAGAGCGTCACTTTTTATATGGCATTAAAGGGCTCTATGCTTTACACCATCAGTAGGCAAGGTAGGTAATTTTTATATGGTCGTGAAACTCCTCGGTAACTTATAATATCCTTATAATTTACAACAGGGGGTACTTTATTCACTATATATATAGAAAAATACTGTTTGATGTTACCGCACTCCACTGGTCAGCACAAAACACCCAGGTGCTACTCAGAATAACGAAATAAGTAAATCTTCAAGTCTGGACTGAGTGCACACTGGGAACCATTGAACAGGCTATTAGTTTAAAAAAATCAACATTTTATTTTAAATGACTTAAAAAACAGGCCGACGTTTCGGTCCGAAACGGTCCGAAACGTCGGCCTGTTTTTTAAGTTATTTAAAATAAAATGTTGATTTTTTTAAACTAATAGCCTGTTCAATGGTTCCCAGTGTGCACTCAGTCCAGCCTTGAAGATTTATATATATATATATATAGTAGGTCTCCTACATTTTGGAGAAATAAACTTCATTTGAACATATTTAAGCCCTGAGAGTGCGGACCTCTTTCCTTCGCTACAATCTATCTACGTTGGTTGCTGCACCCAGGCAGGATTGAACCTCGAAGTCGTGAGTGCTGATTCCATTACCTCTTGATGATATATATATATATATATATATATATATATATATATATTTATATATATAATCTGTTTAGAGGATACCGGCGCTCACGAAAAAGTTAGTTACTGATTGCATGGGTGCACAACTCAAACAAGTCATACAGATCATGGAGAAAAGAAGGCACTCACAGGTCTTTTCAGTTCTTCCAGTTCTCATTTCTATATGAATTACACAGGTGCATAAACAGAAAGTTAGAGGTCAGACTGGGTTATATGATAGCAATTTGATTTAGCCTAAAACTAAACATTATCAGCTAATATTCATCAGCTTCCAGTTTGGTGTCCCAAAGTCATCTGTCCTTTACTTTTAGTTTCAGGGTGTTTCTTTTTTTGCATTTTGGGGTCTAATGCTATAAAACTGGATTTTTGTGCACTTTGATCCGACAAATGCCATATATGTGTCTTTAAAAATCAGTCTTTTGACTGATCAACTACTGGTGCAAAATAGACCAGAGTGGAATGATAGCAGGAAGTGTAATTTATCCATTGATGTGACACTACTGTCCAGACAGTGACCAAAGGGACAATTTGTTAGGAATCCCCCTACCAAATTCTTATACAAATCTTTCACACAGTTCAGTTTCATTAGCATTTATCAAAGCTTTCTTGACTGTCAGAAAAGTTTTCATGATTAGTTATCAAAGCTGATATGGTACCAGTTAATTAGAATATGTTTGACTGCTTTAAGTAATCAAACAAATTATTTTCAATGAGGCAGCCAACCAAAAACCCTCTCCCCCCATTGGGAATCACAGGGGATAATGCAGAGAGGGAGGATTTGGAAAATCATTTTCAGTTCAATCAGTCATGGAAAATAGATGATTAAATCTAAAACCCTCAGTAGTTTTTTACTTATCAGTTCAGTATCATTAACAAGGGACAATAAATTAGTCCCCAAATGTTATGTCACACAGGAAGATATTTAATCGCCATCACTCCTAAGCCAAATCATCCCTAGAAAAGCTGCTGCTCTCGTCTCCCAGAAACATTTGTAGCAAACATATTCCATGTTGCTGGACAAGGAAGCATAATTTGAATAAAAAAAAAGTCTTGTCATGCTAATTCTCTTTTCTGCGCTTCATTATGCTCAGTTGATTTAACATCCTTCCATTATTCATACATATTGTAAATTGTTAAGGAACCCAAATGAAATGCAATTACTTCATCATACTAATTATGCTCCATCAGCCAAGTTTAATATTTTATAAAAATGATCAGGAATATACTTTCTGTTCATGTCAAATATAACAATGATAACATTCATCATGTCATTCAAAACACCCAGCCTTTCTAATTTACTATTTTATTTTAATTTTAATTTTGAATCTGTATTTCTCTATTCTTAATTGTTCATATACTCAGTGCTCTCCAACTTCTGTGTTACAGAGGGCCGAAATTTTTCTGGCCTACATAGGAGAGGGTCAATAATGGAAGCCAGTGTTGACCACTCCCTGTATTTAAACCACACCCAATTTAAACCACACCCATGATACCACAAGACCATGTCCAAATTAATTGTTGTAGCACACCAAAAAAAAACAAATGGTTGGTGCTCACTGCAGGGATATTACTCATCACTCATATGTGAAAAAAGTTGTCATATTAAGACATATCCTTAAATCCATATGTCTCCTTTTCCCCTGTGGATAACACAGCACCCCCAGCACATGATTAAACACCTAACAGTTGCTGACCATGGCGTTTGCAGGCCCCATCTTCTCTCATGCAGTCTTCTTCCAGGATCCATCGGCATTTAGCGGCGCCTGTGCAGTAGGAGCATTTGCCAGTTCAGCTCTACTGTGCACGAAAGTCACAAAGTTTCAATTGGAAAACTTTGTGACTGAACCTCTTAATGCTCCTACTGCGCATGCGCCGCATGCTCCATGGTCAGGACCTGAGCTGAGGGGGTAAGTAGCAACTTAGGGGCATTTGCCTGGGGGGGAGGTAGGCCTCGGGGATGGTGGGAGGGGTTTAGCGCACTATTGTGGTGTTTATACAAATGGCCTGCAGGTGTCACTGTGCATACACAGGACTTTCTGTACAGCTTGAAAGTGAAAGTAAGACTTACTGCTGTTATGTATTGGCTGCATGACCTGCTAATAAAGCACTGTTATACTCTCCTCATCCTCGGCTACCAAACACAACAAATGTCGACAAGGATGTCTTTTCTACCTCTGCAGCAGCCTGCACCTTTTCTACCAAACCCTGGTGAGCCTACCATACCTTTTACTGCTTGGATCCGTATGTTTGATAATTACATTATTGCTGCTGACCAAGGGGAGATTTCTGCAGCTAAAAAGTGTGCTTTTCTTATTCACTGCCTGGGGGCAGAGGGACAGCATATATTCTATACATTAAAATTACCTGATGATACTTATGAAACTGCTCTTACTGCTATAAATAATTTTTTTGTGCCAAAAGTAAATGTGGTTGCTGAAAGATATAAATTCCGCCAACGTGGACAACATAATGGCGAATGGCGAATCCACAGAACATTTTGTAGCAGCTTTGAGAGAGCTGGTGGTTACCTGTGAGTTTGGGATTCTAACAGATGAAATGCTAAGACACCAAAAGGATATTTTCGTGAAATACTTTGCAAAAGATATGCTTGTTGCACCTGCCCTGGGACTGGTCAGTTACTTAAAGGATCCAATCCCTGTGCTTGGTTGCTTGCCAGTGACTGTACGATTTGAATCAAATACTGCAAAATGTGACTTTTACATTGTGAAGGGATCTCTTTGCTGCACTAAACCTACAATTAGTGGATGGTCTCATTACTACAGCACCAGTACCTGCCACACACCCAGTGTCTACAATTTCACCACAAAGCAACACTTCACTGGGTTGTGCAAAGAACTTTGTACATAAAGTTAAGTTGAGATCAGATGTAAAACCAGTACTACAGAGCAACATGCCATGCAACAACCCAATCATCTCCAGCTGAATTATTACATGTCAGACAGATGCGCACTAAGTTACATGTTGCAGACGTCAAACTTCCACCAAAGATTATTCCTACAAAATCATCTACTGCTGACATTGTGAAACATCACCAAGCCAAATGCAAGGCTTATACTGATAGAAAACGTAGCTCAAGAGAAATACACTTTCAGCCTGGATCTTTAGTCAGAATTAAGAAACCAGGAATAGTGAAACAAGTACAATCTAAATTTACTACACCACTTGAAGTGAGACGCCAGCGAGGACCATACACATATGAACTGTCTGATGGACGCATATGTAATGCAAGTCGTCTTGCTCCTGCTAGATATGACTTTGGAGATGTTCCATTTGATGAAGGACATTTCCCTACTCCTAATGCCAACTGCAATAGGACAAGAAAGTGAACCTATAAGGCATACTGAGAGAATCAGGAAACTACCTGCATGGACCAAGGACTATGTCATGTGAAGAATATATATATTGCTTTAAGATACATACAGTTTAATTGTTACTGTTTATATATTTGTCCAAATGCTTTCCTACTATAGGGGGAATATGTGGTGTTTATACAAATGGCCTGCAGGTGTCACTGTGCATACACAGGACTTTCTGTACAGCTTGAAAGTGAAAGTAAGACTTACTGCTGTTATGTAATGGCTGCATGAACCTGCTAATAAAGCACTGTTATACTCTCCTCATCCTCGGCTACCAAACACAACAATTATGGGTTGACTTCTCCTTCAAGCACTTAGAGAGCATAATTCAGTTTATCCCTGGTCACTTTTTCAGATTTTCTCAGACTTACTTTCATGTGGTGTCATGATAATATCCCTTCCAGCTGTACAAGACTTTAGGTGTGACTGTAAGGGGCTCACTCACTCACTTTCCCCCACCTTGCACACAGGTTAGACTAGTGCATCAGTACTCAAGACCAAACAACACCCACAAAATCCACAAAACTTGCTGCCATACACAATTTCAGGCTAAGGTTAGAGCATCAAGGACACACATTTCATTTTGTATTTAATATTATAATAGGCATAACAGTACACATATACAGAATATACATTAAAATAAACAATACAATACTAATACTAAGGGGCTGATTTACTAAGCCTCGAATTTCGAAGTGAAAAATGCTTCGAAATTCGACCATCGAAGTGAAATACTTCGACTTCAAATATCGAAGTCGAAGTATTTTTCAACAAATTTAGCTAAGTAAAATAGAAGGTTCCCATTGGGTAACATAGCACTCCGGCAGGTTTAATTTGGTGAAACATTAAAAAAACTTTAATTAAGTTTTTTTAAAGAGACAGTACTTCGATTTTCGAAGTCAAAGGATTTTACTATTTCACCATTCGAATCAAATGGTTGAAGTAGCCTATTCGATCATCAAATTATCCAAAACATTACTTCAAAAATCGAACTTTCTGAATTTGAATATTCACTTCGAAACTTAGGAAATCAGCCCCTAGAAGTTCCTGGTCCAGGGCGCAAGGGGAAACAAATGGAATGAACTCCCCAACAAAATTGGTCCAAACAAGCGGATCTCTCCCCGATATGTCCATTGGATCGTGGGACAGCATCAACACACAGATGTGGCTGTGATCAGACAGGCTATTTAACCTGCCTAATTGAAATCTGGATGACTTTCGGCCAGATATTGATCAGGGAAGACTGTTGGATGGTACCGCACTCAGGCCAGGAAGCTGCAGACTCTGTCTATCTGCAGCTTTTATTGGCCTGTGTATGAGTGGCCTTTATTCTGAAGACCTGACTATATTTCTCTGATTTCAGGGCATCAGGTATTTGGACACTCCCCCTCACTTAGGAATACAAAAAGGCAGTGGCTCCAGGATACAGCTTGGGGTTTAATGACGTCCTGTGAGTTAAGAATATAATGAACATAACTCAATGCAGGAACATCGTAGAGAAATTACATTAAATTCATTTGTCATATTTCTTCCTCTTGGTTCCATACAAAATAAACATCAATAATGGGTGACCTGCCCCTGCCCAGATAGTTTCATCTCATAAAGTGAGTGCCAATCCCAGTCAGATTTGGACAAGCTAATCTTGTGCTGAACCCATGACCAGTTTTTTATACCACTGGTCTAACAGTTATGGATACTGTGATGATACATGTTTTTGAGTTTCTGTTATAGTGTTACCTCCACATCACCTATTAGGGGTCTTGATGTGAACTCAAACTCACCCTAAGTGGACTTTCACTCCCTCACATGGCAGGGCTGGTTATTCCAGACATTAGTGAACATATTTCTGGTAGGTATGTATTACCGTTACTGGCAGAATTGTTATGGAATACTATAGTCTACTTTATTAAATCTTACATGGCTTTTATTGTCACATGTGGCATGTTACATATGGATTGGGGGGAAGTTGATGTAACTCCAATCTATCTAGTCACTAAAGTCACTCTGCAATTTCAAATAATGTAGAAACAAAATTGGTACGGATTGTGTCTAATGTAATTTTCTGTGGACTTACTTCAGTGGTTGCCAAGTCTGCCAGACAGAGGAGGATGCCCTACTTATAAGAAAAAATATAAGATGATATTGGGAAACACACCAAATGATACTGGATCTGGGATTAGAAACACAGTTCTGTTAGCTGAAAACTTTAGGGAGTATTATTATATGAAGCAATTTTGAATACAATACTTCAGTCACTAACTAGCCTATGATAGAATGCAACATATTACCTCAGATATTGAAGCAAAGAAGCATTCTGTTAGCAAAATGTCTATAATATTCTTGAAAATGTATACACAACAGACTCTCTGTTTAAAAACAGTAATCCATTTATTTTCACTTAAACATGTTACTAGCTGTAATAATATACAGCTCACCTTATATTATGAAAGGATATTGAAAATCTTTATTCTTATCCAGCATAGACTAAATATTCTCAGTGCTGCAATTTCTACACACTCATTTGCTTCCAATAACAACCCTACACCAGCTCACTGAAATGTGAAAAATATTGTATGAAATCCCGTTATGGTTATATGCATGAGTGATTGCTACTTATTTGAGTAGATACAGTGCCAAATTGGCATAAGATGTTCTGCACACACACAGCTTATTGTACAAACTGGCAGAAGAAGCTTTGCACATTGTTAGTACCAATGTGGAATAGGAAAATATTTTTTTTATTTTGGTAAAATTGTGCACAACTTCAAATAATACATTGCTCATCCAAATCATCCAAATCATCTCTACTGGAAGGTCAACATAATGATTTGATAACCATATTAATAGCTTTTGGAAGATTTATCCTTTCTACAGAATCCTTATTTCCTTTCATGTCTTTCTGCCAACACAATTGCTAATTCTAGAAGTTACATGCCCAAGGATAATCCATCAAGGATAATGCATTTTATTTTCTATTTTTGTTTTTTATCCATTTAAGAGAAACAGCGTGTTTATTTATTTTTTTGTTAAAATTTGTGAAATACACTCTTTTTTGTTTTAAGACCAAGTTAGTGTCACGGACGCCGCCCGGAGCATTTCCAGGAGCTCCGGGCGGCGCATCTGTCTCCCGCGGCGGCGCATCCAAGATGGCGGCGCCCATGGCCGCCACGTTGTCACGGCGCCGGCCGTGACGCAACTGCGCCGCATCAGACGCTTTCGGCGCCAAATTCAAAAATAAAAGGACGCCGGAGACCCAGGTTCAATGCCCGAGAATAGCTCTTCTAAGCTATTGTGTTCCTGGGTCTCCTGCATTGCTGAACTTCTAGTATTGATTCCTGTTATTGACCCTTGCTTGTTCCTGACGCTGAAACCTCGCTGCCTGCCTTTTGAACCTCTGCCCGGACTTGACTTTGTTATTGGATTCTCCCTGAACTTTACCTTGCCTGAACTCACTGTGTGGGACTTCCTCCTTGATCCTCACTACACCCCCCCTCGTGGGAGCCTGAGGCCCCCGCTGACAGTTAGGTGTTTACCTCATCCCATTTTGCACTACCTAGAACTATGCTATGTTATATAGTAGTAGTAGTAGTATATTAGTATTTGTATATTTTTAAGCGTTAGTCTTTTCTATACCACAGAGCGCTCTCTACTTTTGTTTATATATTCCTTATTTACCTCCCCTATTAAACTTCTGCATATTTGCCAATACAGAGTCTGTAAGGTTTTTTTTGTGAATGCAGTCCCTGTTAGTGATGAGTGAAATAATTTGCAGAGTTTTGCTGCCAAAAGCATATGCCCACAGACTCCAATGGGTGAAAAAAATGTTGCAAGTCAAAATAATTTTGACACTCATAGACCACAATGCATTTCAGTGAATTTTCGCAGTTTCTGGAATTTTTGAATAGAAACTAGTCAGATTCATCCTCTATTTGTGGTTATTGAGGCAACATGTAAATCCTAACTGCCATGTTGATGGTGACAGTGGCTCCAGGGTTTCCTACAACTTTAGATGGATGAAACACACCTTTAAAATGCCTTTTAGTCAATTTATTGCAACATAAGCTTTCAGGGGAATACCTCCTTCCTCAGGTGCACCTGAGGAAGGGGGTATTCCCCCCTTCCATTTGCCGATAGGTGTGCTTCTTCCATACAGAGTTGCTGGATACCTATTGGCCTGGAAGTAGCCAAGGAAGTGAATGCACCCTACAGAATCAAGTAAGTGGCGTGCAGAGGAGTTTTGTTCTTGAACTCCAGGGTTTCCCAGCATCAGTTATCACATTTGCACACAGTTCAGCAAAAGAAGCAGAATGGATGCAATGGTGCATAGTACAAGTTTACAAAAGTGAATGGATCATGTTTGGACACAAGAACCTTTAAAGGGATTTTGTCATGGGACTTCTGCACTGAAATCCATTTTTCTAAAGAGCAAAAAAAAGTGGAAGTTATTCTTCCACTTACATTGAGTAGGAAAAACAATAGCTTCTCTGAAAGCAGTCACATTGTGAAGTGCTGGCTCTTTCTGAAAGGATCAGGCACAATGACCTACGATGGCTGCCTACACACCAATATTACAGATAAAAAAAAAATTCACTTGTCGGTTCAGAAAAAAAATGTACAGTATAAGGTAGAGTAAATTATTTGTAATGTAAATAAAAACTACACCATAATTATGGCAGAATCCCTTTAACTAGTCTGTAGACCTCAGTGGTACATTATATGTAAATTAACAGTGTTTTATCTTCAGTGGTCTATCTCTGGCTCCTCCTATTTGTGTTTCCTGTTTTTGTCCTTATGCAGATAATACAGACTGTTACTTATCCTCTGCTTTGGATGTAATATTGTTATGCAGACATATAGGTCATTGTGTCTGATACTTGCAGAAAGAGGCAGCACTTCACAATAGAACTGATTTCAGAGAAGCTATTGTTTCTCTAATATTTTCAAAATTTTTATATATTCAATGTTTTACTGGTGTTAGTTTGTGTATATTATAATGGATGCATGTTATGTGTTTTACATATACTTCACATATGGTATTTATAGAGGTTACAGATTTTGATACTAGGACCCTAGAAATATATGGCCAAAAAGATATGTAATTCATGAGGAGGTGTGGCCAACTTCTTTGTTTTTCAGGGGGTTCATAAACCTTTTAATATGAGAATCTAATTAATTTAGATTTTTGTGGACTTTTTAAATTGCAATATTTTTGTTAATAATTTGCTTTATTTTGAAGCCTGGTGTCTGAGACTACTTGTTCAATTGCTAGCTTCGAGTACACTGCTTTCCTGTGTTTTCTAGTCAGGTTTACAGACCTAATCCCAGAAATAACATAAGTATAGCTAACATATCATAAGGGATTTGCTAGTTTCCAGTCTGGGTTGCTGCTCTGCAGATATCATTTCCACATCTGTAAGCATATAATATTAGTATCATTAACTTTAAGAACTTTGCATGAAGATGAAAATTGCATGATATTGGTTATAGAATTTGCTTGTTAGTCATTTATGATACTCTATGAATATTCATTCCCACCAGATGTTTTTGTTAAGTATTCACAAGAGGGAACAAAATTAGACTCATACTGTAGCTGAAGTAAATTTACATATGAAGTGACAGTTAGAAATATTGAAAAAGGGACTCAACACTTTTACAAATTAATTGCTTTGAAACATGCAATACTGCTTCACTAAATTGCTTAATACTTTCAGTAAACCCACAATCATATTGTATTAAGGTAATTTTATGGCAATGATGTCACAGAACTTAGCGTTATTACTGAGCTGTGTGTTTCCTGATGCCTGTAAAATAAGCAAATAATAAAACAGTAATACTATAAATGTTAGCATGCAGCTGAACATAAACAAGAACGTAAGCTGCTATTAAGTATGAAGAAGGATAGTAGTTCCGTGATACTGACAGAAGACAACATTGTAAGCAGGGAGGATTGTTTTTAACTATGGTTAAAGGAACAGAAACACCAAAAAGTGAAAGTGTTTTAAAGTAATGAAAATATGTACTGTTGCCCCGCACTGGTAAAACTGATCTGTTTGCTTCAGAAACACTACTCTAGGTCATATAAACAAGTTGCTGTGTACCAATGGCAGAAATTGAAAAAAGGCTATATGGCAAAAGTTAAATAATGGATAACAGATAACACCATTATATTCTACAGAGCTTATCTGCTATCTGCTGTGTAACCTGAGCCTTTTCTACTTTGAATGGCTGTCCCCGTTGCTAGACAGCAGCTTATTTATATTAACTTAGCGTTTCTGAAGCAAATACAGAAGTTTTACCAGTACAGGGCAACAGTTTTTGATGTTACTGTTCCTTTATGAAATTGCAACTTGATTCTGTCAGTATGTAGTACTTGCATGGTTAAATTGTTTTGCTGAAGTGAGACCATAACCAGCTGACTCATACTGCCTCCCTAGACACCCACTTGTAATCAACATACATAAACTAAATATACACAGATGCTATACAGAGAACATATTTTCATCAGAACTAAATTCTGTATCAACATAGTTAAAAAAAAATATTTGTAGATTTTTTGAAGATGCCCTGCAATTCTGTAAATATATTTTTTGCAGGAACATTTGTGGCTCTAAACTGAAACTGCACAATTAAGAGAGAAAATTAATCCTTGTTGCATAGCATTATACAATTTATGGACAAAATATCAGGCCATTTCTCCTACAACTGCAGGTTCTAAGTTATAAAAATCACTGCCAAGTTCCAAACTGTTCCTGGTTGTGCAAGTACACAAACTATTTGTCAGAAACAAGATAAAACAGCCTAGAACATGTTAAGATAAACAATGGTCCAGGGCCAGATGGTATTCATCCTAGGGTACTTAGCAAGCTAAGCTCTGTGATTGTCAAACCTCTCTACTTAATTTTTCAGGATTCATTGAGGTGTGCCATGGTGCTGAGAGACTGGTAAATTGCCAATGTGGTGCCGCTGTTCAAAAAGGGATCCCATTCTCAGCCTCAAAACTATAGGCCAGTTAGTCTGACGTCGGTGGTAGGAAAGCTTTTCGAAGGATTAATAAAGGATAGGATACTGGACTTCATAGCAAATAGCAATACTATGAGTTTGTGCCAGAATGGTTTTATGCGTAACAGATCTTGCCAGACTAACTTCATTTCTTTTTATGAGAAGGTAAGTAGGGACCTCGATTCTGGCATGGCAGTGGATGTGATTTACTTAGACTTTGCTAAAGCAATTGATACAGTGACACACAGAAGGTTACTGGTTAAATT
>CM044436.1:73094691-73126316 GCA_024363595.1 Xenopus borealis
TTCTGTTGATGCTTTTATGAGGGGCTTGGATGATTTTTTTGGACAGACATAATATCAAAGGCTACTGTGATACTAATCTCTACAGCTACAATATAGCTATGGGTATATATGGTTTGTGTGAAAGAATGGAGGGGTGTGTGTGGATGCTGGGTCGAACTTGATGGACTTTGTCTTTTTTCAACCCAGTTTAACTATGTAACTTTAAGATCAATATCACCATGCACAGTGTCAAATTGTCACCACCATTGAACTCAGAGCAGTGGAATGCATTCTCTAGGATTATGAACTGGGTTTATTATCTGGCAGATGAGTGTGGGTTTAGTGTATGCTACTAGACTGCAGCTTTCCTAAATGCATAATGTTGTTCCAGTAAAAGAAAATTACATTATTGGCAATTTCATATTTTCTTCTATTTGGCAACAGTTTTGGAAAGGTTCCTTCTCTCAGTGAGGTCAGTACAGAATTGGTTTGCTTGGATGAGAGTGCTAGAACTTGGCTGGCCTGCACAACCAATCCCAATCGAATGATATGGAATGCCAACTGTGAGCCAGACCTCTTAATCCAACATCCGTTCCCAACCTCACTAATGCTGTTGTAGCCTCATGGAAGTAAACCCAACCAACAATTTCACAACATCTAGTGAAAAGCATTTCCAGAAAAGTAGAGACTATTAGACTTCAATATAAAATCATGGTCTATTTGGACCAGTAAAGGGTTATAGTATTGAAGCCTATGAATAATTTCTCAGCTGTGGCAAACAAGACAATGGATCACAGAATCAGTAAGCTGGACAGAGGAGCTTGTATTGCATTTTATGCGGTGGCATCAAAGTGAAAGTGAGGTGCCTGCTAAAGGCAAGCTTTAAGTACAGGGCTTCCTTACACTCCAGAGAGCACTTTGATCTTCCTTGCACCAGATGCACTTTTAGAGGTGCAACCAGTACAAGAAGACTAAGTTGAGCTGCTCTACATAATGGTTCTAGGTATGCCTAGAACAGAAAGCATAGTGTTTGAATGAAATTACTTTTCTAGTCTGCACTATTTCTAGAATCCATGATAAATGATTGTTTGCTCATCAGCATGACATGAATATGTATAATCAAAATCTCAGCTGAGCACCTTATATGATTTTTCAAGTAGACGTGATATACTAAGTATTAATATACAGAGGCAGAGATGAACCAATTATGACATATTAGACCTGTATTTTTATATTTACAGCACACAAGACATAACAATTATGTTACCTGTTGGGTCCCATCTTTCAGATCCAGAATACACCTAAGTGCAAAACTCGGTACAAGTGCAATACATTAGCTTCACAAATGATGTCACCAAGAGAAAAATTTACTTCCAAGTTTGAGACCTGTGCAGTCTCTGTCATACTGTTTATTTAGGGGGGGGATAGAAACCCTGAGCATGATGGTGGCTTTGCATAGACTAGCACTGGGACTGTAAATGTTACAAAGTATTTCTGCCAGCTTCTGCTATATATACTTGTGTATCTCCAGTGAATACTGCTGGACAAAAGTAAAATGTTGGAGTATTTCAGATTTAAAATTTGTCAAAACATCACCAAGGAGAGTGCATCAAGTTTTGATGATTTAACGTTGGCAAACATTCATATCTTTTCTCTTTTAGGTGAAATAGCTGCAGTGAATACCAATGGACCACAAGCATTTATTTTTGTTAAGATAAATTTCCCCAGGTTTAGGCCAGTGTAATAACAGAATAAAGATAGAGCAGTCACATTCACTTCTCAATATCTATGTCATCTCATACATGCTCATATATATATGTAATTTTTATGGCATACATACCCCCCTTGTGTGGCCCCCCCATATGAAAGTTTTCCTGCTGTGTCTGATTACCATGTGTTCACACATGAGACCCAGACTGAAACTGCTCACATTGTTCACCTGTTCACACTTCAAACAAGCTACTGAAGGTGCACCAGCACTGTGTCACTGTATGTAGTACATCTTAGAGTGGTCCTGATAGGTTTCCCTGTCTCTTGCTCTGTTCTGCCTTCCCTATGCTCCCTGTGTTACCATACTCTATCGCCCTATGGTCCTTAGATGTGCATACACTTTAGTTCTATTATTGGTGTGTAGGCAGTTATCTCAGGTTATTTTGCCTGGTCATGTGCTTTCAGAAAGAGCCAGCACTTTAGGATGGAAATTCTTTCTAGCAGGCTGTTTCTCCTACTCAATGTAACTGAATGTGTTGCAGTATGACCTCGATTTTGCTATTGAGTGCTGTTCTTATTATCTACTAGGCAGCTGTTATCTTGTGTTAGGGAGCTAATATCTGGTGACATTCTCATTGTTCTGAATTCAGGCTGCTGGGAGGGGAGGGAGGGGGGTGATATTACTCCAACTTGCAGTACAGCAGTAAAGAGTGACTGAAGTTTATCAGAGCACATGTCACATGACTGGGGGCAGCTGGGAAACTGATATGTCTAGCCCCATGTCAGATTTCAAAATTAAATATTAAAAAAATCTGTTTGCTCTGTTGAGAAATTGATTTCAGTGCATAATTCTGCTTGAGCAGCATAAATAACTGATGTGTTTCTTAAAAAAAAATTCCGATGACAGTATCCCTTTAACTTTTTTTCACACAGTAATGAAGTGATATCCCTGCAGTGAGCGCCAACCATTTGGTTACTGTGGTAACATGGGTGTGGTTTAAAAGCAGCGAGTGGTCCACACTTGCTTCCATTTTTGGCCCTTCACTATGTAGGCCATAAAAATTTTGGCCCTCTGTACCACAGAAGTTGCACAGCACTGCTCTACAATATACTTACAATCTTTAGAAAATATCTTTTTTTGTGTTAGCAGGTAATACTTTTTTCAAAGCTTAAAAGGGCTTCATTTGAAAGAATGCATGGGAGAAAGCAGCTCATTTTTCGAACCAGAACAACAGGAACAGAAGTTAATTAGATGCTAGTGTAAGAGTGGCTTGTATGGAACAGAAATAATATCCAATATACTTATTATACTTATAATACTGTAATCCATAGATAATTTATTTTAATATATTTTGCACAATATATATTAAGGGATTTTCATCCAGGACTGTTTCTGTTGCCAAAATAAAGACTAATTTTCCCACTTCCTAGTGAATCATTGCTGTGATTTGTCTTCTTAATACAGGCTTTTCTTCACAATTAGGGAATTGCATGCAATTTAAATGTCCCTGAATGCGGCACAGTTCTGCCACCTTGTGGAGAAGTTGCTATCTCCTGCTATACATTTCCTGTTTTTGCATTCGGAAATTTGTTTTTACAGAGAAAATATTAAATGATGCAGCGATTAGTTGCAGATGTAGCAAATATTCACTTCAGGACCAAGCACATGCCCTCCAAATGTTACTTGTTTTTCTCTTCTGCAATATGTCTTCTGAAGCTTGAAACTAATAGGATTAAAAGTCAGCTCCTCTCCTGTATTGACTTGTCACAAAGCCGCACACCCTTCTCCACATCCCTTTTATTCACAGCCAAGGCATTTCAGCCATTGGAGGATTGGTGACAAGTGTTGCAAGATTCAGAACCAGCAGTGCAAAGAACAGAAATGGCCAGACAAATACTGCTTCAGATAGCAATTACTTTTACAAAATAGCTTTAAAATCACTGAATATTTATAATGAATATATACTGGAAAATTACTTTAATTTAATTACGAAAAAAGTAATTTTTCCTTTATTTAGTTTGACCTCTGCAACTATTTGTCATGCCTGGAAGTGCAAGTAAAATTGTAAATTGCTGCTGTAATCAGTGCCTCCCTTTTTTCTACTCCAAACACACTATGAGACCAAGACTTTCCTTTCACAACTATTATTACTGAGCACTGCTATGTTCAACACACTGAATGAGCTGCTGATGTGTAAATAATTTCAGCTGCTGAAATGCAACACTTCAATGAGAGCCACAGCCAGGAGACTCTAGGGTCTGTTTGCCCTTGCCATAAGGGCAAATCAACATCTAAATTTTAAATTCAGACCATGTATTCTTGGTGCTGCACATTTCTGCTCATATATCACTATATATCCACTAGCATGGCCCCTCTCTTTCCCAAGCATATTCACTATGACTGATGCTCATAGATGAATATAAAGATGAAGTATGTATGGGAAATTATGCACCGAGTACTGGCCCACTAAGTTGGTCCTACTCAGGTTTACTTATACAGTTTAGGAGATTTGGAATTAGTATTCAGCCTATTATTCAACCTATATGTTGGAATTTGTGCACCCCTAGCTTATATGTATTTTCTGTATAAAGTGTCACCCTGAGCTTTACCTCAGTGGGAGTGATTTTGTCACCAAGCATCTTCAACAATTGTCTTTAATGCTGTAATTGATTCCATTTCTTTGATTTTCATTTCACGTACAATTCATGAATTCAACTTAATGCCTGTGTCTGCACATGATCTGGATATGTACAGTTGTGTTCAGAATAATAGTAGTCCGACATCAATAACCAAAATTATATTTCTACATGACAAATAATTTACTAGTAGGTGCAGTAGAGTAATAGAAAACCAAGAGGTCCAACAGTCATGAAATGAATGCTGCTGTTTCTGTGTAACTGAATTATTAATTAAGGCTTGTTCCAAATAATAGCAGTGTGGAGTTCAATAAGTGAGGCCATTCATTCTGTGAAAACACAGGTGTCAAGTATGACACTGATTTAAGGAAGGAAGGGAGCAAATGTTGTGCATTTCTAATGTATTATAAATGTATTATTATGATGTATTTCTCTCTGAAAATCTGTTCAGAAGAACAGCATAGTTTGATTAAAAAGTTGATTGGAGAGTGGAAAACATATAGAAGTGCAGAAAACAATAGGCTGCTCAGCTAAAATCATCTCAAATGCCTTAAATGGCAACCAAAACCTAAAGAATAGCCAAAAGGCAAAGAAGGTATGAAGTTACCTGTGAGTTCTCTTACAATTAAAAGACACCTATGTGAAGCCACGCTATCAGCAAGAAGCTTAGCAAAATTAGTATATATTACTCATTTTGCTAAGCATGTTTACGGAAGTAGTGCAAAACCCTTGCACTTATTGATACAAAGGAGAAGCACAAGAGCCTGTGTCTGTGTACTGTGCGCTGTTACCTAACAACTAGCAGTACAGGGAGATCAAAAATATCCTCTGGAACATCAGACTTGTGTTAGAGATGTAGTAAAGAAGTAGGAGATATGTTTTATATATGGTGGACTTAATATACAAAGCCTCGGGATATCTGCATTCTCCTTAAGTACAACTCAAACATTTTTGCTATACTAATAAACATATCTATTTTTCTAACAAAGAGATCATATGAAATATTGAACTATTCAAGTGTTGAATGTTTGCAAACTTTTGATAGCTAGATACTGGAAGAAACAAGATGTTCCATGCACTGCACGGACAATAAAGGAGGTTACTAGTAGTTTATAATATGAGCTGACAATTTTCACGAGAATGTAATTGAAAAAGACATATACAGGAAGCCTATCAGATAGTTTAATTATCTCCATATAACTTTACAAGGAGCTATCCTGACAGGTGTGTTTTGGTTTTCTTTTGATTTGTTTAAGCTTGAATATTGTGTCATATTTGATGTGAAAAATATTTTCGTGTTATGTGACATAAATGTTATAAGATAGAAAAAATTGTAGAAAAAAGTTTATTTGGCAATGTGGTATTTATTGGTTTATAGAATAATTTAAAACATTGCTCATCATACCAAAAAGAGATCCTGTGCTTTCAGGTGTTAATTTTCAACATAGCTCTGCACTGCATTTAATATTCCTAAATTGTTTTATTATATGTACAGTCGGTGCATCTCAGATTCTTCACACTGGGCTATGACTCAGAATTTTACAGCAGATAAAATCTGAACATAAAATACAATTCTACAGCCTTATCAACTATTTGACTTCATTCTTTATTGCTACTGAGGGCAAAGGCAAAAAATGACATATAAATATTATAGTAAAAGTAAAATGATAGTATAGGAAGAACAAGGGCTCTTTGCACCCTGTGCCCTCTGGCGCCCCCATGCTTGAGAGTCTGAATGGCCTGTAAGTAAGGGGGCAAGGGAGGGGTGCCTTATGAATACAGTGCTGCTAAACAGGCATCACTGTATTCATTGGGATGGCAGAGGTCATGGCACCCCATTCATGAGTTGATGGTAACTAAGATATCATAAATATCTGTTGATGGCAAAACAATGTTAAATCATTTTCAGTAGCCTTAAGGCCTGGAATCACTTATTTGTAACTTTTCCATGTCCCAGCCATTCTAAATAATGGATTATATTCTAATTTAACAAATTCTATACACACAGCTATCAATAAATTAACACAGAAGAAAACTTAAATAATCTGACCATTGGTTTCTGATATTGTATATCCATGTGATGTTGGATGACACTGGTTTTTAATGTCGGTAATCATAAGACCTATAATGTTGCTGTTGAGTCGAACATCTATCACTAAATCACACAATGAAAAACCTGTAGAACTTTAAAGGAACATGTAGTACATTCACAGTGGCAAAATCAAAGCAAATCAAGTTTCGCTGTTGGCAACTGTAAAATGTTATAAGTTATAAGTTATAAGCAAAAGAAGAGGACTTGAAGTTTTTAAAGGTTAACTGATACCGTGACAAACTTCAGAGCCGCTACCCAATTTTAAATTTTATTTTCTTCTTTGTGACCCTTATGTTACCTAGCACCATTAATAGAAAATACATTTGCTATTTAGTGCAGATCAGATCATTTGTAATATGAAGATCTGTCTATAAAGATTTTCATTCATGGAATTTATTATAGTAGTATGTATTCAGTAGTAGTGGTAAATCGAATGCAACTAGCCTTGTTGAGAAAATACAGAGGGGCTTCTTCAGCAACCACTACTAGAAACAGTTACATATATGATAAATCACTGCATTACTGCATGTGCATATCAAAGCAGTGCATTACAAATGCAAACTCTATTGGGAAGGGGCCTATGCCTACTGCATTGAGAGTTTTTATGTTTTATATATACACTCTGTTAATGAACAGACTGGCGGAATATGCTGGTACTTTATAAACATGTATAATAGTAATAATAATGCAATCTTCCATAAATTGCAATTGGCCAAATTAAACTAGTTACCAGAATAATTTAGAATGCTGCATTTGCACAACTGAAATTCTGGAAGAAAAATTAATAATCAGGAATACACTGAATGCAAATGTGTAATAAAGAAAAAATAAATGATGACATTATTAATGTCAATGAAAACATACAAACCTATCGTAACTACTACATCTGTAGTATTCCTAGGCAAAAGGCATTGCAAGAAGTTTGCATTCTATCATATTCTCACATTGCATAAAGAACTGCTGTTTATCAACAAATGAGATTTCCTTTTAAAACATTTTGTTTAGTCCTTTGATGGTTCCTCTATTTTAAAAAAAGTGCTTATTGATTCATATCACTATAAAACATTGTGACCGCTTTGTACTGATTGAAGGGTCCATTGTGGCCAGTGTATAGTGTCTAAAACTCAAACCAGTTCAAACTGTTGCAGGGTTTTTATTGAGTAACTGCTTGACTCTTGCAAGTTCTTCAATGATTCTTCCTTGTGTTTCCAACTTTTGTGTTATTTCATCAGATAAATATTTCATCTGCACTGTTAGGAAAAAACAATAGTATTATTTGCATATATCATTTATGTATAAAACTTTGTGTAACATATACGTTTTCCATAAAATTATAACTTTAATGAGATGATATACTTGTAGAAAATAACTTTTACAAGAAAATACATGAGCACATAAGTGAATAAACTGTGGGTTTCAGTGCTTAAAACCTAAGATTTTCCAGCTAATGTTTTTTTTCTTGTAATTTGGATCATCATACCTTACGTCTGCTATTGAAATGCTAAATAAACCCAATAGGATTTTGCCACCAATATGGATGTATGCTACTTAGTTACCATGAACACAATTGAATTGAGAAATGACCAATCTGTAATTCTAGATAGCAAGTTTCCATATAAGAAATCCCATATCTGTACAAATAAACTAGGCAGGTGAGCTACACTTTTCTGGTACTTGTAGAGTAACAACAAAAACTGAAAGTTCTTAAAGGACTGCCAATATAATGTACTATTGCCCTGCACTGGTAAAACTGTTGTGTTTCAGAAAGACAACCATAGTTTATATAAACAAGCTGCTGTGTAACCATGGGGGCAGCTATTCAAGCACAGGATACAAAATGTATAACAGATAAGTTCTGTGGAATCCCATTGTATACTACAGAGTTTATCTGTTATCTGCTGTGTATCCAGTGCTCTCCTTTTTCAGCTTTGAATGGCTGCCACCATGATTACACAGCAGCTTATTTATATAAACTATTGTAGAGTTTCTGAAGCAAACATGTCAGTTTAACAGCACAGTTCATTATATTTTCATTACTTTAAAAGCACTAAAAAGCATTTATTGGTGTTACCATTCCTTTAATGAGCTGAGGAAAGCTTTAAAAAAATAAACATTTACTAACAGCAGGCCCAACAATACATGCAAAAACCGTATAGCTGTTTAGCTAGGTTGGAAATGTGAGAAAATGTCTTGGTAATGTTGAACCTCCTGTGTGACTCATATTGCAATGCACACATAGCAGGCTCTGAGATCTCACTTTGCCAACTTCAAGGTCACCAAGGCATCTCAAGAAACTCCATGTACAACATTATTCCAAGTAATGTCCTCGTTAATCACAACCACACATCTTGTGTCCTTCAGCAATTTGCTGTCTAATGACAAATAGTCTGAGATCTATATTTCCTTTCTTTTATTTCTGTTGTGGTATCATGGTATCTCTCGGAATGACAGCAATCGTCCTTTTGATAATTTATCTCTGTCTTAAAAAAAAACACTTGATAGCCAGCTAAATCTGGTGCACCTTCATGGTACCCCATATTCTCCTGGCACTACATTCAAACAAATGATGAAACGTTTGTTACAGCTTACTTATTTTGCCATATAATTCCATTAAAACCTCACATCTAATAGCACTGAGCTTGCAGACCTTATGCCAAGCCCAAAAGGTCTATCCCAAATTTTTCTTGTATCATGCTGTAATGTTAACATGCATGACTTTTAGCATATTTTAGTCTGGTTCACCTAGCAATTGATCTTTTGGTGGTTTCACATCTTATAAAACCAATGCATTTACTTAAAGGGGTTGTTTGCCTTTGAGTTAACTTTTAGTATAATGTAGAGAGTGATATTCTGAGACAATTTACAATTGGTTTTCATTTTTTATTGTTTGTGGTTTTATGGTTATTTAGCTTTTTATTCAGCAGCTCTCTAGTTTGCAGTGTCAGCAATTTGGTTTCTAGGGTACAAATTACCCTAGCAACCCTGCATTGATTTGAATAAGAGACTGGAATATGAATAGGAGATGGACTGTATAGAATGATAAGTAATAAAAAGTGGCAATAACATACATTTGTAGCCTTACAGAGCATTTGTTTTTACATGGTGTCAGTGACCCCCATTTGAAAGCTGCAAAGAAAAAGAAGAAAATTGCAAATAATTAAAAAACTATAAAAAATTAATAATGAAGACCAATTGAAAAGTTTCTTAGAATTGGCCCTTCTACAATATACTAAAAGTTAACTTGAAGGTGAACCACCTCTTTAAGAGATCTAGTACGAATTTAAGAAAATCACTTGACATATGGCCTGACATTGTGGACTGGAAGATGGTAATTGTTTGCTAAGAATTCTGCACTCAGCATTTTCCTACATGATCTGTAAGGTTAAGGTCTACCTGACCTCTTCATCCAAAGGCTCAAGGCACCTTTAGAATAACACACCGACAATAAGTAGGTTAGTATACTTTATTAATGAAAAAGTGTTTTTCCTGTCAGTCAGCAATAATAAGTAATTTCTTGACGTTTTGTTGAAAAAGTCCTATTTTGTGTAAGAAGGTGTTTATTCTAGAAAGCCATGAATGACAATTAGCATGCTTAACCCTGCGTGGCTGCCTCCACCTCTATAAAGGAGTTTACATAATTATGTACAGGTATGGGACCTGTTTTCCAGAATGCTGGGGACCTGGGTTTTTTTGGATAATGGATCTTTCCGTAATTTGGATCTTCATACCTTAAATCTAACAGAAAATCATGTAAACATTTTATAATCCTAATAGGATGGTTTTTAATAAGGTTCAAATATATCTTAGATTTGATCAAGTGCATGTATTGTTTTATTATTACAGGGATGGGATCCCTTATCCGGAAAGCTCTGAATTACGGAATAGCCGTCTACCATAGATTCCATTATAATGAAATAATGCTAATTTTTAAAACTTATTTCCTTTTTCTCTATAATAATAAAACAGTAGCTTGTTCTTAATCCCAACTAAGATATAATTAATCCTTATTGGAAGCAAAACCAGACTATTGAGTTCTTTTATTGTTTACATAATTGTCTAGTAGATTTAAGGTATGAAGATCCAAATTACAGAAATATCTGTTATCCAGAAAACCCCAGGTCCAGAGTATTCTGGATAATAGGTCCCATACCTGTATTATTATAGAGAAAAATGGAATAGTTAAAAAAAAAAATGGAAAAGCCTTTCCATAATTTGGAGCTTATGGATAACGGGTTTCCGGATAACGGATCCCATACCGGTACTAATATTTCAAACATTTGACCCATTAAGCAGAAGCATGTTATCTAGAAAACTTTGGATTGCTGCAATGCGATTTCTTATTAGATCTTAACAAGTGTTGACTGATGTAATGTGGCATAAATTTGTCCTATTTTTTGTGTATTGTTTTGTATTTTTAGGACCTTATTTATCAAAATCCTAAATTATTTAATAAAAAATGTCCAAACAAACTAGAATCCATGATTGGATCTTATTTTTTTTTTTAAAAACCAGGATTGCATCGAGTTGGCTTTTTCCCGAAAAGCCAGAATTTTTTGGATTTTTGTCAGAAATAGATGATTTTCGGGCTAATTTCAGAGTAGACCACAGAAACTTTAAAATAGGATAGGGACCTCTCCCATTGACTTATATACTGTACAACCTCAACAAGTCGGAGATTGATTGATTTTCAGATTCTGGGTATAGGGTATAATGAATCTTGAAAATTTTTTAGGGTTTTTCCACAAAAAATTCGAGTGTTTTGAGTTTTTGGCATTCATAATTTAATAAATACCCCCCTAAATGTATACAAGTGTATATATCCAAAATTATAGGATGTCCTTTGCTTTAGCATTGCTAGTTCTTTAAATGGCAAAGCATCTGCAAATCCCTTCTTTCATGATTTTAAAATAATACTCCAAGCTATCCTGTACCAATGGCTGCCTCACATACAAATTACAGGAATTCTGTTTTTGAATGACAATGATTATCATTTCTAGGTAAACTGTATGATTACTATGGTGCCAATTGTGCTCTCTGAACTTAACTGAAAAGAGACGTCGGAAAGTTATTATTAAAACCTGAACTTTTATCCATTTGTAATTTATATAATGCAGATAGATATGCTTTTTTTCATTATCTGTGTGAGTAGAATTTTGAAACATTTTGTTGTGAGAAAATGAGAGGGATGCAGTATGTGTTTTCCTTCCGTTTCAGTAGCTGGTAAATTGCTATGTAAATTGCTATGTCTGCAGCCTAAGACACAGTTTGGCTTTATGCCCAGTACAAAACAAAGTTCAGCAAGCCCACAGCATCCCTGCCATTTCGCAGTTATATTTGGATGAAATATTCATACTTACAGCCTTATGCACACAAGAAACTCATTTCAGTGGCTGCATTCCTATGTGCAGAAGGAACAGCTTTTCAATTACAGAACCAAATATATTACCACATTCCACAAGTTCCACATGGCAGCAAATGCCTGACCCTTTCTTAGTGACAGTTCCATTTCCACAAAAAAAAAATACTATTTCATGGCAGTAAAACTTTCCAGTCATCTTGTCGTCACTTTCTAGCATTTTCTTAAGATTTCATAATACACAAAATGATAAAAAAAAAGAGAAATAGATGATAGAAAGTAGGACAGAGTGATAGATTGATAGAGCTGATCTGTGCCTGGATAGACAATCCATCAATCCATAAGCATTTCTGAACCAATTATGGGCTTGTCATCAACTCAATTAAACAATATGAATATGGTATGATAAGGAATTAAAGAACAAGTAAACGTTTTTTTTTTCTATCTCTAAATTTGCTCTAAACAGCCCCTCAAATTAATGTACCTTAGTCCCTGCTGCAAGTCTGCTCTGGTTTCTGTGTTATCAGCAGCTTGTTTCACCTTCTTCCTGGTGCAGAGTGAAGCCCCGCCCCATAGCTTTCTGAGCTGACCTTATATCTTGGACTAGTCCAGAAGATCATTTGCATACTATGACATAGCAGAGAGCAGTGTGTGTAGCAGCTTTTGCTTGGGGAAACTAGCTTACTAATGAAACACTGGCTCCCTCTTCCTCTCTATTGTGGAACAGCAGCCAATGGACTGCTCAGTAAACTAAGGGGCTGGGCTTCACAAGATGAAACAAGCTGCTGATAACACAGAAACCAGAGCAGACTTGCAGCAGGGACTAAGGTACATTAATCTGGGGGGCTGTTTAGAGCAAATTTACAGAAAGAAAAAGAAAAACATTTACTTTTCCTTTAAGATTATTCTTGCAACTTGTATAAAGTACACTATCTGCTGTATATGACTACTACTCAATAAGTAAATGGTCATTTAAATTATAGGATAACTGTATTTCACACACAACCATATATACTAATATACACACACACATATATATATATTTATATATATATATATATATATATACTGTATGTATGTTAGTGAATCCTTGTGTCCTTCTTACAGATAAAATGACTACCTAATATCATGGGCATAACAATGGATGTGGATTTGTGGATTTGAGTTAAATAATACAGGACAGTAAAAGTTAGAAATATTAAATCACAGTGTAATCCAGGTTGAACATGACATTTGAGATAAATCCTAAATTCCATACAATTAGTTAAAGGAACAGTAGTAAGACCAAAAAATTTGGGTTTTAAAGGAATGACAATATCATACACTGTTAGATAGATATAGATTATACAAACAAGCTTCTAAGCTTCTGTGTAGCAATGGGGACAGCCATTCAAGCACAGGATCAGTACAGGATACGCAACAGATAATAGATAAGCTCTTAAAGGGGACCTGTCACTTACAAAAATTATTCTGAATCCTATTTTATCATGCTAGTCAAGCAAAATGAACTTTAATTACACTATATAAATTTTTAATCTAGTTTCCTTCGGTCTAGGACTTCATAATTATAGCAAACAGGCAGCAGCCATGTTATGAACACTGTTATTAAGGCAAGCCTTGCATCATCTCAAACTCTTTTTTGAGCACCAGAATGGGGGACCTGATGTTCATCCCCATGTCCTGGTTACACAATTAAATGTTAAAGAGAATGGGGGAATGTGAGGAGTGCAGTTACATCTAGGAAGTGCTGAATGTAATTGCCTGTCATGCCTCTATGCTTAAGGCATAGAGGAGGGAACAAAATATTTGATTATTATGAGTTTAAAATACCTATGAATGATTTATTAAAAATTAGAGTTTGGATTTCATGTTTAATTTGAAAGAGACTTTTATTAAACAGCTTTTTGTGTCTGGGTCCACTAAGAGTCCCATTATATGCTACAGAGCTAATTTATCTGCTGTGTATCCTATGCCTTTTCTCCTTTTTCAGCTTTGAATGGCTGCCCCCATGGCTACACAGCTTCTATTGTAGGGTTTCTGAAGCAAACACAAAATAGCAGAGCTACTATTGTAGGGTTTCTGGAGCAAACACATCAGTTTTACCAATGCAGCACAACAGAACATTGTATTTTCATTACTTTTAAATAATTAAAAAAAAATTTATGTTACTGTTTCTTTAATTATTTGTTTGTAGTTGGATTTTGATACCTCATTGTTGCATGCTGTATCATAGACCTTATGACTGTATTATTGTTTGCAATTCAGGTTTAAACAATCTTACAACTCAGTAAGATTGTCATGTTCAGTATCCCAAAACCCGGAACAAAAGCCAAGGTTTCAGTCAACCGCCTTTCTCAGATGCCACCAGGTCTGAAACAAGGCTAGAGTTCAGGGCACACCAGGGAACTGGAACATGTGACAGGAGGAAGGGGGAGAGAATAAGTGTAGTCGAGGAACAGGCCAATAACAAATCAGTCAGCACAGTACAGAATCGGAATCCAGAAGGATAGACAATCAGGCAAAGGTTGATTCAGGCAGTGAAACAGCAATGCTCAGGGACAGGCAATGGTCAAAAGAACAGTGAATCAGACAAGTGCACACCCAGGAACTATCTCAGACTAGACCTATGTTGCGCAATGAGTCAGTTTATAATAGGGGGCTTTATAGGCAGCCTAATGGCTCACATGGATCATCTTTGGCCAGATAATCAACAGATGAAAAAAGTCATGCCTACTTGCAAATACAGTAATAGCAATGCACACAGCATAAAAAGGCAGATCTTGAGTTCAGCTCCAGGCAGAGAGTTACAAAGAGTGTGCCAGGTTTGTATAATTCATAATTTTTATTAGGATATTATGATGGAACTCAGAGGTAGAATGTAAAAGCCATTGTATTTATAATTGCAGGTACCTTACCTTATACTGTTTTTCAAGCTAACAAAGTCCTGAATCTTTGGTTTATGGATTGATTTATGGATTACATTTGTGCCAAGGCATGAACTTTAACTTTTCAAAGACCCCTTTAACCCAATGTTAAATATTAAAATAAAATATTATTACATGTTGTCTTTATCAGACATCAGCTTAAAGGTTTTCTATACACGTTCATTTTCCAGAAGAATTGAAGGGAATGCCCATATTGGCAAATGTTTTATGTTATCCATCTGTTTAGGCTACTAGAAATTTTATGGTGATGTCCTGGCTATCTAACAATCAAATTTCAAATATGTCAACCAACCAGATTAATTTGGCATAAAATGCACATGTGCAGATTTCACTTTGAGATAAAACACAAAATTAGGTTTCTGGGGTAGAAGAAAAACACTTTTTATACAATGTATAGAATCTATTAACAATTCAGTAATTGAAATGCTGTTTTTAGGGGATGAATCTGAATGATATATGTTTCACTTGAGCCACAGGGGGTATAGAAATGCTGAGTTACTGATAGCTATGTTTATGATTTTTTCTGACTTTTAAACCCTGCTATACGTACCTAAGAAATATAATGCACATGAGGACAGCATGAGAGTAACCAGCATTATCAGAACTAGAAGCAAAAGGATGGACCGTTTTGTTCTTGTAGTCTGGGACTCCTGGTGCCGCATATTTGTGCTTTCCCCTTTAACTTCTGTTGGATAAGAACAAAGAGCAATAATGTCATAAAGGTTGAAAACTAAAATTATTGATATTGCCTGCAGTACAAGGAGCAGGACAATGATTTTGCAATAAAGCTGAAACTCTAAAATTATGTAGACAAATGCAAGAAGTCCTCTGCACTCAACCCGTTATTAATATATTTAAGACATTGAGACATGTTGTGCATACAGCTACTAAAAATGCCGTACCCTTTAAACAACAGGGATTGTTTGTCCATATATTGCAATATATTTAAGCTGGCTAACTACGTCAAAGTCATCTCATATCTGGCCAGTCCTACTCTCAAATTGCATCTGATTCATTAAGAATTATATTACTTCATTATACATTTTACAAAGGGACTAAGTTTTACCTGCAACTTACTTGATGCTTTCAAAGAAAAACTCCCAAACATGGTTGCCCTTTTATTAGACGCCAGTGGGATCAACTGACTATAGCTGGGAGGGGTGGGAGCTGCAACAGGGAGCTGGTCACTGTTCCTGTATAACTATAAGAAACAAGGGAACGTTGTGCTCACCACTATCATTTAAAATCATTAGGCTGGGGTGCAATGAGGCTGTGACCACAAAATACATAAAGACAAATACAAGAGGTCCTCTGCACTCAACCCATTATCAATATATTTAAGAAATTGAGACATGTTGTGCATACAGCTGCTAAAAAAATGCCTTACCCTTTAAACAAAACAGGGATTGTTTGTCCATATATTGCAATATATTTAAGCTGGCCAACTACATCAAAGTCATCCCATATCTGGCCAGTCCTACTCTCAAATTACATCTGATTTATTAAGAATTCTCTCTTGTATTTGTCCATATGTATTTTGTGGTCACAGCCTCATTGCACCCCCACCTAATGTTTTTAAAAGACAGTGGTGAGCACAACTTTCCCTCGTTTGTTATAGTTCATAGAAACAATGTCCAGCTCCCTGTAGTAGCTCCCATCCCTCCCAGCTATAGTCAGGTGATCCCACTGGTGTCTAATAAAAGGGCAACCAAGATTGTGAGTTTTACTTTGAAAGCAGCAAGTAAGTTGCAGGTAAAACTTAGTGGCTTTGTACAATGTATAATGAAGCAATAGAATTCTTAATGAATCACATGCAATTTGAGAGTAAGACTGGCCAGATATGGGATGACTGACGTAGTTGGTCAGCTTAAATATATTGCAATATATGGACAAAGAATCCCTGTTGTTTAAAGGGTAAGGCATTTTTCAGTAGCTGTATGCACAACATGTCTCAATGTCTTAAATATATTGATAATGGGTTGAGTGCAGAGGACCTCTTGTATTTGTCTATGTGTATTTTGTGGTCACAGCCTCATTGCACCCCCGCCTAATGGTTTTAAAAGATAATGGTGAGCACAACTTTCCTTTGTTTGTTATAACTCTAAAATTATGGACAGAGTTCCTGT
This sequence comes from Xenopus borealis, assembly GCA_024363595.1. Taxonomy (NCBI): domain Eukaryota; kingdom Metazoa; phylum Chordata; class Amphibia; order Anura; family Pipidae; genus Xenopus; species Xenopus borealis. The sequence goes on from CM044436.1 coordinate 73,111,537, forward strand.
GAGATTTTATAAGAGTACACTAAATTACCTGTGAGATATATATATACACACACAGATGAAAACATACATTGCACCTTAATGCAGCCCCCTTTTACAGTAGTAGCATCAATTCTTTTGAGAAATGCATGTTCAACACCACCCTATTGTTTATGCCAATTTTGGCCTGTATTTCAAGCAGGCTGTGTATCAAGAGAGTGCAGTAATAACTTATAGATGAGCAATCTCTTGCCTATAGAGATTCACCAAATGAACCAAGCAAAATAATATTGATCGACTGTCAAAGTGAAATGTATGCTGAAAAAATAGCATAGTCTGGGAATCTTTTGTTGTGCTCCAAGAGAGAAGGACGAGAACTGCTGCTGTTGTAATATGGGAGCTTTATTTAATGTCATTATTTAGTCATAGTATGGACTTACGAAGGATATCTTGACTGTCACCAGTGCAAAGTTTTAGCTTGTTCAAATTATTCAGTGAATCAGCTGCATACAATTTGCCGTTTTCATCTAATGTCCGGAAGTCATTATTCAAAGAAGTATTCATTGTACCTACAAAGAAAATGTACAGACTCAAGATAAATAATAATTATACTAATAAAGCACTGACATGTTCAATGTCCCTAATGCATTCCGTTTATATGGGTTATTTGCTATATGTATATTTATACATTTGTGCTTACTTTTATGGTTCAGACTGTATACTTTGCAGCTAGGTGTGCATCCCACTAACTAGAAAACATTTTTTTGAAAGACTATTCTGAAAATGTTATCAATACTCATTCTAGCAATTGTTTCACCTGGTACAGAATGACTGTAGCTGGCCATGACAGCCTACTCACTCTTACTCCAGCCTCAGCCAGTGGGGGCTCAACAAACAGAACCAAATAGAGCTAATGGCTTATTTCTCAACTCAACAAAAACAACTCTGAATGATGCACTCAAAAATATGAAGACCTCTATAACCTCTTAAAATTTGAGTTTTTCTGATTATTCCTAGCGAAAGCAGTCCAATAAAATCAGCGCAGCTCCTATTGACTTCTGTAAGACCTTGGCAAATGTTACAAATCTTTGCATTAGAGGTTTTCGTGGTTTTTACACTTAATCTCAAATTTTTAAAGCTTTTAAGAAATATAGAAAAGACACAAATTTTTCTAGATTTGTGGAAAAAAATACAAATTAGTCTTTTTTCAACCACATGACCATAGGTAAAAATTTGAAACATAAGTGTTGGCATTTTTTGGTCTGGGCTTCAAATCATCTAGTCTTAAGGTAACCATACAAGGGTAGATATAAGCTGTGGATTCTGTTTTTTTTAACAATTTGGCAGCTTATCTGCACTTGTATGGGACCATCTGAAAGGCCTCCCCAACTGATATCTGGCCAAAATTAAATCTTATATATTGCGCTTGAACATACTGCTTTAAAAGAGACCATTCTAGCCATAGTGGACAAAGTATTGGGCTCCTTAGATTCTGCCACATTGCATATCTGCCTTTAAGAATAGTGGTAATTGTTTAACACAGACACCACGTCTTCAAAGGCATTAAATATTAATATTTTTACCTTCTTTGTTTATACATTATTTAATAGTTAAGTGAAGAATGGGATATATTTAGGGGGCCGATTTACGAAATTCACTTGAAATGATCGAAGTTAGATCGAATTCGGTCGAATAACGATCGTATGAATTTTTCGTTAAATCGTAAAGTGAAATTTGGCCTCTTCGATCATCGAATAAAGAATAGATCGAATGATTGGATATTCGATGATTGAAGGAATAAAAATTTTAATTCGACTGCCTACTTCGCCAGAATGAACCTACCGAATTGTAATAGAAGCCTAAGGGAAGCTGCCCATAGGCTTCTGACGCTAAGTCCTGTTCGAATACCATTTGTACGTTCGGAGCGTTCGAATCGTACAAATTTTTCGGACTCGGATCGGTATCCGATCCTATGACTTCGTCGAGAAATCGGATATCGAGCAAAATGATAGCCTAAAACAATTTGATAAGCATTCGATGGTCGAATGCTTATCAAATTTCGAATAGGATCGAGCAAATTTTGGTGATTAATAGTAAATTTGTCCCTTGGGGCAAATTTACTATTACTCCCAGAAATTAACTCGACCAAATTTGCAATTTGATAAGCATTCTACCATCGAATGCTTATCGAATAGCTTTAGGCTATCTTTTTGCTCGATATCCGATTTCTCAATGTATTCCTTTGCTCGGATACCGATCGTGAGAATCGTGAAATTTCATTCGAGCGTCTGAAAAGTTTGGCGAAGTAGGCAGTCGAATAACTTTAAAATTTTAAATCCTTCGATCATCTACTCGATATTCGATGGTCGAAGAGGCCAAATTTGCATATCCGATTTCACGAAAAATTTGTACGATCAGTATTCGATCGAACTTCGATCATTTCACGTGAATTTCGTAAATCGGCCCCCTAGTGTTTAAAATCAGATACAACTAATTCTGAGAGCTGCAGATCGACAGGTTTATGTTGCCCACTATGTCTGAAACTTTGCTAGACGGTTTATGCAGTGTAGACTAGCAGAGTGCATTGACAAAGAGACAGCCAATTTATAAACCAAAATATTGTAGAGTAAGTATATTGGGTGGATTTGCAGAATCCTTATTGCAGTGAGTATAAATGCCTTTTAAATGAATATGTTTTATTCTCTTTAAAGTGTTATGTATTCATTGCAGCATATTGATTTTTATCTGAAGCAAGCAAACAACAGATATTTCAAAGCCATATGCCTGAATACATTTCATTAAACATCAAGTACTGAAAACTGACAACGGCCCTTTGATTTTATTCTCCAAATATAAACAGCAAAAAGAATTACACAGGAACACACTTGAGTGGATTTTTTCCCCTGATCCCCAATTTATTCCTTAGCCAATACGAACGCTCTAAACAGAAATAAAGATAAAGTAGGCATTTATGTTCCAGGCTCTGCAAAGCACATTGAATGGAGATCAATAAAGGATATCAGAAATGATTAAAATTCCTCTCACTGGTAATGTTCCCCATGGGTTTAATGTGTAGGTTATGTATAATATAAAAATTTCTAGATTTAATAATGCAGGTTATTTATGCAAAGGAGTCAATTACTGTTTCAGAACAATAACAAATTCCTTTAAATATTTGCCCATTGGGATAATTTAGTACTGAGATGTTGAGCTTCTCTTTGTAATCCCACTATATAATATATAATAGAGAGAGCCCCATGCAACTGCAAACCTCTGTGCTGTACTCCTGGGTGCCAAATAAAGGCTGGTATTGAATATTTGGTAGCCTCTACATGGATTAGCAGCCTAAAGAAGGCTCTGTTTGGCAGTACACCTGTTGTTTGCAACCAAAATTTGCCTCCAACCCAGGAATTAAAAAATAAGCACCTGCTGAGGCCAAGGGGCTGGTGAGCAACGTATTGCTCCAAAACCACTTGTTGAGGATTACTGCATAGACAAAGTGGGTACTTAGGAAAACATTGAGGTGTCAGTCATCCTGCTATAGTTTTTTTAGGATAGCAAGCAACTGTTTGCCCCAACTTTAAACTTCAAATGGCTCTATGCTTCCTTAATCTTGAGATGTATTTTTGTTTTTATATAAAAGCCAGACATTTGTTAGTATTTATTTTGTTGCTGTTTAAAAGGCACCTTCAATATGTTGAATTTACGGTGGCATTTATCAAACAGCCAAAGCAATGAATCACACCTCAGTGATAAACAGGTATTTGGCTTCCGGTTCTAAAAATAAAGCTTAAAGCTGTAAACTGACAGAGAAGTAGGTCATTAAACAGATTGCTCCTAGCCACCAGGGGACCTACATGGAACCTTTTAACTCCAGTGACAGATTTATAAACAAACCTCTCAATTGTAGTTTAGTTTCAGCTTTAAGATTGTTTTATGGTACTTCATCTTTAATGGCATATTGATGCCAGAAGCCGAGTGTGTCGAATACCTGAACTAGCCATCACAGTTCCTAAATCATACCCAGTAAAATAATCCCCTCTCCCTGTCAAATCTGTTACAATTGATTCTCTTCCTCAAATTTGTTTTTCAGAGTATACAGGCAACAGTTGAAACATATCAATTTTTTTATTTCTCCACCAACTGATGTTAATTAACACTCCTGGAGCCATGTTACATGCACAAATGATTAGAGATTGCTTCTATCAATTAACTGCAGATGTTATAATCGGGAAAATAACCCAAAGGAAGTCTCACTGTGCCCACTAGATATAAGATGTGATAGATAAATCTCACATATGACCCATGAAATACCAATAGCGTAAATGTCAGATTAAGTCTTCAGCTAGTCAAAGATCACAGGGGACTCAACTCAGTTGAATCGGAGACCAGAGAGGTCAGTGTTTACTAAAGTCACGTTGACATTGTTTTTAAGGATTAAAAGATTTTGCTTAAGGTTATGCACATCATTAAAACAAAGCCGCTGCTCTATTACTCATATAAGTTTTGGTTTCCAATGAATGAAAAATATTACAAAACCGCACTTAGCGTTTTTTAATTCTCCTACATACTGATTTATAATATTAAAAACACACCTCCCAGTATCCTTAATTACAGTCATTATAATGCTCTGTGCTGTGTTAAATCAGACATAATGGGAGAAATGCAAATTCGCCTGTCTCAATCTAATATTCTTTGGTGGGCTTTTATTGCATTGCGGATCCTAATGGCGCATTGCAAACCTTTAACACCTGCTTTGGAGTTTAGTTAAATATTTTGTTGCAAAAAATGGTTTGCGATTGCGAAATTTTATCACATGCACTTCTAACATTCGCAAAAGCAATTTGGTTGCAAATGTTGCAAGGAAGTCATTGAGTTCTTTAATCGGTCCAAAACGGTGCAATGGTTGGTTACATTCGCAATGGTGTTTGCAAACATCTTTTTGTATTAATGAAACATATTACATTCCCCCAAATATATATTGTCCACTGATGTAAGAAGGTGACATTGAATGGCCTATAGAAAATTACCATTTTGATAAAGTGTTGCTTTTGGTATTTTTTAATGTACTGCTGAACAGGGGAATTGGCCTACCATTAAACATGGGATGGTATGGGATTCCTTATCCGGAAACCTGTTATTCAGGTTTACAGAAAAGTCATCTCCCATAGACTCCATTCAGGCCCGGATTCGTGGAGAGGCCACCTAGGCCCGGGCCTAGGGTGGCAGGATTTTAGGGGGCGGCATGCTGCCCAACTACACCCACATTGGTTCAGAAATTTAAATTTCCCATGTGACAATTCCCATTGCTCCATCCCGTTGATGAAAATTTGAGCAAATAAAAGGGAGTGGTCAGGGGGACAAATGCACCCGCTAGGTAAATCCGGCCCTGACTCCATTCCAATCAATTAATTCTGATTTTTAAAATGAATTTCCTTTTTCAGTATAATAATGGGACAGTACATTGTACCTGAACCCAAATAAGATACTGTATTATTAATGCTTAATGGAAGCAAAACCAGCCTATTGGGTTCAGTTACAGGCAGATTTATCAAGGGTCGAAGTGAAAATTTTAATTTAAAAAAAATTTGATTTTGAGCTATTTTTGTGTATTTCAAAATTTATCATGTACTGTTTTTTTTTTTTTATTCGACTTCGACCATTCGCCATCTAAAACCTGACGAATTGCTGTTTTAGCCTATGGGGTACCTCCTAGAACTAGTTGTAAATATCACTCCTATGGCACGTCAGGTAGGAAGTGAGTTTATATAAAATAAGCAAGCTACTGACCTATATTATGCAAATACAAGTTAAACTTAGTTTCCTTCTTCACCCTATCATTTTTATATTTAAAAGTTGCATTATTCACTCCAGTAGTGTGTAGTGCTTGAGCCCATGCTGAAAAACTCACCATTACATTATAATATCATTGCGAAGGGGTTTATCAAAATCTGAAAAAATGTTTTTCCATGTTTTATCTTCCTGACTCTTATTTGCATATGCAAATTAGGATTCTGGTTTGGTTCGGTATTCACTGAATCGTTCATGAAGGATTCGGCCGAATCACAAAAAGTGGATTCAGTACATCCCTAAAATTAAAAATTGGATATTATGTTCATAAAGCATGCTCGAAAATCAGTTACACAGATATATTCTTGCCTCTAAAGTTTCTAAAATTCTGAGAATTTAATATGAGTTAGGAGATGAATGATATGAGATGTGGAAAGGTTTAGAAGGGATTTGTGTACAGTAAAAAGTATAAGATGTGTATTTCAATATTTGCTTATCTTTTTAAACAGTTATACCCTCCTCAGAAGATATGTGAATCCCTTATAGGATTTTTGAAGTTCCCCATTGGATCAGCAGAAGATACAGAATGTGTGTTCTTTCTCAGCGTATTCATACCCAGCTTTTATTACAGTCCCTCCTCCATTATAAACTCCTCTGATTAAAATGTTGTAATTAGACCTTAGATCATAAAAAGTACTTATTTCAATTCAGAACATCTTTTTTTCATTATCATCAGCTTATTAAAGTCCACTATGGCACTGTACATCTCATTCTGTGTTATTAAGCACTTAAGTTCCCCTTTCAACCAAACTGCAGTGTTTAATTAGATGGAATCTTTTTTTATAATAACAATAAAACTAATATAGTTGTTTAAACTTCTAAATTACTTGAATATGCTAATTTAACTAAAGTATGTAGCAAATTAACATAGTCTCACATACTATAAGTAAAATGTAAACCCAGTATTTCTTGTTTCTCTGTCACCCTTGGATTCATGTTCTATTTAGACATCATCCTTTGCTCAGATCACATTGAGAATAACACGGACCATCTGCTGTGTAGTGAGTAATACCTTGTATTAAAAATCCTATACTTGGCATGTAGCAATATGGTTGAACTTGAGGTATGAATAATACTAAATGTGCCCCCTCCTGTGTGACTTTTGTGCTATAAACAGGCCCAGAACTAAGGGAAGGCCACAAAGGCCTGGGACTAAGGCAGCAAAGTTTTAGGGGTGTCATGTTGCCCACTCACCACAATGATGGAGCTGCGGCAGCTTTATTGTATCTCTGGTGAGACTCCTGTTTCCTTCGGTAGAGGGCAATTACAAGAGATCCTCTGCACTCAACCCATTATCAATACTGTATATTAAGGACATTGAAAGATGTTGTGCCTTAAGCTACTAAAAATGCCTTACCCTTTAAAACAAAACAGGGATTGTTTGTCCATATATTTAAGCTGGCCAACTACGTCAGTCATCCCATATCTGGCCAGTCCTATACTCAATTTTCATCTGATTCATTAAGAATTCTATAACTTCATTAAACATTTTACAAAGGGACTAAGTTTTTCCTGCAATTTACTGGCTGCTTTCAAAGTAAGACTCACAAACACACTTGGTTACCCTTTTATTGGCCCCAGTGGGATCACCCACGAGGCTCTAGTTCTTACTGTCCTTCAGAACAGACACTAAAGGCAGGCTATACAAAGTCACAAACAAAAGCATTACAATCCTACATCAACTTTTTTTTAAAAGCTCATGCATAGCATAGTACATGGAAATACTTACCTATATGTGATGTCATCAGTGCTAGAATAATTTGAGATGAGATTCCACCAATAAAAGGAATATTTAAACAGTGTGCATAGTAATCCCTGGTTAGTCACAGATCTTCCTGTTTAGAACAAGGGCAGATTAGGTTGTGTCTGGAACTGTTACGGTCTTTAGAGACTATATTTAGTTAGCCCATAGCTGCATGCTCAGGTTACCGACCACAATACACACAGGCAGCATAACAATGTCTTTCACAAACAAAACTGTAAATAGTTTTTGAGAGGACAGTTTACCATGTTTATCAGTGTACTGCTGGCAAAAGGTTTATTGGCTTGAATGAAGCAGGTAATTGTATTGTGCAGCTAACACATTTTTATATCCACTCTAACACCCAATAGTTTTACTCATGACAGATGCTCACAGTGCCACATATTTTGGTATTACAAAATCTGTTCCGTCATCACTTGCATTATATGCATCAGTTTAGAAGAGAGCCAAGAAGTAAGTGTGGTGCATGCCCTGTGGATGATGGCAGTGCATTGCAGACTGAACATTCCCAGTTTAGCATCTCACCCTACTATTGAGACATAAATGATCATTTTAGCGGTGTGATTGCCTTAGCAGACCCTGTAGAAAATTATTATGCATCTGCAGTATCATCATCACCATCATCCTGAAGTCCTACATCAGTCCCGCCCTGTAACAGTTATCCAAGTTCTAAGTCTCAAAATGATTATTGCATTTTGCATATATAACAAGTTGGTGAGCCTCCTCCTTTCTTTGTGGGGTGTTGCACATACACAAAAAGTAAACAAAAATCTTTCACTTCACTTCAGAAATCTCTTGCTCACAAGTATCCCAGCTGGTGAAGTTATTTGCCAACAAGAGCATCAGCTTGGGGTATCTGGTAAGGGATTAGAATCTTTGCTGGATACCCAAACATTTGACATTACCCCATGGACCTTACCTTCGCCTTAAGGATCATACCTCAAAGTCCCAGTAAATATGGGGTGATGGATCATAGGTCAGAAGATGTTATTTACCTACAACCCACGGCGATAATCTTGGTTATGGAAGCAGTCAGTGGATGAGAATGGCTTTGACAAGGCCAAAACCATCAAAAGCACAATTTCAGCCCTAAGAAATTACAGCAAACCACAATGTCACTTGGACAGCAAGTTTAGTTGTGCTATCTGCCACCAAGGCCTTAAAAAAAAAATTGAACTGCTCTCCATGTAAATCTTTTTTATTCTAAAGAGTTAAAATAACCATTAGTCTACATGCTGCACAATATCCTTTAGCAGTTCAGACGATATTCTGAAAGTTACAGTTCCATTGGCCGCCCCTTGCACAGGATCTAGTGCACAAGAAATCCTATGTCCATGTTTTTCTTAGAGCTGACAGGATCTGCCATGGTTCAAATAAGCTCTTATAACAGCTGAAAACAGGATTCAATGCCTCACATTTCACTCTTGTAATGAAATGTGAATTATCTACTGTATACTCTGCTGTGCTCATTCATAGTAACATAGTAAGTTAGGCTGAAAAAAGACTCACGTCCATCAAGTTCAACCTTTTTTTATTTTAACTGCCTAACTGCTAGTTGATGCAGAGGAAGGCAAAAAAAAACCCCATCCGAAGCCTCTCCAATTTGCATCGGGGGAAAAAAATCTTTCCTGACTCCAAAAAGGCAATCGAACTAGTCCATGGATCAACTTGTATAATGAGCTATCTTCCATAACAGTGTATTCCCTCACTTGCTAAAAAGCCATCCAAACCTCTTCTTAAAGCTATCTAATGTATCAGTCTATGCAACAGTTTCAGGGAGAGAATTCCACATCTTCACAGCTCTCACAGTAAAAAAAAACCCCTTCCGAATATTTAAGCGAAACCTCTTTTCTAAACGGAATGGGTGACCTCGTCTCAGCTGGAAAGACCTACTGGTGAATAAAGCATTAGAGGGATTATTATATGACCCTCTTATATATTTATACATAGTTATATCACCCCTTAAGCACCGCTTCTCCAGCGTAAACATCCCCAATTTGGCCAGTCTTTCCTCAGCCAAGATTTTCCATACCTTTTACCAGCTTAGTTGCCCTTCTCTATACCCTCTCTAATACAATAATGTCCTGTTTGAGTGAGGGAGATCAAAACTTGACGGCATAGTCTAGATGTGGCCTCAAGTGCTCAATAAAGTGGAAGAATGACCCCCTCCTCCTTTGACTCTATGTACAGCTCAATACCTTATTGGCCATTGATGCTGCTGACTGGCATTGCTTGCTACAGCCAAGTTTATCATCTACAAGGATTCCAAGGTCCTTTTCCATAATGGATTTGCCTAGTGCAGTCCCATTAAGGGTATAAGTGGCTTGAATATTTTTACATCCCAGGTGCATGACTTTACATTTATCAATATTGAATCTCATTTGCCACTTAGCTGACCAGATTGCCAGTTTGTCAAGATCCTGTTGCAAAGATGCCACATCCTGGATGGAATTAATTGGGCTGGATAGTTTTGTGTCATCTGCAAACACTGATACATTACTTACAACACCCTCCCCTAAGTCATTAATGAACAAGTTAAATAAAAGTGGACCCAATACGGAGCCCTGAGGGACCCCACTAAGAACCTTACTCCAAGTAGAGAATGTACCATTAACAACCACCCTCTGTACCAGATTCCCTATCCATGTGCAAACTACTTCATTAAGCCCAACAGGCCTTAGTTTAGAAAGCAGTCGTTTGTGGGGCACGGTATCAAACGCTTTGGCAAAATCCAAATAGATCACATCTACTGCCCCCCCCACTGTCCAGCATTTTACTTACCTCATCATAAAAAGCAATCAAATTTGACTGGCATGACCTATCCTTTTATAAAGCAATGCTGATTGCTGCTCATGCCATTCTCCGATTGCTGCTCATAATGCCATTCACTAGGACACAATTTTGAATGTGATCCCTTAACAAGCCTTCAAATAATTTGCCCACCATAGATGTCAAACTTACTGGCCTATAATTGCCAGGCTGAGATCGTAATCCATTTTTAAATATTGGGATGACATCAGCTTTCCTCCAATCCATAGGCACCATACCAGATGAAAGTGAATCTGAGAAAATCAGATATAGGGGATGGTCTAAAACTGAACTAAGCTCTCTTAGAACCCGTGGATGTATACCATCAGGCCCTGATTAAGTGGCCAAAATTTCTTTGAAAAGTTAGTTCCAAACGTGTAAATCCATGGAAGCATACCAAGGATTTCTCTGGTCACTGTAAAACCTCCGGGCAGAGAAGTTAAAAAAACCATACACCAAAATGAATACTTGTATATTTTATATTATAGTATATACTGCGTGATATATTAAAGAATCTTACAAAACACTAATATTTAAATGTTATCCTTTACCTCAAGCCCCCATTTTTTAATGGTCTGTGTTCCCTCTGATCACCTGACCAGAAATACTGCATCTATAACAATGGTCTGTTAATTGACACATCTTGCCCAACATGTAGTTTGTGTGCACTTTTGAATCGTAGGACTCCTTAGTTCTTAAAGGACAGTTTTCTATGAAGGACTATGCAATGGCACATATATTAATGGTACTGGATGTAATAAAGCAGGGCTTTACATATAAGGGGTATAGTTTTCCTTTAATATTAAGTGTAAGAAAATATTTTAAGGAACTGGTTAAAATAAAGGCAAGGTATTAAATTAATACATTGATCAAAGGCAAATAAGTATACTATAATAGGGTAAAGTGGATTGGCATAATTCTGTGCATTTCTCAGGACAGCTATTTTACAAATATTTATAACATTGAATTAAACAGATCAATACGTGACGGTGTCCAACCCATTATTCAATGTACAAATCAAAAATACTGATAGGGTCAAAAGTAATACATTCGTGCTAAAATACTTCAGTTAGTGAATATAAACTAAAAACAGTAGTGAAAACCTTATAAGCAAGCATCAAGCAATCTACACAACAGAATGCAATACCAACAAAGCAGAATTTATTATTAAAGTTTATATAGACCAGTTTTATTTTTTGCTGGATTATTATGATAAGTTATATGTGACTAAATATGACAGGAACAAAAAAAAAAAAAAAAAAAAAAAAAAAAAAAAAAAAAAAAAACAGATACACAAGCCCATTAACAACATCAACATTAACAAAATAATCAATACACCACACCAAATTTCATTACACCGTAGAAAAAACTAAATCAGATTAATAATGGTTTTGTTAGAATAGAAGTGCTGGTGGTATATTAGTTTGCAATAGTATATACCCTAGTCACTACACAATTGATAGGGCATATTAAAAAAGTTTTACACATTGATACCATATAAATATAGCTTACAGAACTGCCATTTCCTGCTAATGAGCAACTGAAAGCACCCAAAACATGACATTTACATGTGATCGCCACACCACTTCCCAGTAACTAGAAGAACAAAATTTTGTTTTGAACTTGTGTAGTAAGCAGGAATTCCACTGGCTAATTTAGTAGAACTCGCCGACATCAACTCTCTTGTCACGCAGTTTGCTTCTTGCCTTTGTTCGAGCTTTGAATGCAGCAGAGTTGTTCAAGTGCTGATGGAAGAGAAAAAAATGTTATGCATGTGATTCAGTCCCAAAAAAAAAAAAAATCAACAGCAGCACAGCAATTTCTAGAGCAAGTCAAGTTCTAAGCACCAATTATACAGTACTGAAAAGAATATAGCCCTTTAAGACCAAAGGTAAGAAAACTGGAAATACATAAACACAAGCATTTCAATCTGTGGCTCTTCGTTATAACTGTATTATCAACATGTATCTCTATAGCGCTAACATATTCCGTAGTACTTTAATAAAGACATTTTTAAAAGAGGATTTTAAGAATTTTTGCACAAAGCAATGCAGCAACATAAGATAGTTTGGATAAAAATGTTTTATCAGAGTAGGAAAGCAATTTTAAAGAAACCTGTATAGAACCATTTATGCCTTTGTTCAAAGTGAATATAAGGACATGTATTGTGCTGAAAAGTTTTGTTCACCTTTGAGAACTATTCTGAGACAATTTGCAATTGGTTTTTATTTCATATTTATGGTTTTTGGGTTATTCAGCAGCTCTCCAGATTGCAGTTTCAGCATACTGGTTGCTAGTGCCACATTACCCTAGCAAACATGTATAGTTGTGCTCAAGTTTACGTACCATGGCAGAATTTATGATTTGTTCCCAATTTTTCAGAGATTATGAATAACACAAAAACCTTTCTTGCACTCATGGTTAGTGGTTGGCTGAAGCCATTTGTCGTCAAACAACTGTGTTTACTCTTTTTAAATAACAGTTTATTGCCACCTTTAACATCAATGACAGCTTGAAGTCTTTTGTGGTAGTTGTGGATGAGGCTCTATCTTTCCAGATGGTAAAGCTGCCCATTCTTCCTGGAAAAAAGCCTCCAGTTCCTGTAAATTCTGTAAATGCACGTTTGAGGTCTCCCCAGAGTGGCTCAATGATATTGAGATCAGGAGACTGAGATGGCCACTCCAGAACCTTCACTTTATTTTGCTGTAGCCAATGACAGGTTGACTTGGCCTTGTGTTTTGGATCATTGTAATGTTGGAATGTCCAAGTACATCCCATGTGCAGCTTCTGGGTTGATGAGTGAAAATATTCCTCCAGTATTTTTTGATAACTTACTGCATTAGTTTTGCCATCAATTCTGACCAAATTTCCTGTAGCTCACACATCCCCAAAACATCAACAATGCACCATCATGTTTCACAGTAGGAATGTTGTACCTTTCATCATAGGCCTTGTTGATTCCGCTCCAAATGTAGCGTTTATGGTTGTGGCCAAAAAGTAAAATTTTAGCCTCATCACTACAGATGACTGTGCCAGAAGGTTTGAGGCTTGTCTCTGAGCTGTTTGGCATATTGTACACAGGATACTTTGTGGCATTTTATTAGTAATGGCTTTCTTCTGGCAACTCCACCATGCAGCCCATCTTTCTTCACATGCCTCCTTATTGTGCATCTTGAAACAGTCACACCACATTTTTTCCTGTCCTGTATTTCACCTGAAATTATATTTTATTCCTTGCATCCAAAACTATTTTTCTGGCAGTTGTGGCTGTAATTTTAGTTTTATTTGGTTTGGTTTCTACATAACCCCTAATTTTCCAGTTCTTAATTAGAGTTTGAACACTGCTGATTGGCATTCTCAAATCCTCAATTGATATTTTCTTATATACCTTTTCCCGCAGATCCTTTAGCAATTATTTTGCTTTCCACTTGACAAAAAACATCAGTGCAGCACCAGATGAAAGATGCAAGGGTCTGTCAGGAGTCCAGAAAATCACTGACCTTTTAAACACACCCACTAATTACAACCAAACAGATCCCAGATGAAGAGTGTTACCTTTAAAGGAGAAGTCAACCTATAATGGGGTAAACGCCATGCCCCCCCCCCCCGGCTTACCAATTCTCTGCATGCGCTCCCCTTCTGAGATGGCGACAATCCAACATGCGGCGCTCAATTTCTCCTCCCTGCCTGAGCGCCGCACGTTGGATCATCGCCATATCACCATCTCAGAAGGGGAGCGCATGCAGAGAATTGGTAAGTAATTTCTTATTAAAAACTTGCAGATTTTAAAGATTTCTCTGTTTTCCTTTATTTTTGTTAAACAAAAAAAAATGATGCTAGGCTTCCTTTAATAGCCATTGTAATCATTTTGTGTCAAGTTATGTGCATGTTATCAGGCCAAATCACCAGGGTATGTAAACTTTTGATCATCTGGGTAGTTTGTGTAGTGATTATGATTTAAAAATAAACAGTTTGACAATAAATGGTTTCAGCCAACCACTAACCATGAGTGAAAGAAAAGTTTTTGTGTCATTAATATTCTCTGAAAAATGGTTAAATCATCAATTCTGCTAGGGTATGTAAACTTGTGTGCACAAATGTATTCATTTGAATAAGATAATAGAATATGAGAAGACCTGAACAGAAAGAGGGGTAATAATACCAATAACAGAAAATTTGTTGCTTTACAGAGCATTTGTTTTTAGATGGTGTCAGTGACCCATTTGAAAGCTTGAAAGAGTCAGAAGACAAAGGCAAATAATTAAAAAACTACAAAAAATAATGAATTGAAAAGTTGATTAGAACTGGTCATTTTGTAACTTACTAAAAGTTAACTTAAGGCTGGGGACAGACAGGGAGATTCGGGGAGATTCTGTCGCCTGGC
>CM044436.1:73128102-73139574 GCA_024363595.1 Xenopus borealis
AAAAAAAAAAAACATGTTTTTCCATGACAGTTTCCCTTTAAGGTAGAAAGTGAAGTTTTGGAACAAACTTCATGTTGGTTGGAAAAAACATTTGAAGTTACTGAATGAAATCTGATTGGCTGTTGGCTCCACCCAATAGAGTCCCCTATTGACCAACTGTGAAGAGTTTGGGGACCCTGGCATTAATGCAGCAGGTTAAATTTCCACATCGAAAGTAAATAGGAAAAATCTGGTGTGTGCCGCCTCAAACAGACATGCTTCACTAGAGGACACAAGTGTGGAAAGTTTGGGTGTTCTAGGAGAATCATTTAAAAAAATTGGGAGGCGCTAAGAATAAAATTAAGCAGAAGAATAAGCAAAAAACATGACTTTCAAACCAACACAATAAAACTGCTACTCAGGGGAACTATTGCAAAAATTTAAATGTTATATAAGTTTCAGCATACTGAAATAAGAAACTTTCAAAATACAACAAATTAAATATTCTGCAGTGTCAGTTAGTCATTGACCATTAGGTCCAATAAATCAAATAGGGGGCTTCCTTTCCCAACAGATATATTAGAGCTCACTCAAATAACAGATTCCAGAACAAACAAAATCTAACAAAAGAACTGCCTTTAGCACAAATCCTGCATGTAGAGAGACAGGATGTCTGGTGATTTTAATAGAGCGAGCTCTAATACATCTTCCAGGCAAAAGCAGCCCCCTATCAGATATATTGGATCTAACTGTCAACTCCCCAACTCTTGAAGACCAAATGAAGAAACAGATGCTGAGAGGAATAGTGAATATAAAGCAGATTATTTCAGAAACAGTACATAATTTTAAATTGATTGTACATAGAAAGTTTCTTATGTTCTTATAATGAAGCTTTATAATAAAAAAGCTTAAATTCACATTTTCGTGATAGTTCCCCTTTAAAGTAACTTCTGCATTGAACTGGAATGTACCATTCTAGTACAAGGTCATGGATGTTTAAAATGTTAACTGCATTTTAACATACTATTTTCTCCTCTACAGACCAGGATAAACTTTGTACAAAGCCTAAACAAAAGCAGCATCAACTACTCATTGATACAGACTTACCCTTTCCTCACGGGATACTTTCATTGCTTTTATAGTGGCAGTATCCAGTAGTAGTGGTGGGCCAAGCTCAAATATACTGCGCAGAAATACATTGGTCTAGAGAGAAAGTAATTGGTGTAAACCATGGAAAAACATGTCATTTTATGTGAAGTATAAACTTATTGACCTTTACCCAACAAACATTCTAATGTATTCTTAAACTATGCCAAGCATTTTCTCCATATATATTTATATTACTATTCTATATTTTATGCAGTACTGGAACAGACTCCTGAAACAAAGAATTTAACAGACCTGGAGGAAAACTTGACTTTTCACCAAAGAAAAGGAATAAACAAGGAATGCTTTCAGTTGCAACTATGTTTATAAATACATTTGAAATCACTTTTCAAAAAGTATATTGGGAAGCTGCTTAGAATTCCATTTTCTTTATGCAAAACGTAAAAAGAAATTGGTTGGAGATTGACTTTAATAAAGGAATGGTATACAATCACCCAAGAAATCTCCACAAAAGCTGACTATCTACAGTTAGGACTGTCATGGGTAGAATAGTAACAATGGGCAGGGTTTGGGTGGAGCAGGAGAAGACAAACAGCCATACAGGGCTCCAGGGTTAATTATGACAAATATGTATTCATTTTTCTGCTTTATCTTCATTAAGAGAATCATTTTGGCTCCAGAAGTAAGGTTAGCATGCTCATTCAGCACCCTGCAAAATTATGCCAAAATAAAAACCATATCTGCTCTACATCTTAAACGTTTAATGTTCTGCTAAGTGTGATGGCACATTGGGAGATTTGCTGGCCATGGTTAAAGAAAATCTATACCCCTCAAACAATGTAGGTCTCTGTAAAAAGATATTGTATAAAAAAAGCTCATTGAAAACCCTGCATCATGTAAATAAACCATTTTCATAATAATATACTTTTTTAGTAGTATTGTGCCATTGGGTAATCCTAAATAGAAAATTGCCATTTTAAAAAACAAGGCCCTCCCCTGGGATTGTACGATTCACGGTGTACACAAACAATCCAAACACATTAGATCACATGAGCCAATTAAGAGTTCTGTTTTTGCTTCCACACTTCTTCCCGTCACAGTTAGAACTGAAATATTTCTGGTCAGGTGATCTGAGGCAGCAACCAGACCATAATGAAATGGTGGTTCAAGGCAAGAGATGTTAAAGGAACAGTTCAGTGTAAAAATAAAAACTGGATAGATAAAAAAAATTTCCAATATAGTCAGCCAAAAATGTAATGTATAAAGGCTGGAGTGACCAGATGTCTAATATAATAATTAGAATCCAACGTTCAGCTCTTAAACTTTGAGTTAGTCAGCGACTTGAAGGGGGTCCACATGGGACATAACAGTTCAGTGTTTGCTATTGATCATCAGTATTCACTAACTATATTAGAAACATTTTTTATTTAACCATTTTTTATTTTTATACAATTCCTTTAAATATATACTCCAGTTTGGTGAGATTCTTTAATGACACTTAATATGATATAAACTGTTGCTTAAGTATTCAATTTGAGGGTAAAGTTTTCCTTTAAATCTTTGATGCAGCAGGCTTTCTGTCTCCTGAAAACACGTTCACATCAGCAACAATGTAAGTCACTAGTGGAAAAACAGGCATTGTTTCAGCTTTCTAAAGTCACCCAAAGTTGAAAGAGGAAAACACCTGACTTTGAAAAATCCAAGCAACGTGTAGGTTTTTCCACAGTGATTTACATTGCCAGTGGGAAAGAATTTTCAGGAGGAGATCAGTCTCCTTCAGTGGTACATTTTACCACAGGAAAAATCTCCCTGTGTGCCATTGCCCGAATAGTTTCCAAAGAGGGTTGAAGATAAGGATATATAAACCAGCTTTAACTTGTAAACTTACCAGAAGGTGATACTGCATTCCAGATCCAAAAAGTTCCTTAAAGGTACTATATGTAAGTCGCTTAACCCAGCTGTCTATATGCATGCGTTCCCTTCCAAATCTTATCATTTCTGCCTGAAAGTCCCCTTCCTGGTAAATGATAGAAATGGTTTACAGGAGGTTTGTAAGGTATCAGAGTATTTTACAAAAACACAAATAGAGCTAAAACTTAAAAAAAGAATAATTCTGTAAACCAAGATTGCATTAGTACCTTCTTGCAATATGCATACATTGTTAGAGAAAGGCGTGTACACCTTGGGTGAGTAGATTGCTTAATCTCAAGGACATTGATGGACCAAAAATCTTAATCTGTGCACAAATATTTAGACCTTATAGTGTTGCTTTAGCTTTTAAAGGGGTTGTAAAGCAAAAGCCCAGTAACTGAAATACGAGGTGTAAGAGTACTGGAATGATCACAAAATATGGACCTTTAAATAGCTGTTGAGCCAATCTTGCTTTTAGGAGTCTAAATAGAAAAAACACAAGAAGGAATGTATACTGTAAATCAGTGGTTCTCAACCTTCCTAATGCTGCGACCCTTTAATATAGTTCCTCATGTTGTGGTGGCCCCCAACCATAAAATATTAAAATATTTTCATTGCCAGCCCGGAGCAGATTGTTAGGAAAGTACAGGAGACAGCGTGGCTGCATAAAGGTATGTTTCCCGTGCGTAGTGCGGCAAAAATTTTTTTGCCACACCCATTTTGTGGCCATACCCTAATTACCATGTTAATTTTACAAATTTTAATTGGGCAGGGAGAGCTGTATGGCGGTCCCTTCTAACGGGATATAGAAAGTTGTAGTGCAACTGGCTTCCCTACACAGGTTACTGAACTACAACTCCCAGCACCCGGAGAGCTACAACCTTGCCCCAGGGCTAGTGAGGAGAGAGATGAACCTGCTCCTGGAACCCCTGTGAAAGGGTCGTTCGACCCCCAAAGGGGTCCCGACCCCCAGGTTGAGAACCGCTGCTGTAAATGTTCACATTATCTAAAATTTTGCTAATATTTTAAGTTAAGATCCATTTTTAAAAATCAGCCTTTGTGGCTACATAGGCTTGTATAAAGGGTACTGTGGAAATAACTTGGGTAGTAGATAAAATGTATTCTGAGGAATACTGTAATGGATATTACCTCTATAGCTCGAAGGACATCTCGAAAAACAGATCTCTGCTTTCTTCTGTCTGTCTTTGCTCTGTGTTTATTGCAGTCTGTAGACAAAGATTTTAACGTTTGGGTCAAGGGTTCCAAATCTTCAAAATAAAAATCCTGATAGAAGTAATTGAGAATAAATAACAAACGTTATAAACAAGTGTCACTTCTCATTTAAGGAATAGAGCAAACATTTAACCATGCACTACATGAATGTGTCACACCTGAACTTGTCAACTTGTCACTTTAATTTTCAGTATACCATTTAATTACAAGCTTATTGCATGCGGTTTAGTCATTAAAACTGGTATAGGCATTCCAAACACCAAAAATATATTGGAAATGTTACAAAGTTACTGAAGGACAAGGCTAATGGTTAATACAGATCTGCAAAGCCAGATGTAGGTTGAAACGAGAGGTTTACAATCCCTCATGCTAAGCTCTTCCTTTTAATGGGCTTTCAAGTCTGAGGTACCAAATAATTCAGACAGCACCAGTAAGGGTAATGAAATATTTTATCTGCTGGCACTGAAAACTCCTACAGTATCTACTCCAATTGCACATTTTTTGTGCAGAAACCAAGCCAGGAGTTCAACAGATGTTATGTCCAGAGGATGTGTTCGGAATATGCAGAAGAGATGAAAATCGACTGGGGCATCTTTAGAGGAACAGATCTTAACTTATAAAGGGATATGGTGGTCAGGGGCTGCTACAGAATTCTAAAGGAGAACTGTGGGGACATCACATGTTCTCTTTTGAAGAATAATCAACAGGATGCATGTTTAATTAGTCCTCCCTATCATATGCCAGTTGCCTAGAGTTGTTTTGGCATCTTTATTAATAACTACTTTTCCATCCACAGCATTCCTAATAACAAAACTAGACAATTTTTAATGAAGGCTTAAAGAGGACCTGTCACCTTGAGACATGAGTAAAATATTTCTTTTCCCTCCTTAGTTAAACCCTTTAGTCAGCTGTTTTTGTCTATATCTGAAACGGATTAGAAAATATCCTACATGTAAAAAGTGCTTCATAGGCGCTGCCATGTTTAAACAGGACCCCTTTGTTTTCCGTGTGTGGGCTGTGCCAAACTGCCAAATCTCATTCATGCTTAGTCAGAGTATACTCTATAATAGACAAGCTCTATATAACTCATGTCACACCAGGACTTGATATTCTATGGGAATTATTTGAAACACCTTCTATTGTTCTATTCAGATTGTGTGGGCTACTCCAGCCACTAACAACTGCACAAACCGGTGATATTGTGAGAGGAGTCTGCAGGACTGATTCTACCCATGATGCTTTGCTCTCCTGACTTTCTGGAAAGTCAGGGCTTCAGTTAGTGTCTCATGGACATTTGAAAAGTAGTTATAAATTGAGAATTAGTGAGATTTGAGCATAATAAATAGGGGTATGTGGTTTGTTTTAAAAGTTTTATTTCCTTCCTAGTGTTAACTCAATCATGACAGGTTTCCTTTAAGAGCAGAGCATAACAGTATATTTATACTACTAGAAAATAAAAAAAAATCCTTAAAGGATAACAAAATAAGATAGTAATTTATCTTCATTGGATATATTTAAAGCATTTGATACGATATGTTGATATAGATCAGATTAGTGCCAAAACAAAAAGCCAAGTAAAAAAAAAAATTACTCACTGCATCTGCTTCACGTGCCAGCTCAAACAAGAGGGCCAGAGTCTCCCCAGCAGCAATTCTCATATTCACATCACCACAAGAGAGCAGCCGAGGAAGCTTACCGAGATGTCTGAAAAGTACACAATCCAGTTAGTCATTGATATATAAAAAAAACTCACACTAAGTAGTTTCTAGGCACCTCTGTAAATGCTACAGCCAATGTCTAACCTATATAAAATTGGTAAGTATATGTAACTAGAAGCGTTCACTGCATCTACACAGGAAATTCTGGAGCCCAGTACAACATTGTAGGGTAACACTTTCCACGATATGCAACCTTTGGAACTGTAACAGAACACAAGATGTGAAGAATTACAGCTCACCAAGTATTGGCCAGATCCATGAGCAAAATAAATACCGACTGATTTCGGTAATGGGTAACTGTTAGAAAAGTGTAAACTGTTAGGAAATTCCCAGTGATTACTCAATCTTACCAGATACCTCAGGTGCTTCTGTTTGCCAAAAAAAAAAAATTAATGACTGGGGTTTTCTACATAAGCTCTTATTGCACTCTGTTGCAGCTTTTGTCTTTTGTTCTGGTCACATGCACAGACTTTTTTTTCTTTACTGTGCATGCACCTGCCCAGGCCAGTGGAAGAGACAGAAATAGGTGCATGTAACAGCAAGTTACTTGGCCAGTTTTACTAAACAAACTGTTGACTCTTGGTGATTGACTAAATTTGTTTGTAAAGAGGCAGGATTTCCTGGTAGCAAGGACTTTACTAAAGACTTGGGGGAGTGAAGAGCAAGTTGTTGTTGTTGTGTAAGCACAGGAAATGTCAAAAGATTAATTTTCATTTGGTTGTACAGGATTATAATTTGCCCAAACGTGGCTTTGGATCCTTTAAGGTCAGATTCTTTGCCAGCAAGACTGCCAATTTTGTGTTTTGGAGGAATCAGAAATATGAACTTGGCTTTCTTCTAAACACTGTATTAAATACACATCCTGTTTGAAACATGTGCAGTCCTTAAAAGAAGAATTCAACCCTTACTTAAAAAAAAAACAAAACCCTACCCTCCATAGACCCCCTCCCTCCTCCCCCAGCCTTACTTACCCCTCGGTGCAGACTCAGGCATCAGCGTTTACGTGCACCATTTTTTCCTATTCAGAAATCTTGGGGAAGTGCAGTGTATCGGCACATGCGCATTTGGAGGAATCTTTCCATTCGTGACAACTCCGCATGTGCTGAAAGTCACGTGATTGCCTAAGGGAAGGAAGAAGACCCGAAGATTTCCGAAGAGTCAGAAGATGGCGCCCGTGAACTTCAATGCCTGAATCTGCACAGATGGGTAAGTAAAATGTTAGGGGCATTTGTCCTGGGTAGCAGATAGGCTGGGGGGACTATGTAGGGTAGGGTTTTTTTTTTTTTTTAAAGTAAAGGAATTAAATTACATGGAGTGCTGTACTTCACAATTTAGTGTATTACATATTTACCAGATAATGTACCTACATGTCAAGTTTCTTCTTTACTTCACCATTATGGCAGATAGTCAGCAAAATGGTCCATGATTGGAGAGCCTGGATGTGAAGTGCTGAACAGTTGTCAGCTCCACCCTCTGAATGATACTGCTTTGTGAACAGATTCTCCATGCACTCCATTGTGGTGTATAAATCCTGATAAGACATGGTATTTAATAAAGAAAGAATGCCAGCAGTCCTACCTAATTCATATTCAAAAGCCATTTACCTCAACATCATCAGTAGCAATGAAGCAACAGAGTCCAAGATATGTAGCACACTGTAAAAGTAATGAAAATATTTAGGCTTATATAGAAAGATTTATTTCAATTCAAGATCAGTGTTAATTGCAATCATAAGTGGTCTAAACATGAATGTAAAATCTTTAGCAGAAGATAAAACCTTTATTCATCTTATGGCACACGGGGCGATTTGTTGCCACATTTAAATCTGCACTGCTGCAAGCTACATCTCTGAAATGCTTCCCCGCTGGCAATAAAGTAAACCACTGTTGGGAAAACCTGCACAGTGCTTCATTTTCTAAAGTTACCTTGGGAGGAATCATCAAAGCTTATGGGCAGATTTATCAAAATGTGGGATTAGATGTTTATTGCAGAAAAACTTCACCCACTTTCTAGTCATTCCTTTGGTATTTTTATAAATGGTTTTAGCAAACCGTGAAAGCGAGTTCGCCATTTTGATAAATAATCTCTAAATCAAAAGAACCGGGCGAGTTTGTGTTATAAACTCTATCCACATTTTGATAATTCTAAACTTAAAGGGGTGATTCACCTTTATGTTAACTTAGTATGATATAGAATGGCCAATTCCAAGCAACTTTTCAATTGGTCTTTTTTTTAAAAATTGTTTTATAGTTGTCTTTTTCTTCAGACTCTTTGGGCGTTAATGAGCCCATATAAAAAGCAAATACTCTATGAGGCTGCAAATGTATTGTCATTGCTACATTTTATTAATTACTTGTCTTTCTATTCAGGCCTCTCCTATTCATATTTCAGTCTCTTATTAAAAACGGTGCATGGTTGCTAGGGGAATGTGGACCCTAGCAACCGTCTTACTCAAACTGAAAACTGGAGACCTGCTGAATAAAAAGCTAAATAACTCAAAGACCACAATTAATAAATGAAAACCAACTGCATATATACACATCATGCTAAAAGTTAATATAAAGGTGAACAACCACTTTTAGTGTTCCATACGTTTTCCCACCAGAGATTTACTTTGCTGGTGGGATAGCATTCCGGGGAGACTTACCGTCCACAGTAGCACAGATTTAAAAGCAGGCAAAAAATTCAGATTAAAAAGGGTAAATTTAAGATGCTTTAAGATAAATCAAAGTACACACAATTCTTTACAAGCAAGCTTCCCCTTTTAAACGAGGTTTTCCTCAGAGTTGCAGCTCTTAAACAAGAACCTCCTGTTTCAGATACTTACAGCTTGCCGTGCTTTTGTGTGTGCACTTCTGTCACAAACAATGGTTTTTAGAACTGGAGCAAGGGTTCGGAATACTTCTTCACTTTCAATTCCCGATCCAAGCTGACAACAAAGGAGGCAAGCAAGGGCTGCTGCTACCTGCTGCTCTTCATTTTTACCTGGAAAAGGATAAAACTTGATACATATTTTATCAGGGTTTATACTCTGCAAGCTCTTTAAAATGCTAGATTCAGTATCGTTTGGTACAATTTTGCCCAACTACTTTCACTAGTGAAGGATGCTGAATAATACAAAAAAATTATAAATCTGAGCAAAGGCTTGTAAATAGTTGCTTTTCTCCCTCCCTGATAAACCTAAAATGCACGTTGAGGACAATTAGCCACTAAAATAAGAAATAAAGTTAAAAAAAAAAATGTTTTAGGGCAGCTTCTGTTTAAACATGACTCAATCAGAAACATAATTTGTCATGATCCTTTCTCATCTAAAACTGGCCATCCATTACCAGACATGACTGCTTGGCAAAGTCACCAAACAAGAAAATCTTGGTCTGATTTTGTTACTTGCATGCAAGGCCAAATGGGGTTTAATCCAAACCAATGATCAGATCATACATCGCAACCACTTTTCCCTCTGAGTGGTGCGCTGACATATGAATTGTGTGAAAACACTTTTTAATTGTGCACAC
Source organism: Xenopus borealis (assembly GCA_024363595.1). Classification (NCBI taxonomy): domain Eukaryota; kingdom Metazoa; phylum Chordata; class Amphibia; order Anura; family Pipidae; genus Xenopus; species Xenopus borealis. The sequence continues at coordinate 73,137,563 of CM044436.1, forward strand.
CATTCTAAAAAGAGCACACAAAAGAAATTGTTTTGCACGTGGCCAAGAAGTAGAGAGAGCATTGCTTGCGACCTATATGGAAGCCAGGATGAGAAGGACTGCTGTATTTGTGCCCCTCTGGTCCTTGTCAGACAATTCTCAAACCTTCCTGATAGACGTACAAGCCATGAAATAGCTTAAGTGAGTTATTCCTGGTTTAGGAAAAAGTTTAAATTTAAACAAACACTGCAAAACTTCAGTACATTCAGCTTAGAGGGAAAAGTGGTTGCAATGCATGATCTGATCATTGGTTTAATATAGCTTACCTTTTTTCAGGCAGCGTTCAATGCTATCTGTTAAGGTCATTCTTCTTTCCAAAATAAAATCATAAAGTATCTTAGATGACAATGCAGTCTTCAGACCTTCCAGGGCAGCTTGCCTTGATTTTGCACTGTCAAAACATCCAGAGAGTTGAAGCTAGTCAGTAAGACACTAGCAGCTACAGTCAAAGAAACATTCCATAAACAGAGTGCTGGCAAAGTACTTTCTTCCAACTGTCACTTTTCATTGAATTTGTAGTCCTTTGCATATGAGGCCATAGTTCTGAACCAATGCACAGACCAACCAAACATTAATTCATATAATCAAAGTTCAAATCAAAGACAAAAGAAAACCTCAAGCACCAAAGTTTTTTAAAAGCTCAGAATAAGAGACCAAACTGATACAGAATTTTGCACTGCTGTCAATTCCCTGAATGCTTTCAGTTCCCTGAGCTTAGGGACCATGCCATAACAGTGTTATATGCACAAACTCTGTAAAGGTCATCATAAAGGAGAAAAGCAATTTAGAGTACATGGCAGCAAATATGCCATCACCACCAGTGTTTTGTTTTGATGATCTTTGACTAACCCTAGATTAGCCAGTTGCACTGCATGAGCATGTGTCATGATTCTTGCTCTCAAAATATGGTCTAACAAGATAAGTAGCTTCTGTGTGCAAAATTGAAGGTTTGAACAGTTACTAAACCTGGTTACATATTCTAACAAAGCTGCTGGGTTAGTTATAGATGGGAAATATATTTATCCAATGAAGTTATATAATGCAACACCTTGGTACATGGAATACTTGATACAGATCAGAGCTGCAAGTTAATTGCTGCAGCTGAAGTACCTGACAGAGGGTGGGGGAGAGAGAGCGAGCTGCACTGCACAGGAAAGATACTGGCTACCAGTGAACTTGAGATCTGTGTTATTTTAAGTTGGTGTTGGGAAAGCCACCCAACTGTAGTTAGGCTAATAACTGTTCAACCAGTGCTCTGGTGCTAGGGTTTTTTTTCCTGGTTTTCATTTCTGTTGTGAGCTTGTTACCAAAGACTGTGTGACAAACTGCAGGCACTTGACTTAAAGAGTGACTTCTGTGACTGCTTTGTATAAGGTGTAAATATATAGTATTTCTGCCCATTTTTAGGTTTAACGGTAAATGCTAAACAGACCATAATTAAGTTTAAAAGGTTAAAAAGCTTTAGGCTCATGAAAAAAGCTTACCTTTTATCCATTGTTAGGTCAATTAATCCTTTTAGTTTGTATTCAAAGTCTTCTTGGGCAGCATACTCATCCACCTCTGTACCTGCCAGTTGTACAAGAGATAGGTTACAAAAAAATTTTAGCAAATCAAAACATTAAACTTAGGGCACACAAGGATCAGTCTTTACAGTCAACACAGGCCAATCCTGTGCCTGTTAGTGCTGAGGAAAAGCAGAGCAGAAGGGAGCATATTGGCTTCTCTTCATCTGCAGGTAAAATGCAGAGACTTCATCTTGTATGCCCTCAGCCTTAGGCAGCTTCTCTGCCTGTGTTTAAAGGAGAACCAAACCTTAACAGAAAAAAATCCTCCCCTGGGTAGACCCACCCTAATTTTTTTTTTACTTATCCCTCCTGCAAATTCTGGACACAGAGTTCACAGGCACTATCTTTTCTTCTGTCTGTTTTGGAAGTAGACCGGCCTTTTCGGCGCACGTGCTGTTAGAGTAAATG
>CM044436.1:73156068-73167351 GCA_024363595.1 Xenopus borealis
CATATGCTGTCTGCAGGAGGGAAGAATAGACCTCATTTCCAACAAAGAGGTGCATCCCCAAATGAATTCCAGCTGTGAGTGCCAGGGGGTGGCTTATAAGGAACAGAAGGCAAAAGTAAAAGAAATATAGCCTTTAATCTTGAAGGATTTGTAGCAATACCGAATGCAATAATAGTTTGTATCTAACTTTAAAGACAAATTACATTTCAGCCAAGGGCCAACAGGATGCTTTCAGACCAGTTCTTTACGAATAAAACATGCTTAACAGTTATGGGAATGGCTTGAAAAAGTTTCATGCTTCGTTTTGACTGGAATTGTTGATGGTAGTCTATGGCTCACAATTATCATGCAAATGCAAGCTTAAAGGAAAACTATACCCCCAAAATGAATACTTGAGCAACAGATAGTTTATATCAAATTAAGTGGCATATTAAATATGCCATTCTTTACTTTGTTCTAGTACCTATGTCTGGGCTACAGCCTGCCTGCAGGCTGAAAGGACAGACTCCAAACAAGAAGTCATGCATGTTAAAGTCAAAGTTTGGGCCTTAGTTCCCCTTCACTTCAGCAGGTGAACCATTTACTGCCCAACATGGGATATCAGCAAATCAAATAAATCTGATTACAGAAAACGCATCTCAGTACTAGGGATGCACCGAATCAGTCTGCCTTGCCGACACCTAATTTGCATATGCAAATTAGGGATGGGAAAGGAAACCATGAGACTATCACAAAACAAGTAAAAGATGTTTTCCCAATTTCACAAAGGATTTTGGGGTTCGGCCGAATCCAAAATAGTGGATTTGGTGCATGCCTACTCAGTACACATACAGCCAAACTTTAGCCACCAAATAGAGCACTGCTAAAAGCACTTCGAGACATTTCGGGGCTAAATTGGCTACGGGGTACCATGTTCATTTTACACCGCAAATAACGGGAGTTCTACGTAGAAATAATTCCCTACAGAAAAACAAGAGTGAAATGTAAGCAACTGTTCAGCACGCAGAACTGACTCAAAGGCAAACAAATATAAAGAATATTTATATTGTTTAAACTCTCGAGAGAATGACCCGCATTCTAACTCATTGAAAAGCCTGTGTATTCGCAATCCAGTCGTTTTATTACTGCGTCGTGTTCTCTTGATTGTGGGCGACATATATGCACATAATTCGGGCAGCAGCCTGTGCTAAAGTGGCCGGTCCTACTCCCAGTTTACAAATTGATTTACTTCTTACAGCAACGTCACTAGTGCTCTGACGTACGCCTCACAAGAAGAGTGAATGGCAGAGAATGAATGACAGCTGGAACGAGAACAATAGCCTTTCTGACGGACACTGCCTGCGCCATTATCACAGCAGCCCAAAGACAATCCATTGCTCGCGAAAAAAAAAAAAAAAACACGTAAATGGATGCCGGCATAGTCAGCGCGGGTGCTCATGGAACTTGTAGGTCTTCTCCCAGTGTCACTCCCAACAAGTTACGCATAACAAGGGAGAGTGGACCACGTTTCCCATCATTCGCTGCGCGGTCATTAACCAAAGGCCTAAACACCCGGCACTCACCCACGGCCCGGTTACTCCTCTTCTTAGGTTTCGGCATGCCTGCGGAGCCGCACCGCTATGTCCTTCTCGTTTGTCCGGATCGTTATAGGCCGGCCCGTGCCTCTCGGTTTTCTCTACTAGTTGGAGTCAAAGTCAGCCGATGGAAGAGCACTTTTTACTAAAACGTCTCTCAGGAATCAGTTTAGAATCTTCTATCGGAACGGGGTAGAAATGCCTGAATGTAGAAGTGACTGAAACTCCGGTGAATGCCTGTGTGTGAAGACGATACATTTTACCTCTGAGAACCTCGGGATAAAGCGGATTGAGCAGCCGCACGCCTTTTTATAAACTTTGGAACGCACGTCACAAAGGTGGACACCCAGCTGGCGAATCCGATAATGCGAGTCAGTACGTAGATGCTTGGCACTGAAGCTTCCTGCAGCCATTTTACAAATGGGAATGAAGTAAAAGGGGCCAGTAACTTAAAAAGTGTATACACAGGAAGGCTCGTTTATGAATGCAAGTACAAAGTGCTATTGCAGAAGCATTTTTTTTTACCTGCAATAAAGCATTTTTCTCTATAATTTCTGCATATGAGCTTACTAAAGAGTGTGCAATGAATGCACCTCATTAATTAACTGCAACACAATGTTTTTGTGACCAGCAAAAGCATTGGGAACACTGCCCATTCTATTCCAAATCAAAACATGAAGAAACGTATTGAATCTGTGTTATTCCTTTACAGAAAGTAAAAATGGGAAATATTAGGCTGTACCAAAAAAAATAGCAGTGTCTGCATTCTTCTTTACTAACGCAAACATTCACGTATATATTGAACTTTGCTTTCCTTTGAATCACTGAACTAATATTTACTTGCGTAATCACTGTTTCACAGAACTGCTGCACATTTGTTTTGCATGGAGTCCACCAACTTATGCCACATTTTACATTCCACAATTCTTCTGCATTTCTTGGTTTTGCCTCAGAAATAGCATTTTTGATGTCACCCCACGTTTTCCAAGGATTAAGGCCCAAGGATTGGGCTGGACTAGGGTTGCCACCTGCAGCAGTTTTGAAGGGCTGCCTGGATCAAAAATTCCTTCCGGTTTTCCAAATAAGAAAAACCAGGCAGGATTCCCCATGACTGACAAAGCGACCAGCCAATCTCGGATCACCACGTCATAACCCTGCCAATAAATGTCACAGCCCCACCTCTTTGACATCATGGACCCACCCCTTGCCATCACAGCCCTGCCCCCTGCCCGGTCTCCACTGGTTGGAAAAGGTGTCAACTCTACTCTGGCCACTCCATAAGGTCAATCTTGCTGGAACCAAGATGTTGCTTGTTTATTGGTGTGTTTGGGGTTGTTGTCTTGTTGAAACACCCATTTCAAGGGCATTTCCAATTAGGCATAAGGCAACATGACCTCTTCTAGTATTTTGATGTTTTGAAACTGACTTGGTTTTCTATTACTCTGCTACACCTACTAGTACATTATTTACCATGTAGAAAAATAATTTCTACTAAAAACAGTGATTGATCATGTTTGTGATGTTGGACTACTATTAGTCTTACTACAACTGTATGTGTAAAGGCACAGCAAGCTAAAGAAAACCTGGAAGTAAACTCCACTCTAAACACCCAATTTCTCAAAGGAAAAGTAACACCCAAAAATATTTTTTTAGTAATTAAAATATAATGTAGTGTTACTACACACTGATAAAAGTAATGTTAGCTTTCGAAAGACAACAATAATATGTGTATATAGACTACTATGTACACAGGGGGCAGCCATTTAAGCTAAAAAAAAAAAAGCACAGGTTACTTAGCAGATAAGATTAGTAATATAATAAAGTGGAATTCTACAATGTGAATCTGTTATATGCTATGTATCCTGTGCTTGAATGGCTGCCCCCCATGATCACACAGCAGCTATAAACTATAGTAATGATTCTGAAGCAATAACACCGGTTGTTCATGTGCAGGGAAACAGTACACTATATTTGAATTACTTAAAAAATAGTTAAATTTTTTGTTGTTACTGTTCCTTTAACTGCAGGTGTTACATAAAGGGACCCTTTGCACCTGATAGCACTGCACTCTACGACCTTGTGGCTGTGTTACACCTACATTTTGAACATATGAGAAGACCTACGGATCACATAAAAGTCTTTTCTCCCTCTAGGTGCTGGAGTTAGCATTTGCGAGCAAGCTATTTAATCTAATAAACTGGCAATCTTATAAAATGTGATTGGGCAAGGTTCTCCCTCCTGTTAATGAGTGTAAACATGGGAAGAGCAGTAGTAAGACACTGAACGAGATGAAGGAGTCAAAGTTGGAATGTAGAATAAAAGATGGTCCCTAACTGCTTTCAAGGGAAACAATTGTACTTTTAAACGACAGGGGGAGCCCCCACCTTACTTCCGTGACCACTAGCAGGTCAGGGAAGTAGAGCAGCCTGCAACCATGTAGAGATTTATATCCACAAACCCAGTGCAGTCTGCATATTCTAATTGTTATTCATTCTTGTTGTATCGGCTTCTATGGCAGATATTATTTGACTTGTGCTGTTTTGATAATTAAAAAGTGTATACACAGGAAGGACCCCTAAGTTTACCCTCCCAACTGAAGCCCAGACCACACTGAACATGTGCAGCGTCTTGGTCTTGCAAAGCATAAATCATTTCTTTAATTGGGCTTCAGGTGCAGTAAGTTCATGTTTATGTTTAGTATACAAAATACAGCATTTCTAGCATTATTCTGTTTTAGATTTTAGTTCTCCTTTAAAGGAGAACTAAACCCTAAAAAGGAATACGGTTAAAAATGCCATATTTTATATATTTATTACACCAGCCTAAAGTTTCAGCTTGTCAATAGCAGCAATGATCCAGGACTTCAAGCTTGTCACAGGGGGTCACCATCTTGGAAAGTGTCTGTGTCACTCACATGCTCAGTGGGCTCTGAGCAGCTGTTCAGAAGCTAAGCTTAGGGGTTGTCACTAATTATCGAGCAGAAAATGAGATTTGTTTGTAATATAAGCTGATGCTACAAAGCTAGTTGCACTGGTTCATGTGCTGCCATGTAGTAATTATCTGTATTAATTACAAATTAGCCTTATGTTGTGACATTTATAGTCTATGGGGCACATTTACTAAGGGCCAAATTTTCGAAGTGAAAAAACTTTGAAATTCGACCCTCAAAGTTTCTTTAAGGGCTTTTTCCATCGAATAGGTCCATTTTCAATTGAATAAAAATTGTTCGATTGCATTGTTCGAATCAATCGATTCAAACGATTTTGTGCTAAAAAATCCTTTGAATTCTTGGAATTTAGAAAAGTTTTCAGGACAGGTTCTATGAGGTCTCCCATAGAGGAAAATGGCAATTGGCAGCTTTAAAGAGGACCTGTCATCCTAAAAAATAATTCCAAATCCCTTTCCATCAAGTTAGTTGAGCAATATAAACTTTACTTACACTATATTGTTTAAATTTAGTTTCCTTCAGTCTTAGAATTACAAAATCACAGAAAGCAGGTAGCAGCCATTTTGTTGACACTGTTATTAAGACAAATTTTGTATCACCCAAACATTTTGTGTATGCACCAGAATGGAGAACTTAATACCCATGCACAGTGCCCTAGGCAATTATAGAGTGTGAGGAGAGAGGGGGAATGTGGGGAGAGCAGTGACATCTAGAAATTGCTGAATGGAAAGTGAAAGTTATTGACTGCCCCACCTCTATGCCACTGGCATAGAGGTGGGGCATGTAATATTTGATTGACAGCTCAGATATTTAAACACCTTTATAACAAGTAGCGATGCTTTAATGAAGAAAATAATTTAGTTTCCATGTTTAATTTAGAAAGGTTTTTCATTATACAACTGTTTATATGTGGGTGACAGGTCCGCTTTAAGGTGGAGAAGTGGCCGAATATTTGAATTTTGCTATTCAAACCGAATTTTGGGCTATTCAAAAGTTGAAGTAGTCCAAAATTACTTCGAAATTCATATATTTTTTTTTTATTTGAATAAAAATATAGAATTTTTTTAAATTCGGATTTTCACTTCGACCCGAAGTGAAAATTCGAATTTAAAAAATTCTAATTTTGAAGTAATTTTTGGCTACTTCGACTATCAAATAGCCCAAAATGCGATTCTAATTGAAAAAATTTGAACTTTCAAGGTACTCTCTCTTTAAAAAAATTCGAATTTAACACCTTAAAGCTATTTTAGCCTATGGCGGACCTCCTGGAACCTTTAAGGAGTGTTTTTGAAATTCGAAGGATTTTTCCCAAAATCGTTTGAATCTTTCGAACCAAATGATGCATTTGAACGATTTTTTTTGATCGAAAACTGACCTATTTGATTTGATTTTTTATGGAAAATGCCCTTAAAAAAATTCGATGGTCGAATTCCTTTTTTTTTTTTTATTGTGTGTGGTATCCACCAGCAGATATAGTCCATGTTTTCTGCTTTAATATGCCCCTTGAAAAATCACAGCTCCAGGTCCTTTTGGGCCTTAATACAGAACCATGTTCTAAAGCATAAATCCAAATGCATGCATGGGTAAATACTTCTTATAAATCCAAAGATGTATTTATAAAAATATCTTTTTCACATGCCTAGTACAGAGATGGAGTTTATGAAGGTAATCATGCCACTTTATCTTGTGTACAGCAATGAGATATTTATATGTTCAAACAACTTCCCTAGTTCAGCTGTGTGACTTCTGGGAGGAGCAGTGCAGGTAACAAAGTTTTCCTCTCTAGGCAACCAGGTAGCCCTGGAGGCAGCTTATTTATTGTTGGATACATAAAGTGCCACCAGACAGCTTACATACCTATAGACTTCATATATCAAGACACATTAATGTAGCTTTACTTTAACTACTTTGCTTCTATTCCTCATGATTTTAATAATCACTTAATAATAATCAGATATTCTGAGAAAGACAACAGTGATAATTTTCAGAGTTTCAAGAACACATCCTGCTGCAAGGTAAACCTATTTTAATACATTAAGTTTAAGGGCATGAAAACCAAACACCCTATAACTGAATATTACTCCAAAAAAAGTATTGCAACTGTGACTGCATTATTTGTTTAATTAGCATTTTGTTGATTTTAGCTATTGTTATTATCATATTCTTACATGTATATTAATGCTGTTTGTAAAGTGATAGGAGAATTTTATTGCATACCACTTCTTTGCTATTAAGGATGAAAGGACGTGAAATAAAGGGGATTGGCTGCCAAAATATGCACAACTTCCTTAGTTAAAAAGCAACTAAAGCCTCAATGATTGTTCAGTTAATTAGAAAATTAGTGCTTGTTCTACAAGGTATTCTAAAATACTCCCATTCTGTGGTGGACTCTATATAGAATGTCTTTCCTACCTTCCATCAAGGTGAAGTCTTGCTTTATGTCAAGTCGTCCTTGCAAAAAGTGCCTGATATTGGCTTTAGAAAAAAATGATGGCATCAATTACATAACAAAAAAGGTAAGAAGACTGCAGAGGAAAGTTTCTCTTAGCTTTAGGGAACTCTCTAGCTGTACAGATCTTAGATGGTGTCATCATGAGCACCATCATGGTGGTGTCACCTTATGACAATGCTGTAAAACCACCCATCTTTACCATCCTCCATCTCTACTTGCTTCTACATGGATCCACTTACTAAAATTCAACTAATATCTTACCACACATGGTCACATATTTTTTGCTGAAACTAGTTTTGCATTTCTCAGGCTAAAGTATGATGAGATGAAAAAAAAAAAAGCATGTCCAAGTGTGATAACAAGTGTGAAAATGAAAGTGTCAATGACTTGACATGTCTAATGATTCTCCTGGGCTTTTTTTTGTGATCGTGTATATTTTACATCAAGCAGGTGGGTTTTTTATTTATGGGGATTTCCTTGAAACAGGATTTTGTTTTTAATCTATTAAAGTAATGCTATTACTTTTTTGCTGTTGATTAGACCTAAACCATAATAAAACATCATTCCACTGTACAGTTAATTATTTGACCATTTTAAATTCATTTTGCGTGTTCCTTCAAAAATAATTGACTGCTTTTGTCTGGATAGTTTTAAGGCAAATGGGTTCTGGGGCATCTAAAAGCCATACAGCCGAGAGGCACAAAGCAAGAGATAATGAGGAAAAGGCCATTACACAAAATGGGTCTGCTTCCACCCTACCAGCTAACAGTTCATTTGGAAAGCAGATGGGACAATCAAACTTGGAAGATGAGGAGATTGCAGAAGACATTGAGCAGATGGTGCAACATTTTAATAAGTCTCCAGAGACAACAGAGGTACAGCTACATCTATTAAAAATATACTAAAACCCTGTGCATTTTATTCCAAATGTAGATAACTGTTAAATATACATAATTCTTGAGTCATAAAAATGGACAAGGAGCATTGTGCTTTAAAATAAAACTCATATTTTTCATGAATGCATAATAGAAATGTATTGCAAACCACAGTTACTGGAGGTTGGGTAATACAGATGGATGGTAATGCAGATCACTGCCTGCAAAACACAGTAAGAATGACAAGATGTATTTCTAGTTCAGTGTTACAACAAAATATTAACCAAGGATGTTATAATTGTCATAAATACTATCTGTTTACTATTTAGATATTGTAAGTGAATTTGGTGGGTATCTTCTTCAGAATGTATGCATTGTTTTGAATTTGTAAATATTATATTTTTTGTATCACATTTTCCTGTCATAGGAGTGCTACTTGTTTTTGTTTACCTTTTTGTCACATCGGAATTTGTGGGATTATATGGCATTGCTATAAACTGTGGGGCCGGCCAAGCCAACAAGGCGTCATAGGCAACCTGGCTGGCCACCATACTTCCTACGTACGTACGTACGTACGTACGTAGAGGAGAGTGGCATAGGGAATGGCAAGGGAGTGTGGCAATGGGTAGAGTAGCAGGGCAGTTGAGGAAGGGAGGGAGGGGAGAGTGATGGAGGGGAAGATTGGCACGTTGGAGAAAACTAGGACTAGGGGTAGGTAGAAGAGACTTTAACAGGTACCAGTCCCCTATCATGAACCTTAGGCAGGTGCCTTTTCTGCCTACCCCTAGTTTTAGCCCTGCTGCTTGGATTGCTTTGTATATTAAATTAATAGTCCAATACACAAAAAGAAGTTAGTCAGGTGCAGCTTGGGTTGCCACCTAGAAAATAATTTACAGGTCTAAATTATGCTTGATGGCAATGTTATTAATAGGATAGAAAGATAAAAAGTTTAGAAAGGCCGTTTTTTTTTTTTTTTTTTTTAACAGAAAACGTGGAAACCTTGCTGTATATGCACAGGATTCCCTTACATTACTACCCAAATTACTTTATTATGTCACTGCCAATTAACCCTTTTTTCAGCTATGCCTGATTATTTGTCCTTCTTATAGCAACAAGTAGAACACTGTGTCTCACCCAGGATCACTTTCCATTCACTGGAACGGCACCAGCATTAATGAAAAAGAAAATCCTGCAATGTTGGAAAACAGATGATTTTAGTTCAGGAATTGTGTCATGGTAAAGCTGTTGGGTTGTTTTTGCTGGTCCAGCAGAAATGTGCACTGAAATCTGTTTTTCAAAAAAGCAAAAAGGTTTTTATATTTAATTTTGAAATCTGACATAGGTCTAGACATGTTCTTAGTTTGCCAGATGCCCCCATTCATGTGATTTTTGCTCTGATAAACTTTAGTTACTCATGGTATTACCCCTCCCTTCCCCCAGCACTCTGTTAACAAAACAACAGGAATGTAACCAGTGTTGTTAGTAGGGTACTGTAGGGCTCTGTACTGGGTCCCTTGCTTTTCAACTTGTTTATTAATGACCTTGATGTGGTTATTGAAAGTACGGTTTCTATTTTTGCAGATGATACTAAATTGTGTAGACCTATAGCTTCCATGCAGGATGCTGCCACTTTGCAGAGTGATTTGTCTAAGTTGGGAAACTGGGCAGCAAACTGGAAAATGAGGTTCAATGTTGGAAAAAATAATTTAAATGCTAGTTATACTCTAAACGGCAGTGGGTTGGGAGTTTCCTTAGGATCTTGGGGTTTTTATAGATAACAAGTTGTCTGATTCTGGGCAGTGCCATTCTTTAGCTACTAAAGCAAATAGGGTTCTGTCCTGCATAAAAAATGGCATGAACTCAAGGGATGAAAACATAATTATACCTCTTTATAGATCCCTAGTAAGGCCTCATCTGGAATATGCAGTGCACTTTTGGACTCCAGTCCTTAGGAGGGATGTAAATGAGCTGGAGAGAGTGCAGAGACGTGCAACTAAACTGGTTAGAGGAATGGAAGACTTAAATTATGAGGGTAGACTGTCCAGGTTGGGGTTGTTTTCTCTGGTAAAAAGGTGCTTGCAAGGGGACATGATTACACTTTACAAATACATTAGAGGACATTATAGACAAATATCAGGGGACCTTTTTACCCATAAGGAGGATCACTGCACCAGAGGCCACCCCTTCAGACTAGAAGAAAAGGACTTTCATTTGAAGCAGCGTAGGTGGTTCTTCACAGTGAGGACAGTGAGGTTGTGGAATGCACTGCCGGGTGATGTTGTGATGGCTCATTTTGTTGATGCTTTTAAAAGGAGCTTGGATGATGTTTTGGACAGACATAATATCAAAGGCTATTTTAATACTAAACTCTACAGTTAGTATAGCTATGGGCAAAGAGTGGAGGGGTGTGTGTATGGATGCTGGGTTTTAATTTGGAGAGTTTGGAGAAGTTGAATTTAACTATGTAACTATGTAAATAGACTCATTAGTTATCACATGATTCAACAACACTCATTAGTTATCACCCAAGTCCTATTGCTACTCCTCCAGTTACACTGAATATGAGAAACAATAGTTATCTGAACAGTGCTATTGTAAAGTGGTGGCTTTTTCTGAAAGCACAAGATCAACCACACAAGATGGCTGCCTACTCATTAATTAATGTTAAAAATACACACTTGTTGGTTCAGGAATAATATTTTATATAGTGTAATGTAACCAGTGTAATTTAGAAATAAAAACTACACCTAAATATCATGACACAATCCCTTTAGGATATTGGAACTCTGTGTTCTGAAAACCTGCTGCTTTGCAAAGGAAATAATGTAACCCTTGGATGCCTATTTATTAAAGGTCCAATTTTTGTAACCATGATTAAGCCAAATTTCTCTAAAACCACAAATGCATGAAAGCCATTAAAAGCTCAGAATATAAAAAGTATGAACAGAAAATAATGCTGAATGATGCGCTTAAAAATATGAAAACAAGTAAATGGTCCATTAGGATCAGATTAGCTTCCATTGACTTCTATGGGACCACAACAGCTGTTATTTGGCACATTTTTGTGTTAGACTTTTTTGTGGTCTTTACAATTAATAAATAATAATAATAATTAATAATAATAAATGTTTCGAGAAAAAAAAACTGACTTGTGAAAAAAATTGAAATCCAAATTATTATAAATGGGGTCCTTACATTAATCATACATATACAACAACAAAAGTGATGATAGCCTTTTCAAAACAAAATAATATTAAAAAACATATTTTCTTTGCTAACATTACACCATGTGACAATGACCCTTTAATAATGGCAAAGTAAACTAGTAATGGTAATGGCATACAATAGTTATTTTCCTGGCTTTGTTCTTTGCGAGAGGAATGCCCCATATGACATTATCGTTAAAAGTAAAAGAGTTTTTTTTTTTTTTTTTTT
>CM044436.1:73167385-73182898 GCA_024363595.1 Xenopus borealis
CCTTTTGGTTGACTCAGCTCTCCTCATTTCCTGTACAAAGGTTGTTACTGGAGTACAGAGCACACTGGATACAGAAGATGTGTCGCTGACCTTTGAGAGCTTTCTTCACAGAAATGGAACACTTTATACATGTTTCACTCAAAACGGCACAAGAATGTATTTTGATGATGAAAAGGTAGTAGCATACACAGGTATTCATCTTTATTCTGTACATGCTCCTTTATTTCCATGTTGAAATAACTTTGCTTGCTTATTATATCTTATTATCAAGGGCATTGTGCCATTTCCTCAAGAACTTTATAGCGAAGGGAACTTCATTAACACAAAAAACGAGGTACTATTTTTGTCTTACTACTGTCAATGAAATCTTCTGTTTCTCATTCAAGCAAATCCTATTAAATGAGACTGAATAACTGAAGTTTATTGTATTTTGTTTATATGTGTTATTATTTGTATTGTGTGTGTATATATGCTTAAAATTCTCTAGTGTAAATAACTGAACCTTAAAGGAAAGTCATGTTCGTGTTTCCCACTGCCTAAACCCTATGAATAAATACTTCTCTGATTTACCTTGAAAGGGCTTCTAAAAAAAATCTGCATAGAAACTTTAAAACTTAATTTCCATTTTTCAACCAGAAATGTATTTCCTTGATTTGGCTATGCTTTTAACCAATTGTGGGCACCCTTGGTAAACAAAGGGGGTGAGGGGTAGTGGTATCAGGTCTGTCTTACACATATATTTTCTATGATTTTCTTAGCCAGTACATAGCTTTCTTAATGTACAGGTAAATATTTTTGTAGATTTACATTTCATTTTGTTTGGAAATATAAAATGTTTTACACTATTTAGGATTTCTATTTCATCATATGATCTGTATTATTTAGACACCTAAAAAATCTGATGGCATCAAGCAAGATATTAATAGTGTCCCTAGCTATTTGGAAAATGAGCGGACAAGTTCTTTCTACATACCTGGAAAGGGAATGGTTATGACATATATTTTTGAGGTATTTTTTTCTAATTCATATTCTAATTTTATATCTATTTCTATTCATATAGAATGAAACTTAAAAAGGCAAATAAACCTTGATGGCACTATTTTTGTGTCAGAGGATATTGCTACTGCACACTAGTGATGGGCGAATCGGCGGTGAAAAATTCACCAAACGATGTGTCTCGTTTTTGACACGGGCGTTCGAGTTACGCAGGCGTCTGTTTTGATGCAGGTGTCCTTTTTTGATGCAGGCGTCTATTTTTGATGCAGGCATCCATTTTTGGATATGGCCCATAACCGGCATCCATAAAACGGACGCTGGCGTCTCGCGAATTGTGGGTGAATAAATTCGCCCATTACTACTGCACACTACTCTCACTGTGCAGCTGTGTGTGTAACTGTAAAACTGAGTTATTTCTGTATATTGTCTGCAGTATATTCCATAGACGCTGACATTATACAAGTAAACAATGAACTGCTCCCAGGGAAATCCCTGTCAATTCTTATTACTAATACTTCCTATTCACTGCATTTACTGACAACGTTGAACACTCTTTCCACTACCAAACTTTATAAATTAATGTTCTAGATTGTAACTCACTTTTCTATATAATGTATCAAGGGTCTATCATGTGCAACTCATTAAGCACTCTATATACACATTTTCTTAGCTATTTATTCACTTCAAAGCTATTTATTCACTTCAAAGGCCTATGTGCAGTATTTTACAAGGGAAGATTAGAAGCTGCTACAGCCTACTACATTATTTGACATAATATAAACATATTTCAACACCACCTGTATGAAATCAATGCAAATATTTGCATCTTTATTCCCACTTCTTTATAACATTGGCTGTTGAGAATTAAAATATCTAGCACCTGCATTATGGAATCTATTATCTGGAAACTCAAAAGCTTTAAAATAAAGCATTATTAATGCAGATAGAGTCCTACTTAACAAAACTTTTTTAACTTTAGTTATAAAAAAATATTTGTAATAATTAGACAATACCTAGAACTTAGTGATTTCTAAGGTATCTTAAATCCATATTAATAGGAAAGATATCCAGTTTCTTTTGGGGTTTTAAAGGATGTTGCAAGGGGTGTAACCACAGAGGATACAGACCCTGCAGTTGCAGGGGGGCCCATGAGGTTTAGGGGACCCCGTGAGGCCCTAATTCATATACAATTTCCAGTGGCAGTCTTTTGCAAAAGTAAACTGGATAAGGGCTTTGGAATGCATAAGGTTAGTTTTCGAGATTGAAGATTGAAAGGTGACTGCAGTGATTACCATGAGCCATGTACTGGACAATATTACCCCTAGGGCGTTGACCTTGATTTGCATCCCCATTCTTTCCTTCTATACTTGTTTTTCCTGTCTTCTAAAACTTTAAGGGCCAACTGATTTTGCACTCCATTTGCATTAAATGGACAATAGTGTTTGAACATTTTTCACTTTAGGATTATTTGTGGTGGCTGAGGCAGTCTTTTACCTAGGAAATTTATTTTCAAAATCTTCCTGGATTTTTGCTATAGTAACTAAATAAACAAAATATATAACTATTAATATCCAACAAATTAGGAATTGATATATTTTTCATAATATAACTGAAACTTAAAGCACAACACTAGAAACAAGTGCACATACAATTACAAGTCAAAAAGTTGAGTTGCAGGCAAGGAAGCAGAACATGTAGACACAATGCAACACAGAAAACTACCATGTAACTCCAGATGGTGGGCAGCAATAATGGTGTGCTCAGAAAGTGGCAGTTGACTGGTTTACATCATCTGCTGTTGGCTCCAGCCCCCAGAGTCTATGTGCCTTAGCCTTTACATTTCCCTCTATTTAGCCTTCAGATCTTCTTATTCTAACCACATTTTTGTACAGTATAGGAATTCAAGATCTGTCTGTTTTAAGTCTACATACAGTATACTGTACCATCAGTGGTAAAATAATGTGTCTGTTTTATAGGAAAGAACAAATGTTTGCCGATATTTCGACAGTGAATCAGGCGCTTGGCTTATTTTGCCATTATTGTGGGAGATGAACCTAGATTTTACCACAAGTCGTGTACAGCAAGTTAAGGTAACACCAGCAAGTGAATATAAAAGAGTATACAAGTGGTGAAATTAACACTGATGATCTCTTTGCTATCTTGTTTAATTTCTACACAGGAAGCTTTACCTGCGCTAACAGATTACAGAGAGATTATGGCAGCCCTTCGACTCTGTAATTATGATCCTGATGAAGTAATTTCTGTGTTTTATGCAATATTCGGTGATAGCCTCGAGAATTCAACATCAGAACATCAAAACTTTGAACAAATGTTTTTGCATCGGTAAGAGTTTATAACTGTTTCACTAAGTAAGTAGAGGAGAAATTTTTGTAATTGTAAAACCCAAGAATGCAACAACAGTATACAATATGTACAGGAACCAAATGAAATTACTGCTGTGGCTTATCTTCACTTCTCATCTGCTCATTAACCATATTCTCACCAACATGGTGCATCAGCAGATGACAGTTTTGAAACTGGAATATCATCTTGGAACAAGGGAAAGGTTGTCAAAATTGACCCCTACCTTGCTCATATGCCTAGACTGTCAAGCAAGTGTTTGGCTAGCTTTAGACCACTGTGGTCTTTGTTAATCTTGAACCAAAAGCAAATATCAGTTAAAGACCTAGCATTTCACATTTTTCAGATGCATGATGAAAGAGCAAATTTAAAGTCCAAATGAGGGATCACAGAGTTTGATATAACTATCACCTGTTAGGCAAACTATATTTCTGATGCAGCTGGAGCTATTTCCGTACACATGGACTTTTGACCACAACATATCTTTGGAATAGCATATTTATTAATCATTGGCTCATTGCAGAAAATGTGCAAACCACAGGAAAAACTTTGATCTAGAAATGATGCAAAAAAAACACAAAATTAACTAGCCATGCATATTAATAATTCACTGTCTGATGGGTCACACAATAAAGGAATGAATTTGCACGTTTGCACATGCTGAAATGGACACAAATGTGTTTATTGACACCATACATTAAGGGGCCGATTTACTATATTCACGTGAAAGATTCAAAGTTTTATCGTATTCGATCGAATTTCGAACTATGGGAGCACTCCCATAGGCTTCTAAGGCTAAGTCCTGATCGAATAGGATTCCTACGATCGAAGTGTTCGATCGTTCGAATCGTATGAATCTTTTGCATCTAGAAATTATGCAAAAGAAAAACAAAATTAACTAGCCGTGCATATTAATAATTCACTGTCTGATGGGTCACACAATAAAGGAATGAATTTGCACGTTTGCACATGCTGAAATGGACACAAATGTGTTTATTGACACCATACATTAAGGGGTCGATTTACTATATTCACGTGAACGATTCGAAGTTCGATCGAATTCGATCGAATTTCGAACTATGGGAGCACTCCCATAGGCTTCTGAGGCTAAGTCCTGATCGAATAGGATTCCTACGATCGAAGTGTTCGATCGTTCGAATCGTATGAATCATTTGAATGATTTATTCGTTCAGTTGAATGATTTATTCGACTGTTCGAATAAATTTTTATTCGATCGTCGAATGATCGAAAATCGAATAAAAGGTAGCCTAGAACTATTCGATTAACATTTGAAAATCGAATGCTAATCGAATATCGAATAGAAATGAATTATTTTTGGGGAATAATAGTAAATTTGCCCCTAAATGTACTTGTATCCAGTGCCAGATTTATAAATGGTGTGCATTTCGCACCTCCAGCCCCAATCTGCTTGCTTCCCCCCCCACCGGCTCACACACAACCCCACTGCTTACCTCCTTCATAGTTCCTCTAATTGTCAGTACTGGGGACTGGGTGAGCAGAGATTCAAACAACTGTCAAAATCCCCTGGCCAGTCCCCAGTACAGATATAGCCAGTGGGTGACATGCCTCCCTAGGCCCAAGCCTTTATGATTTGCCTAAGAATCCGGGCTGATGTTCCTTGCACTTCTCATTGCTTCTGTTCTGCCTCTTTTGCTGGATCATGCTTAAAAAGATACTGATACCAGAAATTAAACCATTTTTTACATCTATCATAATAATGCCTTTGAAAGCTACTAATAACTTGGCCATAAAGTATTTGCACAATGCTTTTACATTACCTGTTTGATACCCCATGTTCCTATATGGGGGGCTTCCATATTTGTCCATCAGTATTAGAAACTCTAACTCAGAGGCTAAGAGGCAAATTCACTAAGATCCAAGGTTGCGCCAGTGACAGCTTTGCCGCACTTCGCCAGGCATAATTTCACCAGCACTACAGCAAATTCACTAAAATGTGAAGTTGCGTTCAGGGAGGCAAACGGTAGTGAAGTTGCGCTACTGTTACTTCATCAGGCATAGTGAAGTTACGCTAGTAATGCCTAATTTGCATACGACCCCAAGCCACAACATTAATATTATCATGTATTTCTATAGCGCCAACATATTACACTACACAAGCCCAGGAAACCTTTAATAAACAAAATAAAGTTGTTCTATTGCCCTACACATGTGACCACTGCATAGTTGAGTTGCCATATGTTAGGAAATTACAATCTTTTTCAGCCTATCACCTTTAAAAAGTAAGAGGCCATAGTTTTTTGTCAACTTTATTTTAAGAAACTCCTATCTATGCTATTGGACTTTGCCTGGTCGTAGGTGGCAAAGTCAAGTCTTACGCAAGAGGTAATGTTCAGTATAATTTGGATCTTAGTGAAATAGCGTAGTTACGACGTCGAAGTGAAAATCCGAATAAACTCGAATTTAAAAAATTTTAATTTCAAAGTAATTTTGGGCTACTTCGACTATTTAATAACCCAAAATTCGAATTTCGAAGTACTGGCCCTTTGAAAATCCTCCGACTTCAACTAGTCGCCAGCTTAAAGCTGCCGAATTGCCACTGTTGAAATTATGCTGAAATTATTGGAAATTATGCTATACTATGGGGAAAACATGCACATTTGCAGTGTAGCCCTTATATCTTTAACTTCATGCAGCAGTGATGTTCTGGGTGGAATTTATATCATAATGAAACCCATAAAAGTGTCTCATCAAAATGGCATAGTAACTAATGTTCTTTTACCGCTGTTCCCTTGAGCCTCCATTTTGTGTTGTTCTGGGTTCTCATTCACTGAACCCATTGACAGGAAATAATGCAGTTTCTCACTGTAACAGGAAGACGTGTGGGAGTAAAAGTCACAATTCTGTCCATTCATGCATATGTGCCCTTAGTTTTTGTGTGAGTATTGTGCCTCATATAAGGGTGAAATTAAAATGGCACATACTATATAAAAGTATATTTTTTAACAAAAGGCTTTCTTTATATGAAGCAGTGATTTACGTATCGGATTTTTTATGTAATATATTTTTTATAAATGTCTTTAGTTTTTAGTCAGGCTTGCTCTGAAGTTCATTATTTGGTCAGGTCCTGCTTAGGGGTAAATATAGTCATATATAACAGCCTTAACAGTCAGTCTCCTAAAGTTTCAAAGGTACTACAGATAGAAAATAAAATAAGATAAAAATAGGCCTTTGCCCCAATATCACCCTTTTTATCCTTCAGGCCCTTCCTTCCATAGCTTTGCCTACCCACTTTTGGGAACCACCAATCTCAACTGTCAAGTCATAGTTCCATGAATCCTGCATTTTCCCTGTGGTTGTAGATATGTTGCAGCCAGATGGAGTGTTGCCATAGGCACTTGCCAAGGAATGTTGAGGCAGATTTTCTTGGCACACGTAATATGAAAAATGCAGTCATCTCTTTTGAGTCCATAACAACGTAGAATCTGCACCTGCATAATAATACCATAGTTCTGGTGCTGTAGATTCTATATTACTAGCTAAGAAATTCAAGTTATATATGAAAGAGTCAACTGTGACAGTAAATGGATAAAATTAGTCACAGCCATTTGAAGCCTTTTTTTTTTTTTAAATTGTTGACTATTGTGCAATCTAACACTTCTATCATCTGGCATATTAAGCTCAATTTTTGTGAATTACATCTTTTTGAACAGTTAGGGGCAGATTTACTAAATTTTCATATATTCACGAGGGATTCGAATTCGAATATTCGATAGAATTTTCAAAAAATTCAGCGAATTCGAATTATTCGAATATTCAAATTTAATTTTATTCGAATATTTGAAAATTCGATGGTCTAATACTTCCCCTTTAAATTTAAATTCGATCACCTACTTTGCCAGATTAAACCTACCGAAATGGGGATCATTCCCTAAGATCGAATTTTCCCTATTCGATCGTTCGTTCGTTGGATCGATCGAATTGCGCTAAAAAAATTTGAATTCAAAATTTTTTAATTCCCCACTATTCCCTGGTCGAATTTCGAATTTTTTTTGCATTCGAAATTTGACCCTTACTGTTAGTAAAAGTATGGGAATATATGCTTCTGTGTGTAGCTGCTTCAGGCACTGCGTTGGCCACACAGTTCACAGTGCAGTCACACAGAGGAATGCATTCTGGAATCTCTCTGCCTACAAAATGCAAGCTGAGAGAAGTGGATCTGACACAATGAGGGGGAATTATCAAAATTTGAATCTGAATTTTTGCCACAATTTTTTTGTACAAAAACTTGCAAATTTGAATTATATTTTCAAAAACTGAACTGATGCTTGTTATTTATTAAGTACAAAAGATGCAAAAACTTGAATGTAAAACTTCAGCATCTGGAGTTCATATAGAAGTCAATGGGAGTTGTCCTAGGCAAAATTCAAGCATTTTTTTTTTAATTCAAGAGTTTTTCAGCTTGTGAACTCACAAATTTGAACTCAAAATAAAAAAAACACACATTTTTTGAGTTTCGTTCACAATTATATTGAGTCGAGGTTTCTATATTTGTTTTTCTTCAATAAACATCCAAGTTTTTTTACAATGTGAGTTTTCGAAATAGAAGAAAACTCACAAATTCGATTTTTAATAAATAAGTACAAATGTGTGACTTTGGGGTTATTCATCTTTTAAACACTTTTCAGTTCAGTTGTTTTCCAGTAAAGAGTACACCAGTAATAATAACTTTTTCCAAATTTTTTAAACGTTTTTACTGTTATTGCTTGATAAAATGTAAGACTGTTTTAATATGTATTTTAAGTTCCACATACGATACAAGATGCAATTCTTGAATTTAATATTGAATAAATATTAATACTTAAATGTATACTTCTTATTTATGTTCATGCCACTATGATACATTTCTATGATTAAAATAAGATTTTTGTAATCCACAGGGATATCCAAGAAAATAAGAAACTTATTGACAATTTAAATGAGAAGCTACAGAATCGGGAGAGAGAACTTGTAAATCTTCGTCTCAAATGCCAATACCTAGAAGAAGAAAAAGCTAATCTAAGAAATCGAACTGAAAACTTGCACAAAAAAATAACAGAGCTGCAAGCAGAACATGAAATTCACCTGCAAGAAGCAGTCCGAACAGAAAAGGCAGATACTCAGTTTCAGAGCAAAGAGAAAACTGTTTTACCTTTAAAAAAGGAATCTTTATTAAATATTTTGCAAGAATCTCGTGAACTTAATGTCTGTAATAAGCAGTTAAGAGCTGTTACTAAAAATGCCTTGTCCGAGATTGGACTACACTTGAAGCACCTTCAGAATACAACAGAAAACATGAATAGGTCAAACAAAGAAATGGAGGAAATACGTGCTCTATATCAACGGGAATCTCTGGAGCGAAAAATGCTGTATAACCAACTTCAAGAACTCAGAGGAAATATTCGCGTTTTTTGCCGTTGTAGAAGAGACGACAAGAAGGGTGACCATCTAGAATTCCTGAACAGTGAAGACATTCTAGTTAATAATAATGGAAACAAAAAGAAGTTTAGGTTTGATCAGGTGTTCTTGCCACAGTGCTCTCAAGTAAGTGTTCACAATATGTATCAGCACATTTTCCACTCTGCAAATAAACAAGGTAATGTAAAACAGAGATAATGTGAATCCATGTGGATTATTGGCAAAGTCCAGCATTATGTCAATATGTAGATGTCAAGCTTAAATAAGTAGGTGGTTGCGTAAAAGTAACTTACGCAGCATATATGTCATCACTATTGTGTTTTCTATTAATCTACTCCACCTACTAGAAAATTAATTATCATGTAGAAACATCATTTATACCAAAAACAGTGATTGAACAGGTTAGTGATGTTGGACTGCTATTATTACGAATACAATTGTAGAATTGCGTTTTCACTGTATAAGGTTAATGGCGTGCAGGCTGCAGGCAGATAAAATCTGATGCACGCCCTTCAAATCCTTCCTGTAGCTGCCCTAAAAGGTAAGGCACTGGCCTGCCTGCAGACACACTAGGAGGTATGGGAATGTGTATAAGGAAGAATTGATGAAGTTATTTGAACAGTAGGGCAGGTAATTGGAGAGTCAAAAAAGGCTACCTCTGGAAACACTGAGCAGAAAAGAAGAATAAAATGTTCTAAAAAAAACATTGTTAGCAGAGTATTAGAGCAGGCAGATACTAATTGCCAATGTAGTATACCTTTGTAAGTTTACATTTTAATATTTCCAAGAAGTAGGCAGGCAGTAAGTTTCTAGAACTGGGACACTCCTGTACACATGACTGACAGGTTAAAGGTGAGGTAGGTTAACCAACAGAGTGGCCCCAGCTGTGTTATTGGACTATTATTAACATGTATTTATTATTAACATGTATTTATATGCCACCAACATATTTCGTAGCACTGTCGGATGTAGAGCTGTAGGATGAGAGAAATGCAGGTGGAGTCACATATGCAAAATTATCTGAACTATAAAATTTGTTTATAGAGGAGTTTTAGCAAGAGGCATCAAACTGAAAGCACTGACTAAAAATAGCAATCAGCAATTCAGCAATATTAACACTTAAAAGTGTTTGCATCTGAAAAATGGTTGACTCTATGCCTTAAGTGGGCATTAGTACAGATAAATACACATCTCTCTTTCTGTACATGCTTACATGAAGAAATGACAGCATGCTTTTGTTTGGTAGGAAGATGTCTTTGAAGGGACACTCCCTATTATTAAGTCATGTGTAGATGGCTACAATGTTTGCATTTTGGCCTACGGACAGACAGGTTCTGGAAAGACATACACCATGATGGGTACTGAGCAGAAACCTGGAGTAAATATCAGGTAATATAAAACTATATGACTCTATATGTTATTGTTTATAGCTTTATAGCAAAACCAACTGATGATACTAGAGAACAATGGTTTTCTGGATTTTTGTTGCTAACTTACTATTTAGGAAATCAAATTTCTTTCCATAGTTCTTGTTTTGAATTGCATTTCTTTAGTACAGCACGCATAATCAGGTACATGCTCAGTTTTGTGGGACCACCTAGGGTGGTAAATCATTAGGAGCAACAGGACATCCCTTTATCTGGTGGGTACATTTGTACCTTTAGGTATGGTACTTTGTTAGTATTGGGAACAAGGGAGTTCTTGTTTGCAATATTATTGACAGGAGTAGTACACATGAGTGTATGCAAGTGGTCCATGAAGGATCAAGCAGAGGCATAAGGGGCCAACTGTATGGTCTCTCCCAGGGGCACAGGAAATGTATATATTTGGCTTACATCAGGTAAAAAATATGTAAAACACATGCCTAAAGGCCCCCATATTCAGGGCTGATAAAAGCTGCCGACAGACCGACCGCATCGCCTCAATTATGATCCGTTCGTTGGGCCCTAGGGCCTATGATCGGATCAGCCTGATATCGCCCACCTCAATGTGGGCATATTGGGGAGAGATACGCTTGTTTGGCGATATCGTCTGTGGCCACCTTAAGATAAGAAAAACAGAGATGTATATACAGATAATTTCTATGAGCCCTGCCGTTCTACCTGGGGGGATCACAGTGATCCAAAATATAAGCAATATATGAGCTTAAGAATGGCCATGATAAGTGTTTCAGATAGGATTTGTAACAACATTCAAAAGTTAGAACCATGCCCGAAATGTTAGCCATAAACCATGCCAGAGACAATAATTGGACCTGGTCCTATGTGAAGGATGATGTGATTTTTACACCTGCCTGATATGTCAGTCCCTTTACAGATATTAGTTGGGCAGTTGGGCAGGTATTTTATTACCTTGCCATGAGTATGTATAGTTTTATTTGTATTGTGCTCCTTCAGAGCAAAGCACTGTACAGGGGGTCATTGCAGTAAGAAGTACAAATAAGAACAAAATACAATAAACATAAATACATACAAAGTATAGTTACAATAAAAATTAAGCGCATATTGTCAAGAAGACAAAATGATGGTGGTCCCTGTCCCATAGAGCTTACAATCTAAATGGGAGGGTAATGTACAGACCCAGATCGGAGGGGTATTAAAGTGCTGTAGTTTACAGTGTGTGACACACAAGTGCCGGTTCCCAGTTCAAATGTTATTCAGGTACTCCCAAAGGTAGCCTTTGTCTTTAGTTCTAAAGACATTGAAGGAGGATTCTCCTGAGAAATTCAGGAGTGGTATTCCAAATATAAGGAGCAGCAAGACAGAAGGGTTTGAGGTGGGAAAAAGCAGTAGCTGGGGGGGGGGTGAAACAAGTGGTTGGAGGATTCTGCCAGGAGCATATAGAGAGACAAGACTAGATAGATGCAGATGAGTGAAGGGCTTTGACGTTTATAAGGAGGAGTTTGTGAGTTATTCTTTCTTTTATGGGAAGCCATGATAGGGACTTCAGCAGGGGAGGGTCATGTAGCCATTTAGATGTGAGAAAGAGAATGATTATGAGATTCACTGATCAAATATTGACCATTAATAGGCAACCTGAGCCAAAACAGGCATAAAACACTGGTATAACAAGCACTCACATCCATTAGTTAAAATGGAGTCAGATGTGAACTCAGAGTACTTGTTCTGCATCCTTGTTCAAGCAGTTTGAGTTAGATCACATACAGGCATGATTATCAAATTATCAAATACATAACATAGGTCACCAGATGGAGCTCTCTGTTCACTTAGCACTTTTAGGTCTTTTTATGGGCATATGTAACAGAGGGGACAATACTGTAGCTCTTTTTCATCTTTTAATAAATATGTCCTTATATTGTAAAAAGCTAGGTAAGTGGTATCTTAAAAATAAAAATGTTGCAGTGAAAAAATTGCAGCTTTGAACAAAAAAAAAATTGCCATGTTCATTTGTCTAGATCTTTAAAGAACGATGGGGAAAGGCACCAGCTCTTGCACAGCTGTGAAAGGTGTAAAAGATGGTGGAGATACATTTTATTTGCACCCACAGTTGTGTCTGAACTTTATTTAGCCAATACATAGCTGAAGATGAAGGGCTTTATATCTGTTCCACTGCTGGAGGGCAGCATGTTGGACATCCCACTAGAAGTATCAGTTTCCACATACTGGAAAAGCACCCTAGAGGTTATATACATCATTCAAGTCAGTCAATAACAATCGCAGCTCATCAGAGCAAGGGAAGATATAAAAGGTGTCCTAGGACTCATTAGCTTTGCTGTTGCCAGGAGCACCATCTGTTAATGTGTTCCCATTAGCGTGCTTCTGTAAGGTATAACAGGCCCTGTAATGCTGGAATTGTTATTTAGGAGAAAAGAATGTTAACAGAACAGAATTTAGACAAAAGCTTTTCGTTTACTTAGTAATGAAAAGTAATGAGAGTTACAGACTGTTGTTAATTAGGCTCTTTTAATAAGCTAGATATATAAACAAAGTATAAAGGCATTTTTAGATCAGTCTATTTTCTACACCAGCATCTGACTACTGACAGACACCAAGAGGCACATTTACTAATGGGAAAATTTGGTGTTTTTTTAATTAAATTTGCCAAATGAGAATTTGCAGGAAATTCGCCAATATACTAAAAAGATAAGTAGACAATCTGCTAGTTAAAAAACTCAATTCTGTTTCACGAGGTGAATTTTTACTCAGACAAGTTCGCAAGTGTAAACTTTCCAATACTTTAACCTTTTCACCAAAGTCTACTTCGCCTGGTTCTACCTGGCAAATTGTGAACATGTAGCTACATTCTCAATGTTACTATGTTGGTGACATCATATCCTATATTAAAATAAGTCCTAATAAAAGAAAAACGCTGGAATTTTTTCATATTTGCATCTGGGATTTTGTTGAAAAGTAACTGTTAAATATGTATTATTTACACTTTTCTAGGCATTTGAAGCTCATGCCACAATTGTTTTAAGGTAGGCTCATTTTTAGGACAATAGAGGAGTTCTTTTGTCTTTATTTAGCTCCTTTGACATTTTTACTAAAAAAGGGCCACGCCCATCAATTTTACCACAACTAATAAATACATACATATGACCTGTTTTTACCCATCATATTTTCATTAAAGTAAGCATTAGTATGTTAACAAAGTTTCGCTAGGAAGAAAGTAACACTACAGAAAATTCGCTAAGAAACTTTCATACTGATTAATTTTGATTAGCGTACACCAGCGTAAAGTACACCTGCGTTCATCTGTCATAACAAATTTAGGCATAAATATGCGTATTCATAGCTAATTAACGTCTGGTGTAGTTGCGGAAAGTATGGTGAAGCTCTCCGAAACGAAAATTCGGACCTAAGGAAATTTGCCCTATAGTGTGTCTTTAAGGGCAGGGTCACAAGGGCCGATTCGGGAGATTTAGTTGCCTGGCGGCCTCTTCTTCAGGGTGGCAGTCTCCCTGGACTGCTTTGTGCCTGCTAAAATGAAATATCGCCTGTGTCAATGCACTCACGGCGCTTCGGTTTCTGAAGTCGCCGAACTTTCCTTGTGAGGCAACTTTGGGCGACTTCAGAAATCAAAGAGTACCATTGCGCTGGCGTTTTTTCATTATAGCTGGGCAGTTTGTCCAGAGCTCCCTATCTAACTTTAAAGGGAAACTGTCATGGGAAAACATGTTTTTTTTTTTTTTTTTTAAACGCATCAGTTAAAAATGCTGCTTCCGTAGACTTCTGCACTGAAATCCATTTCTCAAAAGAGTAAACAGATTTTTTTATATTCAGTTTTGAAAACTGGCATGGGGCTAGCCATTTTGTCAATTTCCCAGCTGCCCCGGTCATGTGTCTTGTGCCAGCACTTTAGGAGGGAACTGCTTTCTGGCAGGCTGTTGTTTTTCCTTATCAATTTAACTGAATAATACGCAGTGAAACATGGGTTTTACTATTGAGTGCTGTTCTTAGATCTACCAGGCAGCTGTTATCTTGTGTTAGGGAGCTGTTATCTGGTTACCTTCTCATTGTTCTTTTGTTAGGCTGCTGTGTGGGGGAAAGGGAGGGGGTGATATCACTACAACTTGCAGTATAGCAGTAAAGCAGGGGTCCCCAACCTTTTTTGCTCATGAGCCACATTTAAATTTAAAAAAAGAGTTGGAGAGCAACACAAGCATGAACAAGTCCATGGGGATGTCATATAAGAGCTAAGATTGGCTTTTTGGTAACCCCTATATGGACTGGCAGCCTACAGGAGAGAATGTTTGGCAGGACATGTTTTTTATGCATCCAAAACTTGCCTCTAAGCCAGTAATTCAAAAATAAGCACCTGCTTTGAGGCCACTGGGAGCAACATCCAAGGGGTTGGAGAGCAACATGTTGATCGCGACTACTGGTTGGGGATCACTGCAGTAAAGAGTGATTGAAGTTTATCAGAGCACAAGTCACATGACTTGGGGCAGCTGGGAAATTGACAATATGTCTAGCCCCATGTCAGATTTTAAAAACGAAATATAAAAAAAATCTGTTTGCTCTTTTGAGAAATGGATTTCAATGCAGAATTCTTCTAGAACAGCACTATTAACGGATACATTTTGCAAAAAAAAATTTTCCCCATGACAGGATCCCTTTAAATAAATGCAACCTCCTTTATCTAAGCAGCAGCCTTTAAACATTTTATTATCAGAGACTTCTCAGTGGACTGGTAATTAGCCCCTGAAGTTCTTTGGGACCAAAAGTGACAGGAAGTACTAAAGTAAAATTGGTTTCTTATTCTTGTTTCATGCCAGACATTTCTTAATTAAAACAGCAGGCAAAAAATATGTTCATTACACACCTTATTTATTCGGCTAATGCTAAAATGGGGTGTATACAGTCTCTTTAACATTTACTTATACAGTCATTCACTATATGCTATGACTGTATGCTGGTTCAGTGATGTTATTGCCTGCACAAACCTAGTTTAAAGTAAACTTAGATAGTTTATAGGAATCTGCACCAGTACTTTTAATCCCATCTTCAATCTGACTGCTGCAAATCAGCACTTTTAGCAGCTGACCCAATATGGTTTGGCACTGATCTAGTATTTTTGGTCTAATCATGTCCAGTATTTTTTTTAATCAGCAACAAAATTGCAATCAATTCCAATCAGAGCTTTTTCTTGTGAATTGGAAACAAATGAGATCTATGAACACAAACAACTGCTTTCTCCCCACAAACGACTGCTATCTGAACTAAGGTCTGTTGGGCTTAATGAAGTCGTTTGCACATG
>CM044436.1:73198491-73227482 GCA_024363595.1 Xenopus borealis
GGCTTAATGTCTAGTATATTATTTAAAAGGGCAGCTAAATGCTAGCTGTGATATTAGTGATATTCAACATTTTATCAACATGAAAATCCCCTGTTTTATTGATCTCCCCGTTCTCTTTTTGTATATTCTGTATATAAGTTTCCATTGCTGAATAACTAGTGGGGGGGGGGACATAATTGCTGTTATTATACAAGCCCCAAGTTTTCGTATCCAAAATCCCCATATCAGTTGTTTCAAAAACTACATTAGGGTTTACTGCAAAATGCACCTTTAAACTCAAAGATCGAAAAAAAAACCGGTAAAAGGTCCGGACAAAAATTTAAACCTTTAGATAGCACAGATTCCTCTGCAGCAGTTCATTTTTTCGTTGACAAATTGTAGATTATTTGTTGATTACTCTCTTGGTGCATCCCTGTTGTGGACGCTTGGCCCCCCTCCGGTGTCTGATGCCACCTTTTCTTGTCTCTCTCCTCCTGTATTTCCTCCCACGTCTCAGGATAAAAAATTTGCCTAATTTGCATATTCGAAATTCGAATTCAAATCTTTTTTAAAATTCGATCGAATATTCGAATCCCTCATGTGAATATATGTGAATTTAGTAAATCTGCCCCTAACTGTAACAGGAAAAAGTGTAGAAGCAAAAGACACAACTTTGTCTGTTAATTGGCTCATGTGACCTAACTTTATAGTTTGTTTGGTATGTTTGTGTGCACCGTTGAATCCTACAATCCCAGGAGGCCGTCCTTATTTTTTAAAATGGATATTTTCTATTTATGTTTACGCAATGGCACTTGCTACTAAAAAAGTATATTATTATGAAAATGGTTTATTTACATGAAGCAGGGTTTTACATATGAGTTGTTTTATGCAATATCTTTTTATAGAGACCTACATTGTCTGGGGGGTTTAGTTTTCCTTTAAATCCTTTTATATACTCACCTGAGATCTTGTGATTACTTTGTGCTGCTTGAGAAAGGGCATGACGTATGCCCAAAACGTTGCAGTTGTTTCTCATGATGAATTGATAATATAATATATTTGTTACTTCTGATAAACTGAGTGCCGCCTCTGCTCATATATATATATATATATATATATATATATATATACATCCCAAGGCTACTGCACACGCTTGCGCTTAAGGTATGTACCAGGTGATCCCAGAGTTTCAAAAATATAAGTAAGTAGATGCCGGTGCACATGGGGGAATTTCTTTCAAATAGATTATCCTTTATTATATCGATGTTTCGGTCCTCAGTAGGGACCTTTCTCAAGATTGTGACCACAAAATACATATAGACAATTACAAGAGGTCCTCTGCACCCATTATCAATATATTAAGGACATTGAAATATTTTGTGCCTTAAGCTACTAGAAAAATGCCTAAACAGGGATTGTTTGTCCATATATTTCAATATATTTAAGCTGGCCAACTATGTCAAAGTCATCCCATATCTGGCCATTCCTACACAACTTGCATCTGATTAATTAAAAAACCTATTGCTTTATTATACATTTTACAAAGGGATTAAGTTTTACCTGTAATATATATAAATGAATATATATATATTTTTTTTTTTATTAAGGAGTAGTTATGCCCATTTTAAACTTATGATGTAAAAATTGTTATACAAATATAATTTATGCATTTCTGTCAATCTTTGTGAACATCTATCATGACAAACATGAATACAGGAGATCCAATTTGCATTGCTGGGTTTCAGTAGCAAGACTTTCTAGTGCAATTAATTCCTGTGGGAATTCCTTCTAAAATATCAAATCCTTTTAAGGACATTCTGAAGATCTGTTTCTGAAATATCAAAAGAACTGTAGATCAAGACTTGCTTAAAATCCTATTTCTGCTGGCAGATTTTACATTTTACTTTTCATTATTACTCACAGCCAGAAGCAATGGGGGCATACAAGAGTTCACATGTAGAAAATTGTATTAAGGTGTATTAAGTGTGGAAGATGGGTTTCAGAATAAAAGCAGAAAAGAAGTAATGCACTGCATTTCTTTCCTTCTATTCTGTACACATTGGCTTTTGTATCAGACTTCCTTTTTTCAGCTTAAACCTACAGGGCAGGGCATGAACATGCTCAGTTTACTCTTCTCCTCCTCCCCTCCCTGCTGTAATTTGAGCCCAGAGCTTTGAGGGAGCAGGGAGAGACTCAGGCAGGAAGTGATGTCACACCAAGCTAATATGGCAGCTGCTTTCTTTAACAAACAGAGAAAGTGTCTAGAGCTTTTTACTCTGGTATGATAAAGCATTCTACAGAATAAATACAGTGTTATAGCTTGCACTATTGTGGTTATCTATTGGGAATAAACTGTTTTTTTTAGTTTTCCATCTCCTTTAATCTACTGCACATACTGATCAAATATATTCAGTGAATTCCAAATGTATTTTCTTTTGACTATAATACATTTTCCCTGCACAACAAGAAAACATAAAGCTACTTTAATTAGAGCACCAATGGCAGGTTATAGGGCAAGGGAAAACTTTTTCTGAACAAACACATTTACCTAGGAAAATAAAACAGCAACTTAGCAATCACACTATGACAACGTTGAACCAATAGTCCACTAATGGAGACTTATGCGTGCCTAATAATAATTTTATATTAAGGTCAGAGAAAACCTGCTGTATCTTTACCTAATACAAATGGGAGGATGCATTTGTACAGCAATGCCACAATATATTTTAATTCAAAGTTTGCATATATGTCTTCTGGTGTATGAACAAAAACCGTGGTATTTTACATAGTTAATATTTACACTGCTAAACATGAATAGCTGCACTGGTGTAATGTAACATCAATATATTGTCAAGACCTGATCTATAGGTTTATGATGCAGTGTAGTAATATGTCAGGTGAACAGCAGATGGAGTTAAAGGAACCTTTTTTTGTGAAAACCAACATATACATATAGGGGCAGATTTATCAAGGGTCGAATTGAAAATTACATTTTCAAGTTTATTTTAGTGTAATTCGACTAGGAAATAGTCCAAATTCAATTTGAATTAAAAAAATTTCAAAATTCAAAATGTATTATTTAAGAATTCAAATTCGACTATTCACCATCTAAAACCTGCCAAATTTGTGTTTTAACCTATAGGGGACCTCAGACAATCAATTTGGAGTCATTTGGTGGACTTTTGAAAGAAAACATTTAAAAAAATTTTTTTTTTTTACTCTAATTTGATTCGAATTTAATTAGAATCTGATTCAAATTTGCAGGTTAATTCTATTCACTCAAATTTAAAATAATTAGAATTTTGTGTTCATGGGAGTTTATTGGAGTTTTTAGAAACTCCCATAAATGCATAATTCGACCCAGTGAAAACATACTTTTAATTTTCTGAACAAACAGGTGCTAAATACAATATCTCTGCACTCGTTTATCAAATATTTCTAGTGATGGGTGAATTTATTCGCCTGACTCAAATTCGCTGCGAATTCCCGCGATTTGCTAGACGCCCGCATCCAAAACAAGATGCCGGTGGCATTTTGTGAATTTTTCACCGAAGCGAAACGCCCCAGATTTGCCCATCACTACATATTTCACATATTGTTATATTTAAGAACAGGGTTCCCACTCAGTGATTTTGTTCCTTACTAGTATCATCCCATTTTTCTCATTAACATACAGAAAACTCACAACCTTTAACCCTTACCTGGCAAGCATTTGGACAGACATAGTGGGCATAAATGATCAACAACAGACAAACTTGCATCTGGGAAATAACCCATGGCAATGAGTTAGCGATTATATTATTTCAGTCTGCTGTTGCTAGAACAATAAAATACAAAAACCTGAAACTACATTTCAGCAGTTTTGGCTTACTACAGCACCAGGTAGTGGGCCCACACTTCCTCATGCACTGACCCTGCTTTGGATCCCACCTGACAGCAGCATTCCTGCTATCTTCTACACCAAATCATCATTTAACATTTGCAGGATTTTTGTTCTAACTTTAACTGACAGGCTGAGATGGGACAGCCAGGTTGGTAAAATAGTCAGGTTTAGGAACTTACACTATAACAAACCTCTGGGGAAAAAAAACAGCATGACCTATAGGACACTATAAATGTACATTCATATTTTAAAAAGTAACTTTTTAGTGTCTGTATCACTTTAAAGAGATACTGACACCTGCAATTAAACTCTTTTTTACATTTATTATAATATTGGCTTTGAAAGCTACTTCTAACTTTGCCATAAAGTATTTGCATGATGCTTTTACATTACCTGTCTGATCCCCCATGTTCCTGTATGAGGTGGCTGCCCAGGGCTGGTCCAAGGTAGTTTTTCACCCTAGGCAAGGGGTTCAATCAGCGCCCCACCCCCGTTCTGTATGACAATTTCCCACCTATTCACTTATCTTAAATAAAGAAACCTTATAACACATAATGAATCAAATTGTACTTGTGACAGCCAGCAGCACCAAAATATTGCTCCCAATCTGTACCTGTGCCAGCCAGTAGCATCCAAAATATTGCTCCCAATCTGTACCTGTGCCAGAAAGCCAAAATATTGCCCCAAATCTTTACCTGTGCCAGCAAGCCAAAATATTGCCCCAAATCTGTACCTGTGCCACCAGCCATTGCCCCCCAAGTCTGTACCTCTGCCACCAGCCATTGCCTCCCAAGTCCATTAGTATTAGAAACTGTAACTAACAGGCTGAGATGGGACAGCCAGATTGGCAAAGTCAGAGTGTCAGAGAGTCAGGCTTAGGAACTTCAACTAACAATTATATACAAAAACAAAGCTCTCAGCAAAAAATGATCAACATGACCTATAGGTAACATTTATGGGCAGATTTATCAATGGTCGAATTTCGAATTGAAAAAAATTCGAAATTCGACCATTTGAATAGTATTTGAATTAAAATCCATCGAATTCGAAGGATTTTACCGCAATTCGATTGGGAAAAATTCGATCATTTGATTAATCGTTCGAAATTGATAAATTCGAACAATTTTTTCGATCAATCTAATTTTTTTTATTCGATCAAAAATAACGATACCCAATTTGGTAGCTTTGATCTGGCGAACTAGGTGGTAGAATAAAAATTTAAAGGGGAAGTACTTTGACCATCGAATAGTCGAATATTCAAATAAAATTAAATTTGAATATTCAAATTATTCGAATTTGAATATTCGATGGTCGAATGTGCCTAATTTGCATATTCGAAGATTCGTATTCGAATCTTTTTGAAATTCGAATTCTTCATGTGAATTTAGTAAATCTGCCCCTTAATGTAAATGTGTTAAAATTATTTTTTAAGTGTCACTATCACTTTAAGCTACCTGAATGCCATTGCATACAAGGCTGATGACAACGTATTCTCAAGACTACCAACATTAAAATCAGTGGCATACCAGTGACTGAAAAGTTGCCCAGGGGGAAGTCATAAAGTAAGAAATTTATTTGTAGGGGCCAGGGCACCCTAAATTTAACCCGATCAAAGACAATGCAAGTTGTGAACTTCATGAACTTTGGGTGCATGCGCAGTATTACAAACCGGCTTAGCGTCCTACTGCGCATTCGCCGCTAAGCGCCGACGGAAGAAAGAAGAGGACGTTGTGGACTAAGATGGCACCTGTGACCCTGCTCAAACCTGCTCTTTGGGGTAATATACAAGTTAGGGGCAATAGCCCGGGGGGGAGGAGGGGCCTATGGGGTGGGAGGGTGGAGGGGTTTAGCGCTGGCGGGGTTGAATTCCCCTTTAAGATGATTTGCAATCACAGAGCTAAGCTTGTTTAGTAACCTAGGATGAATACTATCCGGTCCCAGACCTTTGTTTATCTTAACATACTATATTGTCTGCTTGTTCAAAAGAACCATAGACCCAAATAAGAGGGGTGAATATAATATTATTATTACTATTATAATATATTATACATCATAATCTTACAATATATTAATGTATTATTCATCAGAATTCCACTAGGACTGAGTGCAAAACTAAGTTTGCATATGCTTTCCTCCCTTACATAGATCATCCTGCTGACTGTTGCCATAGGCAACACATTTTTGGCGAGACTGTGTTCACTATTCCACGATACCGACACTTGAAGCAGCTCAGCTGCAATTTAATGAAGAATCAGTATATATTTAACCAGCAGACAAAATTGTAAAGGAACCTAAAATCAGGACCTGAGGTGCAAATAACAAAAAGTAGTCATCCCAAAAAAATTATTCAAAATCATATTTTATCACAGTATTCAAGCAAAATGAACTTTAATTATATTATATAAATTATATGAATATTGTTTCCTTCAGTCTGGGAAAATCATTATTGTAGCAAGCATTCAGGAGCCATTTTTTGGACACTGTAATTAAAGGAAAACTATACCCCCCGAACAATGTAGGTCTCTATTAACAGATATTGCCTAAAACAACTCATATGTAAAACACTGAAAAATAAACCGTTTTCATAATAATACACTTTTTTAGTAGCATGTGCCATTGGGTAATCATAAATAGAAAATTGCCATTTTAAAAATTAAGGACAGCCTCCTGGGATCCTAGGATCCAACGGTGCACACAAACATACCAAACAAAATTCTGTTGCTCAAAAATTCATTTTGGGGGTATAGTTTTCCTTTAAGGCAAGCCTGTCATCATGCTATGTATTCCAGTTTCTTGTGGTCAGTGAGGATGGTGATGGGATCCATGGTCCGCTCCAAGAGGTGGCACCATCCTTCTAAAGCCAGCTTGATAGCTAATAATTCCCTATTGCCAATGTCGTAACTTCTTTCGGCAGGAGAGAGCTTCCAGGAAAAAAGCACAGGGGTGGAGAGGACCTTGAAATCTGATGTGTTGGGAGGCATCAACCTCCAGGGTGAATGGACAAGAAGTGTCTGCATGAATCAGCACAGGAGCAGACACAAAGACAGTTTTCAAGGATTCAAATGCTTTCTGAGCCTCAGGGGACCAGGAACATCTAGAGCCTTTAGGGCTGGGACAGATAGGAAGATTCGGGGAGATTCTGTAGCCTGCGATTAATCTCCCTGTCTGTCCCAGCCCTTACAAGTGAGGGCAACAATAGGAGCCACAACTTGAGAATACCCCTTAATAAATCTTCAATAAAAATTGGCAAAGCCAAGGAAATGTTGGATAGCTTTCAAACCACTTGAGGCAGGGGTCCATCTCAATTCCGGATGCAGAAATGATGTACCCCAAGAAGGGAATCCTAGACTTATGGAACTTGCATTTCTTTAATTTTGCATAGCGATTGTTTTCCTTGAGACGCTGTAGGACCATTTTGACTTGAGAAATATGCTGGGGAAGAGAAGAGGAGAACACCAGGATGCCGTCAAGGTACACAACAACACAGGATAATAACATGTCACGGAAAATCTCATTTATGAAGTTCTGAAAAACTGCAGGATTTTAACATAGCCCAAAGGGCATAACGAGATACTCGTAGTGACCATCGCAAGTATTAAAAGCAGTTTTCCATTCATCTCCATGACGGATGCAAATCAGGTTATAAGCATCTCGGAGATCCAACTGTGAAAAACTTTTGGCACCTCTCAATCTGTCAAAAAGTTCAGAAATTAACGGGAGAGGATAATGGTTTTTAAACGTGATCTTGTTCAGACCCCGGTAGTCAATACAAGGCCTGAGCCCACCATCTTTTTTCTGAACAAAAAAGAATCCGGCACCCATAGGAGAGGAGGATTTCCCGATGAATCCTTTGGAAAGGTTCTCCTGAAAGTATTCTTGCATGACTAGAGTCTCAGGGATGGATAGCATGTTATTCCTCCCTCTTGGAGGAACGGTACCTGGAATGAGATCAATAGGACAGTCATAATGTCTATGTAGAGGGAGACTATCAGCATTCTTTTCCTCGAAGACCTTCACCAGGCTAATTTTCGCCAGTGCTACGCAAATTCACTAAGATGCAAATTCGCCAGGCAATGCGCATTTACGCTAGCGATGCCTAATTTGCATATGGTGCGAACTTAAATGTATAATAGAGGTGTATGTTACAGCCACTATATTACACTACACAAGCCCAGGAAACCTTTAATAAATAAAATAAAGTTGTCCTATTGCCCTACAAAAGGTAAAAGACACCAGCGTTTTTTTAGGACTTTTTTTTAAAACTCCTATCTATTGTATTGAACTTCGCCAGGTCTTACCTGGCAAAGTAACGTCTTGCGCAAGAGGTAATGTTCAGTAAAATGGTCATCTTAGTGAATTAGCATAGTTACGTCTAATCCTGAATGTGCCAATACCAAATATAGTTTTATGGATTTCTCATTTTTATAGATCAAATCTCCAAGCAGTACACTACCAAATTTCCAAAACATTGCTCCACAAAACTGCATACTTCTGATTAGACTAGAAAACTATGCATTATAGGAAAGAACTGATTCTGGTGAATCCAAAACGGGTA
Organism: Xenopus borealis; assembly: GCA_024363595.1. Classification (NCBI taxonomy): domain Eukaryota; kingdom Metazoa; phylum Chordata; class Amphibia; order Anura; family Pipidae; genus Xenopus; species Xenopus borealis. The sequence goes on from CM044436.1 coordinate 73,206,909, forward strand.
AATATATCTAAGTACTCCAAACTACTAAGTTGCAATTCTTTCCTACGTTATAATTTTTTATAAAAAAAAAATTATCTCAAAGCTTCCAGCATCATATCTCCCACAAATACATGAGCTACTAAGGTAAAACACCCTTAATATGGATACCAGGTGTCCATTGAACAGTTTGATGCCCAATTTGTATTGGTTTACCTAAGTATGTGGCATATATGGCCCCTAAAATGAAGACACCCCATACAAGCTATCAGTTTTGTAATTCCAGATACTGCAAAATCAACACATTTACAGCATTTTTTCAGGGGCAAGGTTAGAAAGAAGTATGTTCACCACAGAAAACCATGAATTTTTCGGAAAGTACACATTCCCCCAAATCAAAATTGGGTATGCATGGCTTTCTAATCCAAAGCACCAAGCCAAACCTTTCCTAAATGTGGTGATTTTGGTGACATTTCCAAAAAATAACCTTAAAGCTTCGAAATTGCAACATCTTAGCTCCCATATTCTATTAGGTACCAAGATAAAACACCCCAAATATGAACACCCGGGGTCCACTGAACAGTTTTATATCCAATGTGTATAGGTTTACTTATGCATGTGTCATATAGGGGCCCCAAAATGAAGATTCCCCACCTGGTCTGTCATTTCAGGTACTGTAAAACCAGCACATGTACAACATTTTTTGAGGAGCAAAGATAAAAGTATGCTCGTCCCCAGAAAACCATCTCTTTTTGAAAGTTCACATTCTCCTGAATCCAAATTGGTTATGTCTTTCTACTCCAAAGTACAAAGCCACAAACCTGTCCTAAATTTGGTGATTTTGGTGACATTTCCAAAAATCACCTTAAAGCTTCCAACTTGCAGCATCTTATCTCCCACATACTACTAAGTACCAAGATAAAACACAGCTGAACAGTTTTATGATAAGTTTACCTAAGTATGTGGCGTATAGGGGCTCCAAAATGTAGACACCCAATTAGAGCTATCAGTGCTGTAATTCCAGATACTGCAAAATCAACACATACTTAGGGGCAAAGGTAGAAAAAAAGTATGTTCACCCCAGAAAACCATATATTTTCAGAAAGTACATATTCCCCTGAATCCAAATTGGATATGCATGTCTTTCTACTCAACAGCACCAAGCCATAAACCTTTGGCTTTTGGTGACATTTGCTAAAAGTTTCCACCTTGTAGCATCTTATCTTCCACATACTATTAGGTACCAAGAAAATAAATATGAACGTCTCGGGTTCACTGAACAGTTTGATATGCAATGTACATAGGTTAACTGAAGTAAATAGCATGTAAAGACCCCCAAAATCTACCTTGTGCATACTTATTTGATGACTTACTTTTAAACTAATTTATAAACACTGCCAGCTTTATGTGTGATAAAAGCTAAAAAAAAAAAGTATGGTGACCCATGAAAAACATATATTGTTGGAAAGTACACATTCTGACAAATCCAAAATGGGTAATTATAATTTTCTCCTCCAAACTACCCAACTGAAAATCTATGCTAAAGCAGCGGTTTTACAACATTTCTGAAAATCGCCTAAAAATATTACAATTTACCACATTTATCTCACCCAATTTCTTACATATAATGGTAAAACACATTAAATATGAATGCCAAGTGTCTACTGAATAGTTTGACGCACCATATACATAGATATACCAAAGCAGCTAGCATGTGCAGGTCCAAATGACTATAGTGCATATGAATTTTCTTGACTGCCAGTTTGACTTTTGTGAACAAAGCCCCCTGACTGAAAATTACATATGTGCCACAAGACCCCGTAACAGTACAAATGCCTCACAAAGCCATTTATTTTTTGTAAATTGATGTATCCAAGAGGGGTAATTATGTCTTTCTACACCAAATTACCATACTGCAAAGCTACGCTAATTTGGACCCCAAATGAAAAGTATGCATATGAATTTTCACTCCTGCCAACTCAGCTCCTGAAAACAGAGCCCCCTGGCTGTGCATTTTAGCTGTAACACCCCCTAACTGTACAGAGACCCAAATAAAACAATATATTTTTGGAAAGTACATATTCTGATGAATGCCACAAAAGTAAAGATGTCTATCTACACCAAACTACCTACCTGAATAGCTTTTCTAAACAGAGATTTTACAAAATTTTTGAAAATTGCCTAAAATGTTGCAAAGTGCTGCAATGTTTTATGTACAAAGAAACATCACCCTACATATGAACGTCAAGAGTTCTACTTAATAGTTTGATAACAAAGTATGTGGTATGTACAGACCCCAAATAAAAAATATGTATATGAATTGTCACGCCTGCCAACTCAGCTACTGAAATCAGAGCCCCCTCACTGTGCAAAATGTTCCGTAAGACCACCTAACGTACAAGACCCTGAAAACTAAATATTTTTGGAAAGTACACATTCTGATGCATCAAACAAGGGAAAATACACCTTTCTATACCAAAGCACCCAATAGCAAATCTATACTAAATATTTATCAGGAACAGTGATGCAGGGATAAAGCATCCCTCTCAACATTTTAGAAATAGAAAGAGGGACAAAAAGCTCTTTATGGCTAAACAATTTTTTTTTTAAAGAAGAAGCATATGCACAATATTTTACAAAATGAGTGTTTTTTCTTAACAAAGAAACAAACCTCCAATTCAATCAGTGACCACTGGAGTATGAACACTGCTTTCAAAACATGATCCATCTGTTGTGCTGATCATGTGATATGCATTCCTATTCTGGTTAAACACAGATGCCTCAGTTTATTGTTTTTTTTAACAATAAATTAATTAATTTTTATTTCAGGTCCTTTATTATACTATCCACTACATTATATACATTTTCACCATTTTGTTTCAAAACAATGCCTAGTTGCAAGCCTAATTAACTCCCAGCAACCATATAGCAGATTATATTTCAAGCATCAGAGCTGAAGGATAAAAAAATTGAAAAAACTACAAAATAAAAATAATAAAACTTATTTAAAAAGGTCAGCTCAATACTACAACATCTGTTTAAGGTCTATGGTGGACATAAACCAGATGGGATTGGAATAAATTAGTATACATTTGCTCTACTGTGGGTGACAAATCTCCTGAAAATGCTTTCCCACCAGTAACAATGTAAATTTCAGGTGGGAAAACATACTTGCCACTTTCGCTTCCCAAAGTGGGCCAAAATTGGCTTGCAAGTAGTGATGGCCGAAAAATTTGCGAAACGATTCGCACCACGTTTTTGATGAGCGTCGCGTCATTTTCAGTGCGCGACCCTTTTTTTTTCTTTCGGCAACTAATTTTCGGCAGGCAAATTTTCGCGGCCGGTGAATCGCGGGAATTCGCAGCGAATTCGCGCCTCGCATATAAATTCGCCCATCACTACTTGCAAGGAAACTTCTGCCTACTTCATGAAACCAAAGTAACATTCTCTGCCCTTATCAACAAAACAACAGCACCTTGTGCAGGATCTTTCAGATAAAGCTTTCACCATAGTAACAACTGAACTCTTCTGCACAGCACCGAGTGGGATTTTCTAATGTTTAATCAACATGACCCAAAGATATTTTATTGTTCTAAAAATTCTTTATTATGGTGCATGCTGGAAACTGTGTGCCTGTATTCACAGCTGCTACATCTGAATAGGTCATTTTCAGATAAAGGGTAATTTAATTAAATTACAGTCCATGAAATATGTCCAGCTGCACCTCCAGTTCTGTAATGATATGTCATTATCATCTTTTTTTAACAGACAGGAGACTAAGAATACATTTAAGAAAAATACACGCACACAGGAATTGAAATAAACTGTGACGGTTAACATGTCTAGTTTGCAAGAGCTTATAGAGTCGTAGATACAGCAGAATGAACATTGTTTAAAAATATTAGCTGTGGCTTGGTACTCACCACACCCAAGGGTCCAAAGCAGTGCACAGAGACCACTTTTTATGAAGGGTGGGCATGTAACTCCAAAATGACGGTTTTCATATGATCATGTCCTTTGCACCAATACACATAAAGCCTTGCAATTTAAAATATGTGGGGATTTACTCCCAATTTTAATATAATAGCAAATATTAAAGGTGATGTTAAAAAAAAAGGCCAATAAAAAGGCCATGGGTCATTTCGTTGAGAAAAAAAATAGTGTACCCACAGGTGAAAAAAATGCCTGAGACTACCTCTCCATAGACTAAAATTTGCATCACTGTATCCTTGCCAGTACAGGTTTGGTATTGCATGAAAAGAAGAAAATAGCATTTTTGCACGGTCAAGAGTTCATTTAGAGTGTAATTTCCAATAGGCATGTCATTGCCGTAAACAGAATTGCAGTTAAATCAGATTCAGCCTCTTTGAAAATTCACTTCCCCTTCTTCTGGCTTCTTCTACCATTGCAAAACAATAAATATGTCAGTTCTCAGGATCTGTTTATCAAAGTACCCTGCATGTTCTGCGTTTAACAGATCTGCAGAGAAGGGGAAAAAAGTATGCAACGCATTGCGAGACATGCAGTCTTTGCTAGAAAAAAATTGATTTATGTATGTTGTTTGGCATACTAAGATGGCTGTAGAAGATAGAAACTGCTTTCAATCACGATGACATTCATAAACAACTTTATATAAAAGTTTTTTTAGCACATATACAGTTTAGTTCTTTCATTGTGCAAATAAAATTAGATTTCATTATTTGGGACATCCTCTTTAAAGGAACAGTTCAGTGTAAAATTAAAATGGGCTAAAATGAGTCCTCACATAACGGCTTCTGCATTCTTATAGCAAAAATTCTAACCCCAATAGTGAAAATATATTAAATACCTATGCAGAATAAAGGTGGCCACAGACGCACAGATAATATCGTACAAAATAAATTTTCGTACAATATTTGGTGCGTGTATGGTGGGAAATGAGCCGACCGATATCATCAGAAGATTTAGATATTGGTCGACTGGTTCATCAGGGTGGACAGAAAATTTTGACCGGATGCCTTTGAAGGCACCCTTAACATCGGACATTTTTAGTGCTGAATCGTCAGATAAATGTAGAATTCTATTGTTTCTACCTGTATATCTAATGATTCAGCTCTATACGTGTGTGTTGAAATGAACAATCTTTCTTGGAAAGATCTTTTCCTAGAAAGATCATAATTGTTACGCCTATGGCCAGCATAACTTTTTAACGTAACGTTTTTGTTTTAACGTTTTAAAGATAAAGGGGAACGAAGTTGGTCCACAAACACCTTCTCATCACCTGAACCATAACATCTAACTATAAGGATAGGTGCATACTACAGCAAATTCATGATAGAGAATAACACTTAGGCTTCAGCTTTTCTCTGGCTGCACTTTATCTGCAGGCTGAGATACAGAAGAAAGAGGATGGAAGCACATTGATTTATCTCGACCTAGGGAGAAGTGCAAGCATAAAAAAGGATTTTACTTTGTTCCAAATAAAAATGTTCCTTTTTTAGTCATTTCTTTTAGCAATTTGAAAAAAAGTGCAATATTTATACATCAGTGTACAGGTATTAACAGATTTCAAAGTATTTTTTAACTATTTTTGTTATATTAACTTATATAACATACGGTTCAGGGTTGGTTTTGTAATGAGATATTGGATATTTGATATTGGATATTTTTGACCATGTAATGTATATTTAGTCTTTGTGTTATGAGACCAATACTTTTGGCAACAGATTTTCCAGAAAAATTACGATCACTGGGAAACAGGCATCTTTGTTCCTCAAAAGCTATGAGGGATCACAACAAGTGCCATAACTGATAACCAAAGATTTATTTAATAAAACAAGTCCATACAATTTTATCATAAAACTTTGTATGATTTGCTGAAGAATGGGGCAGCTGCAAATATGTCAGACACATCACTTACAATTCACAACTATTCCTTGCTAGTGTTCATGTTTATACTGTTGCCTAAGATACAGAGTAAGGTTGTTTTTTTTTTCCACTTGAGAGGACTTATACATTTTAGGTTAAAATTTGAACATATGCATGATTCTAAATTTAATGTAAAATCAAGCCTACCTTCTAAAGTTTGTAAATAATTTCAAATCTTCAAAAGGCTCTCCATCTCCTCTCCATTATAAAGCTGTTCATAGAAAATACATAACACAGTCTGCTCTCCTTGGGAAGATGGAATAGTACCTGGACTTACTGCCAAAGATAAAGGCTCCAAAATGCAGTCCCTGCAGTCTGAAACAAAAGAGTTAAAGGCAATTATATATAATATTAGTTTAGCAACATTGTATATGGTTCAGGTTTGTGCATAACTAAAAATATATTGGTGCACTTGGGGCAGGGGCAGCAGGTAGCCTTACCAGCACATACGCAACAAGGATTGTGGCAGCGATGTGGCCATAAATTAGATCCCAGGTGGTAGGCGCATTTCAGATGATAACTCTGTTTATTTGTGGTCTGATTATTAGGTTAGGGAATATTTTTTCTGGAATGGGCACATCACAGGAAAGAGGGGAAGGGGATCATTTGTTTGATCTACCAGTTAATAGTCTGTCTTTATTTGTTAATGAGCTCTATCTCTTATTTATACACATTACTTATATTCATGTCTACATGGCAATTTCACTGCTGCACTTAAAAGTAAAGTTATAGTTTTAGTTGTACTATATTGCCACCTATTATTTAGCCTTACCAGAATATATAATATTAAAATTGTGTCACATTTTGATACATGGTTGAAGGTGACCCAATAGACTGTCTGGCTGTTTGCTGAAAATGCTAATTTATCCACATTGTTGTCATGATTTTCTTGAAAGGAATATTCAGAATTCAACTGAAACAACAGATCCAACATTAGTAGTTATTTGCTAGATGCATGGGTAGGTTCTAAAATAGCAAGATATGGTTGAAAAGGGATTGCAATATATTCAGTTATTGCTGCAAAACATTTTATATAGCTGAATATTAAGTAAAAAGTACTTTAAACAAAATAATTACTTTAAAAGTACTAAAAATGCTTCCAACATACAGTAAGATGTGCTACGGCTGTGTATTGATAGCTATATGTAAACATGATTTAACTGTGTGGGAGTAATGCACACTGCAGTTTCTAGCGTTGCTATGGAAAGCATTAGAATTCTTAGGAAAGTCACACATTTGAGCGGATGTTCCTAAAAGAGTGAATCATTTTTAATTAATGTCCTATAAACCCTTTCATGTAAGTACACTAATGTAAGTGTCATGGATAAGCCCTATTCATATCTGACAATACATTGTAAATGATAAACCTTAAGTATTTTAGCACTGGGTTTTTATCTGAAGAAAAGCAAATTACCTGAAAACTAGAGAAACCTCAGCTATAACTTTTTGGAAACATCCTCTATATAATTTTTATATATAAATTTTAACATAACTGATTTAATTAGCTCAACTAAAAAACAGAGGGGTGTACTATCATGCTTTGTTTATTCACAAGTCAAAATGTGCTTTGTGTGTCTGCACCCAGGCTGATGCAGTGACTCCAGGTGCAGTAATAGGATAAAACATGCCTTAAAAATGTGCACATTAAAATTCACAATACAAAAACATTGTAATTAAGAATATTACATTGAAAACGCAAACTTTTATTGTGTGCATATCTTCTCTTTGTGATATTAATTGCATTTTTCCCTGCACCACCTTCAATCATGGCTAAAAAGTGTGGAATGTGCACTAAATATTCATAGTATAATACAGTAATATAGAATATGAATAAAAACTGGGTAAACATAGGCTGTGCAAAATAAAAATAGTTTTTATCAATATAGTAAGCCAAAAATGTCATCTATAAAGGCTAGAATGGCCTGATGTCTAACATAATAGCCAGAGTCCAACATTCTGGTTTGTAGCTGTCTGATTGGTTACTAGTCAGGAATCAATCAGTGACTTGGGGGGCATATAGATTTAATTTTTTGCTTTTTAATCTGATATTTATTTTATTTTTACACTTAACTGATCCCTTAACCTTAACCACATTCAATTTGGAAAAAAGAAAAAAAAAACAGTTTACAGATAACATATACAGTTAGGTCCATAAATATTTGGACAGAAACAACTTTTTTTTAATTTTGGCTCTGCACATTACCACAAAGAATTTTAAATGAAACAACTCAGATGCAATTGAACGGCAGACTTTCAGCTTTAATTCAGTGGGTGTTTTTAAAAAAATTGCATAAAAATGTGAGGAACTAAAGCCTTTTTTTAAACACAATCACTACATTTCAGGGGCTCAAAAGTAATTGTATAATTGACTCAAAGGCTATTTCATGGGCAGGCGTGGGCCATTCCTTCATTATGTCATTATCAATTAAGCAGATAAAAGCCCTGGACTTGATTTGAGGGGGGTGCTTGTATGTGGAAGATTTTGCTGTGAACAGACATCATGCAGTCAAAGGAGCTCTCCATGAAGGTGAATCAAGCCAACCTTAAGCAGCAAAAACAGATATCACCCATCCAAAAAAAATCTACAATATTAGGAGTGGCAAAATCTACAGTTTGGTACATCCTAAAAAGAAAGCACTGGTGAACTCAGCAACGCAAAAAGACCTGGACATCCACAGAAGACAACAGTGGTGGATGATAGCAGAATCATTTCCATGGTGAAGTGAAACCCCTTCACAACAGCCAAACAAGTGAACAACTCTCACCAGGAGGTAAGCACATTGATGTCCAAGTCTACCATAAAGAGAAGACTGCATGACAGTAAATACAGAGGGTGCACTGCAAGGTGCAAGCCACTCATAAGCCTCAAGAATAGAAACATTAGAATTGAAAAAAACATCTTAAAAAGCCAGCACACTTCTGGAAAAATATTCTTTGGACAGATGAAACCAAGATCAACCTCTACCAGAATGATGGAAAGAAAAGAGTATGAAGAAGGCGTGGAACAGCATTTGGGAGGCAGTGTGATGGCTTGGGCATGCTTGACTGCCAGTGACACTGGGACACTAGTGTTTATCCATCATGTGACACAGGACAGAAGCAGCCAAATTAATACTGAGGTGTTCAGAGGCATACTATCTGCTCAAATCCAGCTAAATGCAGTCAAATTGATTGGGAGGTTTTCATAATACAGATGGACAATGACCCAAAACATACAGCCAAAGCAGCCCAGGAGTTTATTAAAGCAAGGAAGTGAAATATTCTTGAATGGCCCAGTCAGTACCTGATCTGGGTATGCATTTCACTTGTTTAAGACTAAACTTCAGACAGAAAGGCCCACAAACAAACAGCAACTGAAAGCCAATGCAGTAAAGGCCTGGCAGAGCATTAAAAGGAGGAAACCCAGAATCTGGTGATGTCTATAAGTCCAAGACTTCAGGCTGTCATTGCCAGCAAAGGGTTTTCAACCAAGTATTAGAAATTAACATTTTATTTTCAGTTTTTTAATTTGTCCAATTACTTTTGAGCCCCTGATATTAAGTGACCAAAATCAGAAAAAAAGTTGTCTCTGTCCAAATATTTATGGACCTAACAGTAAGCTCTGCTGTATACAATGGAACTCATCAGAATGTATCTGTTATCTGTGTATCCTGTGATTAAATGGCTGCCCCCATTGCTACACAGCAACTTGATTATATAAACTACGGTTGTGTTTCTAAAGCAAATACACCAGTTTTACCAGCGCAGGACAACAGTACATTATGTTGTCATTCATTTCAAACACTTCCATTATTTGGGGGTTACTGTACCTTTAAGAGGATGCTCTCTATCAGTCTTGTAGAGCTTTATTAAGTGAACAACTGCTATGTGTACCTACACATCTCCAGTCCAACTGGCAGCAGCATAAGGCAATTTGTTTCTAAAGAAGACTTAAGTTACAGATGCAAGAAAATTCACCAGTGAGAATGCTGCTTACCCCCACATTGTCATTCACCTAGCTGTTATCTTAAATAGGGGTCTATTTACTAAAGTGCGGTAAAAATTTGCGCATTCGCTGAAAATAACACTACGTACACATTAACGCCTGGTTTACTAAACAACGGAATGTGTGAAAAAATTAACGCCAGAATATTCACAACATTTTACCGGCATCTACAGTATATAGTGGCATTAACTTATTTTTTGGCCATAAAATTCTCAATGGGAGTTTAATTAGTTTAATGCATTAAACTGTGCATTTAAATGATACAAAGAGATAACTGGTATGATTTCTTGTTCATATGATTCTATTGACAGACGGGTGTGTGAGTGGATGGATGAAGTATGGGTTTATATGATACATACATGTTTGATTGGTGTCACTCTGGTAATGTTGTTGGATGGTATAATCATCAGTCAATAAAGTTTATGAGTTTTGAAGATGCATTTCTGGCCATAAATGTCAAAGTAAAAATTCCCATTATTAATGCCATAAAACAAGACTATTTTCTAGAATAAATATTTGCAAATGTAATTTGTCACCAGAAAATTTGCAACTCCCTAAAATGACCGCTAACGGAAGCTGGTTCGCTAACGTAGTTACCGCAAGTGATCGCAATGACTTCTGAGCGCATCACTGTTTAGTAAACTTAGTATATTCTGGCGGAAAAATATTCTCAGCAATAACATGCAGAAACTTACGGTCAGATTTATAAAATTCGTGTGAAGGATTCGAATTTCAATCGAATTGAAAAATTTCGCTAGGTCGAATTTTTGTATATACAAATTAGGTGACTTCGACCATCGAGTTTGAAAAATTTGATCGAATCGAACAGATCAAATGAAAATCTATTCGACCATTCGATGGTCGAAGTACTTTCCCTTTATAAAAAAATTTGATAGGCCAGTTCGCCAGATTGAACCTACCAAAATTGCTTTAAAACCCTATGGGAAGCTCCCATAGGTGTTTTAAAGCATTTTTAGATTGAATAAAAAAATTCGATCAAATGGTTCAATTTAATCGTTCGATCCAATTTTTTTTATTCGATCGTTCGGCCAATTAGGATTTGGAGGATTTTACTTTTCCTTTAAATTCGATGGTCGAATTCGAGGGTTTTTTAACCCTTGAATTCGACCCTTAGTAAATCTGCCCCTTTAAGTCACACTTTAGTAAACGGACCCCATAGAGAGATGACTGTAATTCTGGTTTCATTTTAACACACTGTAATCAAACATGAGGGGGGGAGGACATCTTTGTCTGTGATAGTAAATGTTTCCAACTACAGGAACAAAGAGAACAGAGCCAGATTTACACACATTTAGGTGAGATTATTATTGGAGGATTATTTAGCATTTTAATGTAGCTGCTGGTTCTGGATAGCTGGGTGTTTATTGAACATTACAACCCTGGTGCTGCTGGGCTACAGCTACTCTTGCAATGTAGCACCTGTGCTATTACCATAACCCCACTGTGTTCAATGACATGCTTTTATAACTGTAAAGAATCTAACTAGCTGGTAGGATTTTTAACACACTGTGGGGAATGACAATGTCAGCATTTACCATTTACTATATAGATATAAAATGTTAGTGCGACAGCAGTGTCTCCTACACCTATTGAAAATTCACATCACCTTAGCAAAAAAATATGCATGTCAGACTATAATTATTTTGGTTATAATCTAGGCTATAATTCAAACTCAAATGGATGTGATAATCCAGTGACCCACACATGCTTTACTAACACAGTCTGTCCCTTTGTGGGTTGCTAGTTTCGAAGCAAAAGGAACATCTAACTGGAGTTGCAATTTTTCCTATCTTCCCTAGATGTAGCACTGCAGAAAAGAAAAAGAAGTATGCTGCTTCTGCCAATCCTTCATTATTAATATAGCCCAAAAGCATTATAATGTACAGTAACTTAAATATCATTTTGGTGGCCATAAAGTAAATTCTTCTTTATCAATCATCAGTTAATCCTAGGTGAACTTTTCTTATTCATGTATCAGTAGGCTTAGAAGAATGTGCACATTATTAATTTTCATGCTGAATTTGCTATATTTCAGAAAGCACTTCTAGATGAGCTGTAATCTTACAGAGCCAATCTTCGTTTCTGACAGTTTATTTTCACTTTCTGGCAGGTACCTTTTGTAGCCTGTGAACCATTTCCCAGCAATCAAGAATTTGTCACTAAAAATCACAATTATGCGTATATACATTATGGCACAGACTACTGTATCCGCACACATCTAACCAAATATATTCAACTGTTAAAGGAAAAAACTGTTCTAGATTTTTTACAAGTGCTACTCTTTCACATAATTCAAAATGTTCTTATAGACTGATCTTCCAGTTTAAAAATGGTATATACACATACTGTATATCCATATACAAATAAACACACTTTTTTTTTATTAATGAAAACTTTATTAGTTTTTAAAGATACATTTTCAAGAAAAAAAAGAGCTATATAGTATTACAGGCATAATCTCAGCAGATGTAGCATGTTCAAGCAATGGTATTACAACAATAAACGTTTGCTCCAAAACAGACAGTATACTTATTTCTTTGGTCTGTGCTTTTCCATCTTTTGGTTTCCCCTGCTGGGTTTAAAGACTACAGCTGGCTAAAGTGAGATCAACTGGGGTCAGGGTGGGGGGGGGGGTGTCTCGGCTCCCAATGCCCTCGGATAAGTTTGGTCTAGCTTCTCCCTCTCGAATTCCATCCAGGGTAGCCACAAAAGTTTGTTGTCATAGCTTGTCCCCTGTATTTGTGCTCCAATGGCCTCCATTGATTTAATCCATTTTACTTTGATGGCCAGCATATATTGGGTAGGGAGGGGGGTTCCTTTCCAATTTGCTGCTCGGATCGTTGAGTCACTAGTTTATTGTGGTTCTTGGATTTCAATGCTTTAATGGGCATACACAAGAGGTAAGTCAAGGGGTCGGGTGTTATTCTCTGCTTGAAGATTGTTGAGATAGTGTTGTTACCATCTCCCAAAACTCTGTCACTGCGCTACATGTCCACCACATATGGAAGAGAGTGCCTTGCTCACCGCAGCCAGCATAGCAGAGGGCCGAAAGAAGAACCCCTGGTTATTTTAAGGAGACGAGAGAGGGTATAATACCATCTATATATCAGCTTGTATGACCTTTCAGTCACTGTGTGCATATTGAGGTCCATCTGGCCCTATTCCATATTGTTTGCCATTGTGTGGCTGAGATCTCTTGTTGTAGGTCCGTCTCCCATTTTGTCATGTATGGCTGGATTACCGTGGTGTTGTCTGCGGAGAGGTTGTTGTAAAGTAGAGAGATTAGATGTGTAGTGGTCTCTGACTTGGTGCATAGGAGTTCAAAGAAAGTTGTCTTCCGTTGGACCAAGCCAGTCAGATGTAATGCTTGGGTGATAAAGTGTCAATATACACACGTTTATCTACATACTAAACATATTTATCAAAAGTAACTCAAAGCAACTGGACTTACTGAGATATTTTAATGAAGACGTTTCACTGCTCATCCAAGCAGCTTCTTCAGTTCAACTGACTGGTGTAGGGGAGTTCTCAGCATATAGACTCTTCCAACAATCCAACCACAACGGCACATTGTAACTCTTCAGAGAGGTGACATCTGAAATTCACAGTGGTGTTGATTCTGTGTAGTTACAGTGATAAGATTACCAATGTGTCGTGGAACTCATAGAAAAACAGTACTTGTGAGAGTTGCACGAATGGATGTGTCAAGAGTTCTGAAACCGCCGGGGAACAGATGTGAGAACAGCATTGTATGTAGCAGACAGGTGGTGTTGAAGGCCCCCACCTCTGTTCAGGGATGGTTTTTCCACCTTAACATGAATCGCCTCTTTCACACCTCTTTCAAACCAGCAGTCTTCTTTATCCAAAATTTGGACATTGCTATCTTCAAAAGAGTGTCCCTTGTCTTTTAGGTGTAGAAAAACAGCGGAGTCTTGCCCTGTAGAGTTCGCCTTCCTATGCTGATCCATTTGCTTATGGAGCAGTTGTTTTGTCTCCCCAATGTATAGATCAGTGCACTCATCGCTACACTGGACTGCGTATTCCACATTACTTTGTTTTCCCTTAGGAGTTGGATCCTTTGGGTGTACCAGTTTTTGTCTCAGTGTGTTGCTAGGTTTAAAAAACTCAAGGATGTGGTGTTTGTTGAAAATCCTCCTGAGTTTCTCCAACACTCCAGTTACATATGGAATGACTATTTATCGCTTACTATGTGTCTCTGGGTGGTTATTTCTTTTGATGTTCCTGTTGGGCTTGGTTGCTGCTGTTTTGACAAAGGCCCAGTCTGGGTAGCCACACGCTTTTAAAGCTCCTCTGAGATCTTTATGATCATTGTATTTGGACTCTGTATAGTTGCCACATATTCCGCCCAGTGTTGCAGAGTTATAATGACACCCAGTTTCTGTTCCAGCAGATGGTAGGAATCGAACAACAGATATTGATCCGTATGAGTAGGTTTACCCCCTCTTGGAAGCAAATTAAACAGTCCAAAAAAGCAAGTTTGTTCCCGTGGACATCTTCCCTTGTGAACTTGATGTTATTGTCCACTGATTTAATGTGTTCTGTAAAGGCTGCCACTTCATTGGATCTGAAATTAAACTCTTTTTTACATCTATTATAATATTGGTTTTGAAAGCTACTTCTAACTTTGCCATAAAGTATTTGCATGATGCTTTTACATTACCTGTCTGATCCCCTATGTTCCTGTATGAGGGGGCTGCCATATCTGTGAAGCAGGATTTGTTATCATTAGAAACTGTAACTAACAGACTGAGATGGGACTGTTAGGTTGGCAAAGTCAGAGTGTCAGAAAGTCAGGCTTAGACATTTCAGCTAACAGTTATATACAAAAACAAACCTCTCAGCAAAAAATGATCAACATGACCTATAGGTAACATTTAATGTATATTCCTATGTTAAAATTCATTTTTTAGTGTCAGTATCACTTTAACCCAAGTGTCATCCACATATCTGAACCAGTGACTTGGTGAAGTTCCCTGGAAAGTAAGTAAAGCTCTCCTTTCCACTTCCTCCATGTATAAGTTAGCTACAATGGGAGGGACTGGAGAACCCATTGCACAGCCATGTTTCTGTCTATAGAAAAGGTCCTTGTACTTGAAGTATGTGGTGTTAAGGCACAAATCTAGCAACAAACTTGGTTAGGATTGAGCTTCGTTCTGCTGCTTAGGGTGTTATCTTGCTGCAGTTGATTTCTTACAGTCTCAATTGCCTCTGTCGTAGGTATACATGTAAACAAAGATGTAACATCATATGATACTATGGTTTCTTCTGCCTCTAGTGTAACGTCATGAATCTTGGTTACAAAATCTTTGGCATTCTGGATATGATGCACTGTATTGCCTACCAATGGGGCTAAGATATTAGCCAAGAATTTTGCAATGCTGTTTGTCACTGAATTTATGCTGCTGACAATGGGCCTTCTTTGTGTATCTTGAGGGAGTCCGTATAAGCATGGTGTGGCTTTTCTGGGGTACAAACGGCGGTATAAAACACGATCAATGGCTTTTGCCTTTTCAAGTTATTGTGAGCAACCTATCACCTTTTTCTTGAAACAGCTGGTTGGATCTTTCCTTAAAGGTTCATATGTGTTGCTATCACTGAGAAGTGTAGTTATCTTGCAGTGGTGCACAACTGTGCATAGCCCTGTATCTGCTGGCAGGATAGTGATGTTCGGGTCCTTACTCAGAGAACTGAGAGCTCTCCTCTCTTGTGTAGTAAGATAAGAGGGAGGTGTTCTAAGCAGCTGACACTTTTAGTCGGAGTTGTTCCGCTTCTTCCTTTTTTATGTGATTATTCTTGATGGCAGATTCTGTGGCTGCGATGAGTTAAAATACTGGGATGTGTTGCGGTGTCACTGCATAGTTCAACCCCTTGTATAGCACATCCTTTTCTGGCTGGGTTAGTACCCTATCTGATAGGTTCTTAACCCATATTAAAATATTAAAATATCCAGTGGGTCCGGTATTTATTAAGCTCAAATGTAAAGCTTCAGCATCTAAAGGCTTCTGTGTTCAGGTAGTGAGGGTTGTCAGTGAGGGTTGTCCTAGGCAATTTATTGGTTATGGGGTGGCTAGTCCAGTCCAGGTGTTTTTGTTTTTTGGAACACTTCATAAATTTGAGCATCATCCTTGCGCAGGGGCTGAGCAATCTTCTCTGTATCGTTCAATTTTTTTTAATGAGTATATGTGCTGTCTAATCTTCTCTGTATCATTCAATTTTTTTTTTAGTGTATGTGCTATCTATACTGCAAAAAAATTTTTTTTATTAGTATATGTGCTGCGAGCACCAGTCCGGGTGTTTTGTGTCTACCTGAGGCACCTCAGGTGCATAATTAAAAGGCAACATGGGAAGCTCTAGTCTGGGGAAAAGACACAGCAAAGCTGCCTGTGTGAGCTCACTGAGAAGCTTGGATTCACCATAAGGTTGGGACATTGTTTTCCTTCATGTTCTCTGGGAGTCAGGCTGTAGACCTGTTCGTGGTTAGTTAGGATAACTGACCTGTGTTAGAAGTCCATTAAGTGGCAAGGATTTTTTTTTTTTTAAATGCTTATTTTGTTTATTTGTTGCAAGTTTAAATAAACAACCTGAAAGATACTACACTCTCATGAGCGGTGCTTATGTCGTGGGCTGTTTTACTATAGAAAAATGGTCCCAGCTACCTAACCCCTGACAATATACATTTGCTATTGAAAGCATTAGCTTAACTCCTAGCTGTTAATTTTAAACATGTTGTAAAAGTCTTAGTTCCCCAACAAAGACAGGTCTGCTAATCAGTCTGAGCCACCAGGGCAGAGAATAGAAAGGGCCAGACAAGTAGTGCTTTGATCATGCCTAAACGACTATCGCCCTGTAGCACTCACACCCATCATCATGAAGTGCTTCGAGCGATTAGTCTTGTCACATCTGAAGGACTCTCTCCCATCATTGATCCATACCAGTTTGCTTATCGCATTAATAGGAGCACAGAAGATGCTATTTCCATAGCTCTACATTCAGTACTCACACACCTGGACAACAAAAACACTTATGCAAGGATGCTATTCGTTGATTTTAGCTCAGCATTCAATAATGTTATTCCCTCTAAGTTAATCGCTAAACTTAGAGCCTTGGACATTAATCCTTCGTTTTGCAATTGGATTATGGACTTCCTGACCAATAGACCACAGCATGTCAAGTCAGGCCACATCTGCTCCACTACCATCACACTCAATACTGGTGTACCACAGGGCTGTGTGCTGAGCCCCTTCCTCTATTCCCTCTACACCCATGACTGCAGACCCATGTATGGATCTAATTCCATTATTAAGTTTGCAGATGATACCACAGTGATTGGCCTTATTAGCAACAATGATGAGACTGCCTATAGAGAGGAGGTCCAGCATCTGGCCACTTGGTGCTCAGAAAATAATTTGCTCCTCAACACCTCCAAGACCAAGGAGATCATCATAGACTTCAGGAAGAAAGGAAGAGGAGGATCTCATGCTCCCATCCTCATTAACGATATGGCTGTTCAGACGGTGTCATCCTTCCAGTTCCGGGGGACCTACATCTCGGAAGACCTGTCCTGGACCACCAATATCTCCAGACTGGTCAAGAAGACTCACCAGCGCCTCTTCTTCTTGAGAACACTAAAGAAGAACCAGCTGTCCTCATCCATCCTGGTAAACTTTTATCGTTGCACAATTGAGAGCATCCTGACAAGCTGTATCTCAGTGTGATTTGGAAACTGCTCAGTTGCTGAGCGCAAGGCGTTGCAGCGGGTGGTGAAAACTGCCCAGTACATTATTGGGACTCCACTTCCATCTATTGAGGACATTCAGAAGAAGCACTGTCTTCGTCGAGCACGTAGTGTTCTCAATGACTCTTCTCACCCTTCCCACAGACTGTTTTCTCTACTACCTTCAGGAAGGCGGTTTAGGCTTCCACGGACAAGAACCAGCAGATTGAGGAATAGCTTCTTCCCCAGAGCTGTCTCCATATTGAACTCTGCACCTTAACTGATTGTCTGAGCACTTTACTGACACATGTCAATCCTTTAAAAATGAATATCTATAACCCCTGTCATATCTTTGCATATACATACTGTAATTATTGTAGCAATCTGTATATTCTGATTATAGCTACATAATCACTTTGTAAATACTATGCAGCCTACTCTTGCTCATATCAATTAAAATTTATAATTTATAATTTATCTTTGTACTTCTATTCTGCATTCACTGCTTATTGCATTTTCTGGTTAGACCTAAACTGCATTTTGTTGCCTTGTACTTGTACTTGTGTAATGACAATAAAGTTGAATCTAATATAATCTAATCAGAACATCGGACGTCACTGCAAGGGCCTGGAAGGAAGCATAGGTGTTTTTTTTCCATCCTGGCGGGCGCCCGGGCCCCTTGAGCTAGGAACCTAGAGGGTAATGTGGCCCTGAGTACATATTGAACTATTACCCACACAAGCCATGGCAAATTACATACCTCCCAACTTTCCCATTTTGAGCGGGACAGTCCCGCTTTTGACAGTCCCGCATTTGTACTGGAAGGTCCTGCTATCTCTGCACTGAACGATTAAGTCCCTATTTCTCTGCACTGAACTGAAAAGTCACTATTATTCTGCACTAAACAAGATACCAAAAAAAAAAAAAGATAAATTTCTAACTTAATTGGCTCTTGGCAGAGAGCCCAAAATAGATACATTTGTAACAGTGTTGTCCCTTGGGAGAAGTTAGACTCACAGATTAAAGGAGTTGTTCACCTTCAAACAACTAGTTGTTTTCAGATAGATCACCAGAAATAACGACTTTTTCCAATTACTGTCTATTTTCTATTAGTAACCGTTTTTCTAATACTGAAGTGTAAAGTGTCATTTTTCACCTTCTAAAGCAGCTCTGTTCTAAACATTTAATGGATACATTTCTTATCTTTGTCCCTGCTGAGCAGAATCTGGGGGTTTCATTACAGGCAGCTGTTAGAATTGATACAATAGTTGCTAATACTCCAGAGATGTTGCTGTGAAATGTATCAATTAAATGTTGCAAAATTGTATCAGTTTAGAGTCTGAACCTGAATTACTGAGCTGCCAGACTCAAACACCAGAAACACTAACATTCAACTTTAAAACTTAGATTTTGGAAAAACAGTAAAATATAAATAATGCAATGTAGTTGCCGGTAATTTGCAATACCCTTACAAAAAGCCCTTGGCCCTTCACTTTAAACTTATTTGTTCCCTGATGCTTTGGTGGATCCGCCCCCTTAAGCATCACAGCCCGCTCCCTTTTGTGTGTCTTCACCATGACTCCGCCCCTTTACATCACTCCCCGCCCCTTTTACGTTGTTCCCCTTCATTAGTAAAACTGTAATAAAACATAAAAACTACAGAAATGTGTTCAAAATTTCATAAACTGGCAAATTTTGTAAAATGGGCATGTTAATTAGGGGGTGTGGCTGCAAAAATGGGGCACAGTCATAACATTTTGCCATGCTACGCGCTGCAAATCTTTTTGTCCCTCTTTCAGTTTCCAAAATGTTGGGAGGTATGCAAATATCATATTCCAGATAAGTTTATTCAATAATATGAACCATAGCTAATAAATAATACGAACTCTCGACACCTATGCGTAGAAAACACATAAAAACCTTCCAACTAGGTAATAGCTTCCAGATTGGCTATATACTAATTACTGTGTGTGATTTATTGGACCCACCCACACAGCATACACATTTTATGGCAAACTAAACGAACCCCTAAGAAGCATAAAAAAAAGATTCAGGCACGCCCACGCCCCTGCTAAATGCTTATTTTGGTACGATCCGCTTCATTTGCCAAGGCACACACAGCACATGTTTTCGTTATTACTTCGACGTATTATTTAATCAAGAATGAAATATTTGAGTTTAAACACGCACAGCGCAAATAGTTATTTTGCAGCAGCAGAGCGCCGACGTTGGCACAAATCACTACGCGGGGAGGGGGGCGTCGCCTTTGCTTCCAGTGGCTACGATTGGACGTTTCCGATTTTTATATTTTCGTGCCGGCTCCTCTGAATTGATGGCTTGTTGTGTTCGGACTACATTTCCCAAAAGGCCGTGCTGTTTTAACCTAGTTCTTAAAGAACAATGAGCGCTCTGTGACAAGAGGCGCCTGGTTCCCATGTAAACATATACAAGGGCTAAATGACGCATGCTCGTACGCTCTAGCACATAGGGCAAGGGACACGAGCTGTTTTTAACGTGTAGTTTGTTATTTTTATAGTTACATTAACACAGAGGACGATGATAGTGTGCGAGTGGCTTTGTCCCCATCACGTGATCCTATCGCTGGCATTTCATGAAGGCGTCATAGCGAGAAGTGCTAGCGCTAGTGAGCTTCTCTCGATTTAAGAAATCCCGATAGGGAGCCTGTCTTACAACTAAGCTAGGAATACTGACGTTAGTTCGTGTGGGCATGCTAAACTCTCGCACGACACACAGAGAGTATGCCCCGGACACGAGGTAGCCCCTTGTCTCACTGCTGCTGCCAAACATACACAGGCTAGTACTGGCAAGCAAGGGCAAACAGCTGGCGCAGCTGCACATGCACTGGCAACTGGCAAGCACACAACTCCGTACGTACAGGCATTTACTGTACCTACACACAGGCACTAACTGTACCTACAAACAAACACAC
>CM044436.1:73262230-73288429 GCA_024363595.1 Xenopus borealis
TCAGCTGATATATATACAAACCAAGAAAAGGTCAGCACTCTCAGGACTTAAAATAATAAAAAATAACATTTATTTAGGAACTATGGACTGACGTTTCGGCCCCTCTGGGGCCTTTCTCAAAGTACCTATCAGTAAAGAGAGAAAGCTTAAATACAAAAACTGGCAGGAAAGAAAACAGCAAACATTACATCTATGCTGCATCACTAGATAGATAACACCTGATCCACTATAGTCCCAATTAAATTAGTTTAAGCTATGCCCATACTAAATTCACTAGGTACATTTCCCAATATGTATCACAATAATAAAAAAGATTAAAAACAAAACAATATGTAACAATTCATTCTATGGCAGCATTATGGAAACTTTGTGTAGAAAAGATAGCCAATACAGTTGCTGAGAAAGATGAAAAGACCTGCCCCTCAGTCATTCTGATATGAATAAGTGATCAACAGTTGCCTTGTAGAAATTGTGAAAGTGGACCTGTCACCCAGACACAAAAATCTGTATAGTAAAAGTCCTTTTCAAATTAAACATGAAATCCAATTTCAAATTTTTATCAAAGCATATATAGCTGTTTTAAGCACATTTAAAAATCTCAGCTGTCAATCAAATATTGTCTGACACTCCTCTATGCCTTTGGCTTAGAGGCTGGGCAGTTAATTACTTTCACTTTCCATTCAGCACTTCCTAGATGCCACTGCTCTCCCCACACATTCCCCCAGTTCTCTTAACCATTTATTTGTGTAGCCAGGACATGGGGATAGACATCGGGTCCCCCATTCTGATGCACAAACAAGATTCTGAGATGATGCAAAGCTTGCCTTAATAACAGTGTCCACAAAATGGCTCCTGTCTGCTTGCTATAATTATGAATTACCAGACTGAAGAAAACAAGATTTAAATAATTTATATAGTGTAATTAATGTTCATTTTGGTTGACTAATGTGATAAAATATGATTTTGAATATTTTTTGTGGTGACGGGTCCACTTTAACCTATCAGTTTTATACTTGTTGACATGTGCTGAGCATGGCACATATAATGCAATTCATAATTGAAATTTAATTAAATTCAGTTGGTTATGATTAAATGTAGAAAGTATTCTTCCCTTTTTGGCACAAGAAACGTAATCCTGCAATCAAATGATTATAATATGGTATTGGTACCTGCTGTGGGGATTTTATTGAGATGTAGTGGTAACATCTGCTTCCCAAGTGTTTTTCTGTTTTAATTTATATCCTTTGTTATAGTCTCTAGAACAGCATGATGCCTTAGGCAAACTTGTACAATATCTAGGGTTCATACAGCAACATATGGTTGTGCAGGAGGTGCTGGAAATCTGAAACATACAGATTCCATTACTGTGCCAATATCAGGATAGACCAAGCAGTTATTAAGGTACCGCAAGCTTTACGTTACATTTCACTTCTACATCACTTGTGGCGAATGCATTTATGTGAATGCTTTGCTTGTGAACTCATTGACCATTTTTCCCTTTCTCCAAGGCACTTCTAAAAATGCCTGTAGCTTAGGTGCATAAATAGCACAGAACTGACCTGGCCAGCTTTGCTACATCCACTATAA
Source organism: Xenopus borealis (assembly GCA_024363595.1). Taxonomy (NCBI): domain Eukaryota; kingdom Metazoa; phylum Chordata; class Amphibia; order Anura; family Pipidae; genus Xenopus; species Xenopus borealis. Next base: position 73,263,818 of record CM044436.1, read on the forward strand.
ATTAGTCATTCATCATATTTCTCTCCACCTATGTTGCTCTCCCCTTAGAGCAATATAATTTTATGCCCCCAAATGTGGATAAGCCTCAGGAATTAATTAGGCTCAGTCAATACCAGGATTTGAACTGGGCAAAAGTGAATGTTTTCAGATACAGCAGGATTTCTGAACTGAAAGTCAGAAATCCTGCTGTCTCTCAAATAATTTTAACTATTTTATTAAAAGCAGGTATTACAATCATTATTGCTGAACTTACAATTATTGAGCTTCAGTACTCCCTTGTCCTGTCTTGTTACAGTCTATACTGTGTGTTTGTACTTGAGGGATAGGAGGATACTGTGTTTTTTCCAAAGCCACAATCTGCTGAGGTAGGAGCAATCATTAGAGATCAACTGATGAATGCAAACCATTGATTTAAAACATGGCTTCAATATGGTAAGGTGTAGAGGAGTTCAGCTTAGCAGTGCCTTTAAAATTGACTCAGATGCATTAGTAAAGTATAGATTCCTATTAGGAGTTATAACAGCTTACCCACTGAACTTTTTTCCCTTTCTCCAAAGAACCTCTAAAAATGCGTGTAGCTAAGGTGCATAAATAGCACAGAGCTGACCTGGCAACTTTGTTACATCCTCTAATAATTATCCATTTACAATTAGTGGTGCAGGGCATGCAGCTGGATCTAGAGATTTCAGTTTGCACTAATCAATTAATTAACTGTGGTCTAGTTGTAAGGGCCGTAATACGTTTTGGATCCAACCAAATCCTCCAACCAAGATTCTACTTATTATGGAATGGATACAAACCTTTATTTGAATATTAGAATTGATAAAAATGTAAAATAAAAACATAGATACGGCTTTCTGTGATACGTCATGTTTATTGATACCAAGGGCTCAAATCTTTGTGCCCCACAGGACACACCTCTGATTCTGAATGATGCAGGAGATAGGGGCTGTCAAAGCAGTGCATTGAAAACTGGTCCCTTTTGTGATTACCGCAATTCTTCTCCTGCCTGGGAGAAGTACAGTTCTATCAACTTTGCATATATACTTTGTACCCTCATTTCATAACTGAGGAAATAAAGTTGAATTTTGTACTAGTAATTAATAATGTTTTTGTCCAAATTATAGAATTAATTAGAATTAAAGATTTTCTGCTCCTCTCTGCAGAAAATGGGTGTTCTGTGTGATAAAGCTAAAAGAAAGATGTCAGACTGTCCCTTGAGAGAAATATTTGCTTCAGATTATATTAGTAGCCAAGAGTGAGTGTCCGTGCAGTGTGGATCTTCTAAAATGCTAAAACATAAATGTATATTTCTAAAAAATGACAATGCAGCCAATGACTTTGCGCTTTTCTGTAACATCTGCAGTTGTATATCTGAAAGCTGTTGCATCCATTCTGATGTAGTCGCAAATTGATCTGCTTTGGTAATGGTAGAACGCCTTTAAATTCTTCCCTCACTACCAGAAATGATTTGCTGGAAAGTAAAAATCGCAGAAAAATTATTTATACTGCCTCTTCACTTGAGCCCTTCAAAATGTAAACAAATTTGAAAATGTCTTGTCTTAATTTTCTGTGCTAAAACATAATTTTACTTATCATGCACAAATTTTAATTATTTGCTCTTCTTTTGCAGTGGTGGCTAGTTTTCGAGCAACTGTTCCACATGGCTTGACATTAGAGATTGGTGACACTGTTCAAATCCTTGAAAAATGTGAAGGTATAATTTTTTCCTTATGTACTAAACGGAGAACTGTCATGAACTATAAACCATACAATTTTCTCACTGATGTATAAAATTAATTAGTACAATAAAATCTATACCCAACTGCATCAAATTTGTGTTATAAACATGCTTACTTATCACTCATTTCTCCCAGATCAAGCATTTTCAGAATCAGAAAGTAGAGTCTCCATTCAGTTCAGCAACATTCACTTAGCCCCACCCATGTTCCCCGAGTCATATTTCCCCTCCCTCACCCTCTAGTTACATCAAATCTGTATGCTGCAGCAGCACTTTGTTTGATGAATCACCCTTTTATTTGTGCAAATAACACTATATTTCATGACGGTTCACCTTACTTTTTATTTCCATGTCACATATGCGGTGGGGATTTAGATCATTGATCATTTCCACCTTCTATTTGTAACCCACAAATTAAAAATAAACTTCAATTGCAGTTTTATAAATATTCATACTTCCACTCTGGGATATCTCAGCCACTAAAAGACTGTCGCTTCCATGGGAAGTAATTAAACCTATTTCATTGATATGTAAGATATATAATGCTAACAATAAAGATATATAGGGGTTTCTTTTGCTTGGAAAGAAACTTTAAAATGTTAATTTGCCCAGAATCTCAGAAGAATAGTTCCCTTTCTACCTAAAACCACCATGGCCTGCTGATAAAAATCCACATAAAAGAAACCTGACACATTCAAGAGTTCTAATCCATACCTAAACATATGGGAAATAGGAGAGCAGCAAAACTGAAACAAAGCTTTTATGTTGTTTCTATATAGAGATTTCCATATGTCTGCAGTGCTTTCTTTGTTTTGCTCTCTTCTTAGATGGTATTGAAAAAAGTTGCAGATTGGGGTTACTGATGTAAAATTTGCTCTCTTAATATAGAATGGAAAAAAAATGTGAATTTTACATGGAGTTTCTTATTAGTATTATATATGTATAAATATTATTGCATGCAAATGCAAAAGCACTGTGTGGTCTGTGAGCTCCAAAATGCCTGCTTTCACAACATGTATGTGTCCTTCACCCTCCCACCCTTTGGCTCATTTTTAACCTTCCAATACTGTACAATTTATCCAATGTAGAGCTTATAGGGAATACATGGCATACATCTGTAAACAAACTGATGGCTCCTATTATCTTTTTTTTTTGCTTTATACATCTCACAAACAGGCCATTCAGAACTGAACTGTTCTAAACTCTAAAGACCTATTTTTCATATAAATGCTAGTCAAAATCTCTCTGTCATATACTGTAGTTTTTTGTGAGAGAAGTAAAATATTTTATTTTAGAATTAAAAGCCCTGATCAAAAAATAATTATCCGTACTTCATGGGGCAGATTTACTATTGGTCGAATTTGAGGGTTAAAAAACCAGCAGTCGAATACAAATTTAAATGGGAAGTACTTTGACTGTCAAATAGTCAAATATTCAAATATATTTTTATTCGAATCACTTGATTCAATCGAATTTTCAAAATTCACTGGAAGTTCAAAAGAATTCGATTTGAAAATTCGATCGAACTTCGGATCGTTCATGTGAATTTGGTAAATCTGCCCCTACATGTGAAAAAGGAATAATTTCCATAGCAGTTTATGGAATGCTTCAGTTTTACACATGTGGAGTATTGTGAAGCAATGTTATTCCATCTCAGCATTTATGTTGCACATTCAGGTTTCTCGTACATTCCAAATCAGTAACTGCTAAATGTATTCGTGCAATTGTACTGAAAGGAAATATCACTTACCACCATTAATTTTCCATTTTAACCTTTTTATTGTTTTTTTTTTGAGATGTTAGTTTTATATTAAAACTATGCTTTAAAAATGCTTAAATATACCAACTGTTCCCAGCAGTTTGTTTGTACTAGTACTAATCCCATGTTAGCGAAGTGCTGTTTAGAGGGGGATCATGATCATGATTGAAGGGGATGATCATGATCATTAAAAGTCTGTAGTTCCTTAAGGATTAAAGAAATGGACAGATATTTCCAATTTCTATATAAAAAAAAGTATATAGTAAATGCACATTATTAGAACTACCTTACAGACAATGCTGGGACAGGTGTTTTACGTTTTTTTGTAAAGCATGTATTTTGGTTAATATATGCTAATACATATTTTCTGCATCTTATTGTATTAATAATTGAGTTCTGCGTGGATTACACATACTCTGTTTGCTGTGTGGAGTCACTGACTGAAAAACAAACTACGTTGTGGTGTCATGGGGGATGTTTGTTAACAGTGATGTTTCCTGTGATTGACCTGCATATGGTTACATGCTGCTCTCAAGTGATGTTTCAAGGCATATTGCAATGTGTGGGCTAGTTAAAAGAAATGTTGCAGCCTGATAAAATAATCAGTCAGCCTGCCAGCATTAAGGGGCAATAGTAAATTGTCTGCCAACTTTAAAAGGGTTGTTCACTTTCCAAAAATTTCTTTCCAGTTCAGTTGTTTTTAGATTATACACCAGAAATTGAGACTTTTTAAAAATTGTTTTCATTGTTTTGTTTTAGGCTATTTTCCAAAATTGAAGTTTAAAGTTTAATGTTTCTGTCTCTGGTCTTTCATTCTAGCAGCTCAATAATCCAGGTGCAGATTCTGAACTGCTACAAGTGTTACATTTAGTTGATACATTTCTCAGTACCATTTGTGAAATATTATGAAATATATCTGTAATTTAAAAACTTTCTTTAAAGGGCACCTGTTGGATGAAAATGTTATCCCCAACCAAAAGTGCATGCTAATAGAGCACACATTCTGGTTGGGGATAACAGTAGTTTGAAAAAAAGACACCCACCAGCCATGTTGTGTTACTTGCATGTACACACGTGATGTCACGTGCATGTGCATAATGAGCAGTTTGTGGCAGATTTTCATTATGCGCATGTGCACATGTGAGTGACTGGACATGGCTGCTCACACCAGGAGCTCCCATCCTGTGCGGGTAGCCTAGTGCTGGCAGGGGGCATTTAAAAAAAACTACTATTATCCTTAACTGGAATTCGGTGGAATATTAAATTATAGTTTTCCTTTAAAGGCACTAAGTTTTCCCAGATGCAGTAACTCATAGCCACCAGTCAGCAGCACGCATTTACTGATCACTGGTTTAGAAGCAGACATCTTATTGGTTGCTATGGGTTATTGCTACAAGGCAGACTTAAATCATTTTATAACATTTGGGAGTAACTGGGTAATATTCTTATGATTACAGAAAAAACATGTGAATATTTTTTTTTACAGGCTGGTACAGAGGATTTGCTGTAAAGAACCCAAATATCAAGGTGTGTGCGGAGTTTGTTTTCTTGCATGTATCAAATTTTTTTTAAAGGAATACTAAATCACCCCTCACACTTCCCTTCAATTTAATCTGATCAAACTCCTCCCCCCAAAGGAAGTTTGTAGCAGATAAAAAAAAACAACACAGAAAAAGCACACACATACACTAGAGGGCCTATTTATCATGCTGTGTAAAAAAGTGTAGGGAAATATTGCTATGAGCAATATCACTGGTAATCTTTCACTCCACTTTTTACACAGCTTAATAACATTTATTGTACAGTATTGCTTTCTATGCCACTTTCCATAGTCATGTAAAACAGAACCACCACTATAACATACTTTCTGAGTTTCAGCAAACCTATACCTTAATAGTAAATAATAGAAGAAATACAATTTTGAGCTTAAAACATGTATTTGCTTGACAATATATTTGTGACACTTTGGGGGTGGACTAGCCATAAATGCTTCAACAAAAATGTTAGACAAACCATAATATTTATTTAATACCGTATAAACCTGAATTTCTTTACTGAATTAGTGGCTGGCACTTTAAAGGAACCGTAACACCAAAAAAAATGAAAGTGTTTTAAAGTAATGAAAATATCATGTAGTGTTGCCCTGCACTGTTAAAACTGACCTGTTTGCTTCAGAAAGCCTACTATAGTAAATATAAACAAGCTGCACAGGATAAGTAATGGTTAACAGATAACATTATGTTCTGCAGAGCTTATCTGCTATCTGCTGTGTAATTTGAGTCTTTTATCCTTTGACTAATTGCCCCCATGGCTACACAACAACTTATTTATATAAACAATAGTAGTGTTTCTGAAGAAAACACTGCAGTTTTACCAATGCAGGGCAACAATGCATTATATTTTTATTACTTTAAAACAATTTCATTTTTTGATGTTACTGGTCCTTTAACAGGAAACCTTATATTATCCTTTGTTTGAAGTGCTTGTGTTAAGTATTTTTTTGGGGTGTCCAACTTCATGTAGCATCTGCTAGATGTAGCCATTTTCTTTTAGTGGAAAATATTTACCCTTCCAAAGCTTTGTTCATTTCCTTGAAGCAAAGATTTATTAAAATGTAAGATTTGAGCTCACCACAGAAAAACTTGCTTACTCGCTATATTCATTCCTATGGGATTTTTAGAATCATCTGTCAATGGAGTTTACCGTTTGATAAAAATGCTTTAAAAAAAAAAACCCCATAGGAAGGGCTAGAAAGTGAGTGAGTTTTATTGCAACAAGTTCTAAATTCACACAAGCCATAATATTGGTCATTGGAAAAAAAAAAAAGTTCTCCCTGTTAAAACACCAATCTGACTCTAGTTTTTTTAAATTCATTCATATAAGCTGTACACATGCTAAACTCAACAGTAGTGATGGGCGAATAAATTCGCTAAAAAAACGAGACGCGCGTCAAAAACGTGCCGCAACTCGTTTCGCTAATTTTTTCGCCAATTCGCAAATTTCGCTGAAAATTCACAAATTTTTCCGCGAAGCGAAACTAGGTAGATTCGCCCATCACTACTCAACAGTAAAAACTTTGATTTATTACAGTGTAAGCCCCACGATCCCCTGCACTGTCACAAACTGGTTGCATATGCAGAAATCTCTCTTCTGCTCATGTGGTACTGGACATCACAGGGGATCACTGGGACTTCAGGAAGATCATTGCAATAGTACCCCTAGCTGATGTACTTTTTAATGAAGAAATGCACCAGCGGGGAGTCTAAGGCTAGTGATTATTTCATTCGAAGTGCGAACAATACCACACTTTCGAAGTGCGAACAATACCACACAGAATAACATGTTACTTTAATTCTTCATTATTTACATTGCTTGAAATCCTCATGGCTTGAATATGTTCGTCTGCGGCTAACCTTATTAAAGAACAGGTTTAACCAAGCGCACCTTGATTTCCAATGGGCAAATCATATAACATATATATTTCTTTTTCTGTTCATATAACTGAACCTAAAGGGCTTCTTGTATAATGGAAAGCATGGCAGAACACACATAATTTTCCATGTCCTACTAAGAAAGACTCTTAATACATTACAAATCTTCTTACTGCTCTTCATAACTGTAAGAATGTGATTTTGGCAATTTACCTGTATATTTTTTTATTATAGGGAATTTTTCCATCAAGTTATGTTCACCTAAAAAATGCATGTATAAAAAACAAAGGGTAAGTACTTTTTTAAAAAAAAATCAAGATTGTGTTGGAGTTTTCATTTTAATAAATTAAACATTAAATAGTTCCTTGACAGTAACTATGAAATAATTATACATTCTAAAATGTTTTTTGTAAGGGTTTTAATGTGAATGTTTCCTTCTTGTCAGAGGTGTTGTCTTTGTCTCAGAATCATTCTGAGTCATGTTCGCCCACTAATAGTCCTGTGCTTGCAGTTCTGTTAATGCTCCACACAGTTTTTGTGTTATACAGCTCAGGGAAGGTATGAAAAGAAACCACTAATGTGGTTTTTATTTTCTTTCAGGCCCTGCAAATTTTTCTACATACTTGTATTTACTACCTGTGGACATATATTCATTCCATTATGCATGAACTGTTCTAGCACCCTCCTGCACATTCATTTTTTTTCTCTTTTACTTTTTTCTCTCTCAGACCATCTCTCTTTTACCATTTCTTTCTTTCTTTATAACATAAAGTATATTTATGAACATGTTTTATATAGATAATAAAGTACCCCCTATTCAAAATTTAAGTATATTAAAAGTCACAGAGGAGCTCCATGACTATATAAAAGGGAAAGGCCGATGGCAAGTGCTATTGTAAAAGTCAAGGAACTCCAAAGTGATTTCTAATATCCTCATATTTGACATCAGGGGGTACTTTATTTGTTATGATATACAAGATTAAGTGAGTCATGTGACAGAAATTACATCACAAATGTGACAGAATTACACCAGTTATAACATATAACATCACAAAGCACTGTTAGAAGGATGTAATTTACAGTATATTCATGGTTTTTCTGTATTATTTATATAATATATAAATATGTATTCACTAGTTTGATATACTGTATAATATCTAATTTCCTTGACACCAAAATTACAGATATGGGATCTGGTATCCGGAAACTCATCATCCAGAATCCCCTGACTATGGGAAGGCCATCTCCCTTATACTATATTTTAATAAAATAATTCATGTTTTTAAAACTGATTTTCTGTCTTTATTACCTTGTTGTTATCACATATATGTTTTTAAATAACACATTAAAATTTATGGTGCAGAGCCATTTTAAAATTTAATTATTATTGAAATTCAGAAGTGCAGAGCAATTCAGTGTGTCAGCGAGAGCAACTAGTTGCTTGTGTTGGAGGTTCGTTTGTGCAGGAACAGAGGTAGAAACATTTATAGGCTTGCACCTGTTAGTCAGATGTGAGTGACACTGTTATGATAAGGGTTAATAATGTGTTATAAGGGAGCCAGAGCACTTCAGAGAAATCTGACTGTAATAGGTAACTGGTCATCTTGTGCAAATTGGCACATTGACACCTGAATTATTGGTAGTGGTATATTCTAGGACTCAGACTTTGCACTAGATCTCTTTGTTTAGTATTTGTACAGAAAAGATCAAAGTATGCAACCAAACAACTACAGATATGGGACCTATTGTCCCACATGCTCGGGACCTGGGTTTTTCTGATTATAGGATCTTTCTGTAATTTGGATCACCATAATAAACATAATTTAAACATTAAATAAAACCAGTAGGATTGTTCAGCATCCAGTAAGGATTAGCTATATCTTAGTTAGGATCAAGTACAAGGTTATAATTACAGAAAAAAAAATCATTTTTAAAAATGTAAGTTATTTCTTTAAAACAGAGTTTTTGGGTGATGGCCTTCTGGTTATTCTGAGCTTTCTGGATAATGGATCCTACATCTGTACATGTAGCAATATCAGGCTCAGAGTTCCATTCCTTTAGAAAACTCTAACCTATGCATAGGAAAGATTTGATGCTAAGACCTTTCCGTTTGTATCAAAGTGCATATTTTCTCATTACTGCATGGTGTTTGGGGAACCTCTTAAACCTGGCCTTCCTTCCCTGAATCCCTGTGGGTTTGAGTAATTTTTATCAGGAATTGTAAAGTCTGGGGGTATCAACTTCTGTAACATTGTTAGTAATATTTCTGTGTGTAGTGCATACTTATTAATACTTACAGTTTTAAAAACAGCAATTCATTACTTATTTTGGAATTAAAGTTGCCTTTCTTGGCTGATTTTACTGTTATCTGACAGAAACAGCATTCTAAGGCTTAGTCCAGACGGGGAGATTCGGGGGCGATCTGTCGCCTGGCGACTTCTCGCCGCGACGGATCGCCCCCGAACCTCCCCGAATAGCTAGGCACTGGCGAGGCTTAAAAACGCCGGCGCGTGTTCACACGGAGCGGCACGATTTTTAAAATCGCTCCAAATTGCCTGGCGATTTTAAAAATCGCGCCGCTCCGTGTGAACACGCGCCGGCGTTTTTAAGCCTCGCCGGTGCCGAGCTATTCGGGGAGATTCGGGGGCGATCTGTCGCGGCTAGAAGTCGCCAGGCGTCGGATCGCCCCCGAATCTCCCCGTCTGGACTAAGCCTAATGAGTGAATGATTGGCTGTGGAAAGCCACATAGCAGTAGAGTGAGTATTATATCATCTTATCACTGGAACAAGCAGATCTCAACAGAAGTGAAAAGAGCAGTGTCTGGTTTCACTTCCATGTCTCCTACAGATCCAACCCTCTTACTGAGAACAACAGAGATTTATGACCATTTCATGCTTATTTATATGCCCATGTAATAAGGCATCACAATACAAAGTATAAGTGCAAAGTGGGACATAGGCTAAAACAAGTTTCATTCTCAAACTGTCTAATGCGGACATCTCACTTTTATCTACTACATATTCATTTATTAGACACACCCCTGTATGTAATAATGACACTACATTTGCCCAGGGGCAGTGGCCCACAAGAGCCAATTGGATGATTGCTTTTAAACAGGTGACCAGAAAATGCCTTCTTGATTGCTTTGGGATACTGAAACTGGACAAACTCAGCAGTAGACATTTATGACCTCCACGGGTTCTACAAATGCAAGTGCACCCCTTAAAGGACATTATATTACCCTCAACCAAATGTGTGGGCTATTCGAGACCACACTCCGGTTTGAGGTAACCGTATTTTTTTTTTTAAATGCGCCCTCCAGCTGCAGGCATCTTCTTTTCTTCTTAGGGACAGACTCACAATATACAATACACATAAGAATATAAATGTCACAATATAAGACTGGTTAGTAATTAATATAGAAACATGTACATGGTGGCACAGAAACCAGTGCAACTAGCATCAGACTATAATCAGCCTTGTAGCATCAGCTACAGATAATTTGTGACATCTTTTAACCTTAGCTTCACAACAGCTGCTCAGAGCCCTCTGAGCATTTGAGTGTTGCAGACTAATTCCAAAATGGAGACCCTGACAAGTTTGAAGTCCTGAATCATTGCTGCTATTGACAAGCTGAAACGTTAGGCTGGTGCAACAAGTTCAGTATATGAAATTTATTTTTTCACCATATTAATTTTTTAGGTTTAGTTCTACTTTAAGGCTTTGAAAAAGCACTTCGCAATCTAATGTATTGCTTTGTAGCCAGTGCTGCTTTGATCTACTTTCCATAAGCTCAGGATCTACTGATATATTACAATCTACCTTTTTGGGCACACTATGTTCATTAAACATTGTTGGCCCATTTTTTAGTGTGTATATAATGTGCTGTAATGTAATAAACATAACTGGATCTGTTGATTACAGTGTAGGATGGCTTAGAGTTGAACAGTTTGTATGTTTACAAGTTTATGGGGCAGATTTACTAAATTCGATCGAATTTTCAAAAAAGATTCTAATTCGAATTTTAGAATAGTTTTTGCGGCCACTTCGACCATCGAATTTTACAAATTCGATCGAATCGAATAATTCGAATAGATCGACTAAAAATCTATTTGATTAGAATATTCGATGGTCGAATTACTTGCTGTTTTTTTTTCGACTTCCTAGTTCACCAGATTAAACCTACCGAATTGCTGTATATTCCTATGGGAAGCTTTTCAGCTTTTAAAGATCGAATTAAAAAAATTCGATCGAATGGTTAAAATAGTTCGACTCTTTTTTTTTTATTTGATTGATCGATGGTCGAATTCGAAGGGTTTTTTAAATTCAACCCTTAGTAAATATGCCCCTAAATGTTACATTTCTTCTATAGAATGTCTGACTTTTCAGTATTGATAACCATTCAAAAGTGCTGCATAAACAGCTTTTGTAATTACATTGCAAATAATGTTTGCCAGGTTGATATTCACACTATATACCTAGGTGATCTGCTGTACCAGTCAGAAATGTAATATGTATGTAATCTGCAGGGTGGAAAACAATAGGTAATTCGTTTTCAACTGGCTAACTACTTTTGAATAATTAACTGCTTAAATTAAATTGACTGTAAGTTGTAAAACATTTATTTTGATCAATGGAAATGTATATGAATACGTTTGTAAATGTCACACAGGGCATGCTCTTGAGAAGATAAGGGGTTATATATAAAGCACTAAAACTAACATGCAAGATTCTGTATAGAATAGTATATATGCAGTATAGTATAAATACAGTATATAAGCAGATAAATCAGGTAAACAACTGTAAGTATGCATTTAAACATAAAATATATTTGGTGTGTAAGTGCCTTAATGTAATGGTTTCCATAGTTGTTACATGCTTTTTCAAAATGGATGATTTAATCTGTTTCCATTTGCTCGAGTACAGGTCTGTGACCTTTCTACAGAATGCCCTGCATTTACTGAAATATCACTATTGTATTATTCTCACAGGCAGTTTGAGATGGTCATTCCTTCAGAAGATGCAGTAATTACAGAGATGACCTCAACGCTGAGAGACTGGGGCACAATGTGGAAACAGCTTTATGTGGTAAGTTTCATTAAATTAATCAGTTCTACTACATTCTATTTTCTCAAGTAGAGTGCTGGTAGGTCATTTTTGAGATACTGTACTGCTTGGCAAAAGTGACACTACCTGAAACTGCACTTTGTGTGCTGTACTTGTTCTCCTAAATGAACCATGTCAATTATATATATTACTTGGGTGCCTTATGTATTAGCAGGGATAAATGAAGAGTGGACCTAAGTCCACGTAGATGCTGCAGTTGCCCTAGATAAATATTTTACTGGTTCAGTAATATTATTAAATCTATAAAAATCCTCTGAGGGGAAAGTAAATAGGGTGAAATTAAATCTATACAAAGTCTCAGACTTATAGGGCAGATTAAATAATTTAACACATGCATTGTCCTATAAGATGAATGCACCACTAAGATTGCAAAATTAATGGAACAAGGCAATTAAGTGTATGGCACTTATTCTAAAGGCCGGATTTGTGGCAAGGCCACCAGTTTAGTTGCTGTCTGTGTGTGAACCTGTGCCGGTAGAGGTTTGGGGAGGTGGAGGCTGCCGACCTCTGGAGATCCCCAATAGAAATCCAGTCCTGTCAATCCAGTCTAAACTGTGCAGATAACTATTGCATCAGTATTCACTAAATGGGGCTAAATGTTGAGCTACAAATGGATTCTGAAAACTAAAGTCTGAAACCATGAGCCTAATGTGTGGGGTTAAGGACATTTACAATTAGATGGGCAAGAAAATCTTTGTGGGTTTTGATGAAGTAACAATTATCTGATTTGATTGTTTATCTTCTGTAGAGAATGACAGGAATGAGGTTACTTAAAATGTAACCCACAAAATGTAAAGAAGAGTGTTTTAAAACCACACATGGGGTGAGGGTGCTTAATACAGTGGGGAGTGCATATTGGTGCAATTCATTAAGGTACTTGCATCCAAGCATGCTCATGCACATGGTTGCCAATTCATTCATCCTTCTTTTTTTTAATGATAAACAACAGTGCCTATTAATGCTGGGAAAACCTAAAGCTGCCACCACCCTGGACCTGGTGGTAGCTCCAGTATTCCCCCAGCAGGTTTTGTAAATATTAAGATAAATTGCAAACATTCTCTACAGTGGTGTGTAAATTATTTAGGAGTTTACATTACAACACAATTAGAAATGACGGGACAATGCATAACCAAGAAATCAGGGCAGAAGAACATGTCTGTTAGAGTTTACAATGTATGGGGATTATTTACTAAAAACACAATTTTTTTTCTCATTAATTTATTTAAACAACTTCGACTGAACTCCCATCCACAATTTTACCTTAGTTATCAATTAAATAATTTGAAATTTGGAAAGAAAGAAAACACATGAAAAAATCTTTAAAAAATTAGAAAAGAACACATTTTTTAAAAAACCACAAATATTTTGGATTATTGTACGAAACCCAGCACAGATCATGATATCTTCCAGATGTAAAAGGGGCATCTGCCATTGAGTTCTACATGACCTTGCCAGGTTTGAAATTTGAGTATTTTCAGACTTTTAGCAGCCTCAGGGTATAATTCGAGTAAAAAATTGCGTTTTCCCCTTTATTTAAAACGAAAAAAAGAAAATTTACTTTATTATATAAACCCCTAGGTGCTACTCATCAGTAATTTTTTGTAACTTATTTTTTTTGCATTTTTCAATAAAACACAAACATTTACATACATTGATTGACTTGTAGCATTTGTTACATTTTGGTGAAGAGTGGAAAGAAAAAAAGTTTATCTTGGAACTTAGGACGTTTTTTCTTTACAATCGAAATGTATCAGCAGTGTAAATACTGTTATTCTCTGTTATTATATGCTTTGTTATGGTAGAAAAACGAAGGTGATCTATTTCATCGTCTGGGGCATATTATGAATGAGATATTAGATCTGCGCAGACAAGTACTTTTGGGACATCTGACTCATGATCGAATGAAGGATGTGAAACGCCACATCACCGCTCGTCTGGACTGGGGAAATGAGTGAGTAATAGATATTAAAGGGCTAGGAAAGGCAAAGAAATAAAATCCCATTTTTACTTTCTTTAATGGAAAAGAAATCTATCTCCAATATACTTTAATTTAAAAATGTGTGCCGTTTTTATAAGAAACCTGACTGTATGCAGTGAAATTCTCCCTTAATTTAGTGCTGTGGATAGGAATTGTCAGACGGTCCCTAACTTCTGGCAGGGAAACAATCATACTTATGAACAGCAGGGGGAGTCCCTGCCTTACTTACCAGCCATGCAGAACTCAAACAGCTTTGTTTTTTGATCATTTATGACGATCCCTAAGCAGCACAGACCATACAGAGCATGTGCAGTGCCAGTGTCAGACAAAGCTGTTTAACAAAGTTACAAGATGACAGCCCCCTGTGGCCAACTTTGAAAGCATAAATAAGCTTGTGGTGCAGTAAGTTCATGTTTATGTTTAGTATACAAAATACAGCATTTCTAGCCTTATTCTATTTTAGACTTTCCTTGTCCTTTAATAGATATAGGTTTAGTTTTGGCATAACATCTTTATGGTAAAGCCAAGCGCAAGAAAAATAAATGTAACATTAACTAAGGAAAATAAAATAAAAACAAGCTAAAAACAATGATTTGTATCTTGCAGAAGCTGGTGCTATTTTCCCCCTCTTCCTTTAAATCTTCCATCACACACAGCCAACTCTGCACCAAGTTTACTGTAACTGGCTTCATTTTGATTTGCCTGTCAAGTGTGCATTTTCTGGCCACAAATTGCCAGTGGAAAATGTGACAGGGAGCCTATATGTATTTTAGGTGCATGTTTATTGCACTTTGCACCTTGCTCATATGCAGTTGACTGCTTGGGTCCAGAATGGAGAAAAAAGCGTATGCTGTCTACAGCAACTCTGCCTAGTGGAGAGGTGACAGGTAGACAGCAAATTCTGTTATCCTCATGCAGTAAAATGCCCCAGTTGTATCCTACCCTATCCCATATACATCTATCACTGAAAAAAGGTGTTTTTGCACTATTCAGTGAACTCAAGGACCACAGCTCACTAGAGAACCCTGAACATACCACTTGCTTATAGCAGCCCCTGTGAGCCCTGTGCTGTAAGATGCCACAGATAGCCTCTACTTATTGGGGTGGTGGTGGGCTGTCTGGGCCTTTGTATACTTGAAATGCCAGGTCCTATTTTAAATTCCAGTGTAGATCTGTTGTGATGGATACTCAGTCAGGTGCTGAGTAGAAAGCATAGATAACTAGGATCTAGGTTCAAGTGTTTTGTTTATGGGTCTTACAGGTTGAATGCATCCCCTCACCAACGAATGAGTGTACACATTCTACTTTGCTGGCTCTGGGACTTTGCACACAGCTGTTAAACAAACCCCCATGTGACCCCAATATGTGCAGATGTTTGTTTCCTGCAGTATAATATTTTTTAAAATTCCATTTACTAATGCTTTTCCTGCAATATACTATTGGTGTACTGTATGCCCATCAGTTGGTTTATGGCACACAGGGAAATCTTTTGTCATGCTAACATTAGAAACCACTCTATAGAGATAATAACAGATGAACAGATGGAAAATCCCAGCCGTTATTTTTATATGCCAACAGTATAGATTTACTTTCCAAGATTCGTGCTGTGTGAAAGCTTAGTTTTGAACTGCTACCCCTAGGAAGCAGTATTTATTATTAATGTGAATGTTACAAAACTGAATACATTTAATTCTTATATCAGCTCTAATGGGAAATGTCAAATTTTATGTGCCTTAATTCTGCTGCTTTTATTTTTTTTCTTAAATTAATCAATTGTTATTCCTGCTTCCAATTTTTAGGATCTACACCCCAGATAGTTGTATGTACTCTTTGATTAATGTGCTTAAATTTTCCTCTTGAGTTTCTTTGGTGTGTGTAAATTAAAGGAGAACCAACAGCAAGCACTTTTATATTTATCATACTGTGTAACAAAACTTTGACCAAATACACCACATACCAACAGGCATCCCCAAGGAAAAAGGAGCACATGAATCAAGTTGTGTATTGATTTTCAGTAACTAAGTACCTGGTAAATATCCAGCATAAAAGTAAGCAGCCACTTGACATAACTTATTTCACGCTTGACTTTTTCACATTGCCTTTAACGGATTACACGGAATCTGTACCTGAGATGGTAAAAATATATAGGTGTCAAATGTAGTGTGTAAAATCAAACTCGCCTTAGCAATTTGCCATTTATTTTACACAGCTTTTTGCAGTTTTTTTCCAACATGAATCATTTTACATAGTATGATAAATAGGCCCCTAGGTGTATTATTTAGAAGTTTTATCTTCAAGTTGTTTTTAATTATAACCTTGTTGAACTTTTCTTCATTTTGTAGGGTGATCATGTGCAAGGGATCATACGAAATGTAGTCCTTGCCCTGATTGTACAGACACTAATGCACTAAAACATCAGAATCAAAAGCTTTTCCACTGAAGGCAGAAATATAATGATTAAAAAACTGCGGAAATAATGCTTTAATGCTGATTCACAAAGCATTACGGGATTTGTAGTTAATACAGAGATAGACTTTAAGAAACTTTCTCCATTCGAATTAAAATCTCTTAACTGTCCTATTTTCTTTGATACAGTCCAAATTTTGACAGCTCAGCCTGCAGTCCTGGGGTTCTTAAGGTGGTTATAAGCACACCAATAATATTGTATGAAACTTAGTGTGTACAATATTTGGTGTGTCGATAGCAGGAGATGAGCCAACTGATCTAGGCAAAAGATTTGGATATTGGTCGGCACATCAATCAGGCTGGCCAGAAAATTTTGTTTTGGTGCCTTTGAAGGCACTCAAACATCTGTTAGTGCTGAATCATCAGATACAGGTAGAATTCTATTGTTTATAATCACAGGGCCCCGAGCAACAACATTTTCGGGGGCCCTGGGCCCAGCCCACGCTGGTGACAATCCCCACCCCTGATCCCGCCCACTCAGCATCACAGTTAAAAGACCACAGACACACATCAGCACTAAATAACCCCCCCACACGTATTGATGGTCAGGGCCCCCTTATAAGTTAAAAAAAAAATTGGTGCCAGGGCCCCCCTTACAAGTTAAAAAAAAATTGGGGCCCCACAAATATAGGCAGGGGCCTATAGAGTATTAAAACAAAACATTGGTGGCCAGGGGATTAAAAAAAAAACCCACATTGGTGTCAGTAGAATATTCGAAAAGTGCAGCACTGCTGGGCCCCCCTTCATCCCCAGGCCCGGGACACTTGTCCCCCCTGTTCCCCCTGATGGAGGACAGTTAGGGACATATTTACAAAATTCACGTGAAGAGATCGAAGTTCGATCGAATTCCGATCGTACGATTTTTTTCAGAGGATCAAATATGCAAATTTGGCCACTTCGATCATCGAATACCAAAAATTCAAATGATCGAATAGATTGAATGATTGAATATTCGATAATTCGACCATTCAATGATCGAAGGATTTTAACTTTAAAATTTATTCGACTGCCTACTTCACCAGATTGAACCTACTGAATACCAATAGAAGCCTATGGGAATCCCCCATAGGCTTCCTTTACAAACACCTGCTCCAATACCATTCGTACGATAGAGCGCCTCGATCATTCGAAATTGTACGAATTTTTCGAGCACTCGAAGAAAAAAGTACGATTTTTACGTGAAATCGAACGATCGGTATTCGATCGTATAATTTCATCGAGAAATTAAATATTGAGGAAAAAATTGCCGAAAACTATTCGATAAGCATTCAATAGTTTCAGCAGTGTATTCAAACTTTCATAACCTGCCAAATTTTGTAAAATGGACATGTTAATTATTGGGTGTGACCATAAACTGGGCGCGGTCAAATATTTCTTTTGCCCGGGCTGATGTTTTTGTCCTTGTTTACATTTTTCAAATGTTGGGTAGGTATGTGAATCGAAAGTATAGTAATTAGGGGATGTGATCATAAAAAGGGGTGTGGTCAAATATTTTTCACCTGCTCTGTATCTAAGTGCAGGTGTCCTGGGCTCTCTGTCAAAAATACTCTTATTTAATTAAGTTTCAGAAATTTGTATCTTTTTCCTGTGTCACTCGGGACTTGTTAATAAAATCCGGGACTGCAGGCTGAGCTGTCAAAATATCGACTGTCCCACAGAAAATGGGACAGTTGGAAGGTATGGTAAGCCCTGAATAAATAAAACCACTGTTGCCATTATTACTGTTTACTGACAAATTAGCCTCCATGTTTCTGGTATGATAGGGGAAAAAGAGCACATGTGGCTAAAACCATTAGTAGTTAATATGTTTGTGGTCCTCCCTTCTATATCAAATTCCAGAAGTATATGGTTAAACCAGTATCATAATAATCCAAGCCATCAGTGACTGCTGCAGCAGTGTATGACTTAAATTCTTGTTATATACATGCATATCAATAAAGTTTGCATTTCACTACTGTAGTTTCACTGTACCGACAAGGACTCCGATATACTAGTAAATAATCAAAAAACTGAGTAACATTGGAACTACATTGATAAAAGTAGAGTGTTACACAGAGCCCTAATTATTTTTCTGAAACTCTTGTGACTTAATATCTGTTTTGCTTTCACAGACAATTGGGACTAGATTTGGTTCCAAGGAAGGAGTTTGCAATGGTCGATCCAGAGGAAATCAGCATTACAGAATTATACAGATTGGTGTGTTCTCAGCTGATTTTGGCTTGCTTACTTTTTTGTCCTATGTATTTTAGATGAGATGTTTCCATAGCAGCTCTTCAATTAAAGGGGTTTAGAACATTCCACTTAGTCTCCTCTTCCTAATAGTTCATTCATTTAGTGTTGATTGCGATCCATGTAGGATCACAAGTAAATCTGAATTCATCTTTGCTCTTTATATTGACCCAAAAGCTTTAACATGTGAAAATATGCATGTGTTATGTGAACACTTTAATAGTAATTAAATTGGTAAGACTACTTTGAAGAATTAACACGAGCAATGCTTTTTATTCTGTAACAGTTATTCTTTTCTATAATACATATCTTGAGTGCAATTGATATTAGGGGTTGTGCTTTTGCCATTTGGAAAATAACATGATGACAAAGCCTAGGAAAATTATAGAAAATTTAAAGTTTAGTGATACCTTTTATTGGCTAACTGAATAAGTAACAATTGCAAGCTTTTGGAACACACAGGCCCCTTCCTCATGCAAAATACAAATTAAATCTGGAAAGGCACATTATATAAAGTGTTAGATCACTAAAGGGTTTATGGGCAATAAATTAGAATATTACATGTAGACTGATAACTTGTTGAGATAATAAATGTAATTAGGGTGGGTTGTAAATAGTCCAGGGGTCGGGATTCAGTCAGGTCACATAATTTGAACTAGACCAAGATAGAATTGGACAAGAAAAGCAAAAGGAAGCCAATACTAGTACAGTCAGCACCTTGTTGTGAGGTGAAGTCAACTTCACAACAAGGGGCTGACTGTAGTAGTGCTTGCTTCCTTAAAGGACCAGTAATACAATTAAAAAAAAAAAATTCATTTGTCACTAACAAAAAAAAAACAACACCAATACACATTTAAGTTTAAATTCGCAAAGTCTTTATTTAGAAATTACTTACCAATACTCTGCTTCCACTCTTCTTCAGAAAAGGTGATCTGGTGTTGATCCATTGTGCTCCAGCAGTTCTCCAATCTGAGTGAAGGATTGGAGAACTGCTGGAGCTATTTGTGTTGTAGATATGCGCCATTTTTTTCCAAACATTTGTGAGTATAACCAGAAACAGACCCGAAATTACGTGGGTACCGTTTAAATAATACTACAACTATCTGTGTGATGCATTTGTACACTGCTTGATGGTGTTTGAAGGCTATTATAATTTATTTCACCAAAGATCAGAATCACTAATGGGAATTAATTAACGCACTGATAGTGTAAAAACTATTTCACACTGCGGGTGTATCACATCTGCTTTAAATACTACACTATATTTTCATTTTTTGTTTTTTTGTCTCCCCTCTTTTTTGAGGTAACGGTTAGCAACATTACTTTGGAATTTCGTTTTATTGCTGTTTAAGGGAAGGAGAGAGCCCTGGTTGCTACTGTTTGGAGGACAAAAAGTATTACACTGTGGTTTGAACCTTATTTTTTTGCATTTATAAACTATAAAGTTAGGTCACATGAGCCAATTAACAGACAGATTTCTGTCTTTTGCTTCCACACTTCTTCCTGTTACAGTTAGAGTTGAAATATTTCTGGTCAGGTGATCTCTGAGGCAGCACACAGACCATCACGAAATGGTGGTTCAAGGCAAGAGATATAAAAGGCAATATTTACTTAAATATATGTTCCAGTTTCGTAATATTTTTTAATATTCTACTAAATATGATATAAACTAAGTGTTGCTCAAGTATTCATTTTGGGGGTATAGTTTTCCTTTAAGTGTGTAATGTGGTATAGGTGGTAATGGTCTAGTTTAAGCCTTGCTGGCACAAAGATTTAGTCTATCACTTGGGTGGCAAAATCAGACAAAGAATCAAATACCATCTGCCTGTGCCATAAAAGTTGATATTGTTGCCATACTATCCTGAGGTGCTTCTTATGTGTGTACAGTACATATTTAATAAGATCTCTGTTTGTGAAGAATGTAAATGTAATGATTATTCAACAAGCATTATGTTATCTTTTGACTAGATGGAACATAGACATCATAAAAAAGACATTCCAGTACCAGCAAGCAGTCATCACCTCTTTGTGCAGATGAAGAGTTTAATGTGTTCTAACTTGGGAGAAGAGCTTGAAGTAATTTTCTCACTGTATGACAGCAAAGAAAGCAGGCCAATCAGGTAAAATATATGTTAAAAAAAGAGGAGTTCACTCAAGGTAACTAATTTATCACTGCCCAAAGTACAAGTGTTATAGCACTAAGGAGAGCAATATGGAACCCACTAGGGACCATGAATGAATCGTTTTGGACAAAAAGATGTTCAGGATGCACTATAAGCACCTTGAGCTAAATTAAAAATCTTCAAAACCCTTGTTATTTGTAACAAACAATTAATTGTTAATTATATAAAGTGCATACGTGAAAATTCATTAAGAATTAATTAACTGACTTGATAATCAATTAATATAAAGTGCTGTGCCAATAAATAGTAATTGAATTAACATTCCCAGTCAATTGTAGTTAATAAAAGGGAATTAATTAGCAAACATTAAAAAAAAATATATAAGGATAAATTATTTCCCAGTCAGCTCAATTCATAGGGGTATAGTAGGAAAAATTAAATGCAGAGGTGAAGCTACCTACCTACATTTTTCTATCCCTGGGACACTACAAAGCTGTAGAAGGCAGGGCAACCTGGGAACCAAATTCAAGTGCAGGAATGCAATAGTGAAGAGAAGGGAGTTGAATAGAGTGAAGGATTGACTGCACACCACCCCATTTGACCAATTCCAAATTGAATATATAAAACCACTAAAAGCTTAAACAGATTAAAATAAATAAGATATGCAGAGATCCACCAACGTGTTTTCTCAAGTGAATTTGCCTTGAGAAAGCTAAAGTAGCGAAACAGGATGCTTTTTGATAGTGGTGTGCTTTTCTTTCTCCTCTAATTAACAAATATAATTTCTGTTAAATGTGAAGGCATGTTACTTTGTTATATATTGAGCAATATACTGATCCATTAGTTCTCATTTAACTAAGCAACTTAATTAACATTCTTAACTGTAAACAGGATATATACTTTATATTCTTTATCATTCCCTTCGTACATTTTTGTAATCATTTTTTATTACTGTTATCCCTGGATATAATTCTGCATCAGTCAATTCTTACCTTTGACTAATAATTTTTTTAGTACTTATTTACTTGGATATTGAATAGTGGGGATCGTAATGCTTTACATATGCTAAGATGAAGTCTACTTGGGTTATTTTTACTATAACAATGTATAAGTACAGAGGAGTGGTGAGAACCAATTTTGCCTATGTATCTATATGACCTCTGGTTTTCTTTTAAGTGAAGGCAGTAGTACAGGTATAGGATCTGTTATTCAGAATGCTCGGGACCTAGGGGATTCTGGATAAGGGGTCATTCTGTAATTTGGATCTTCATATCTTAAATCTACAAAAAATTACGTAAACATTGAATAAGCCGAATAGGCTGGTTTTGCATCCAATAAGGATTAATTATATCTTAGTTTAGATCAAGTACAAGGTACAAGGAGTCTATGGGACACTGCCTTTCCGTATTTCAAAGCTTTCTGGATAATGGGTTTCTGGATAACTGATCCTATACCTTTACTATAAAATAAATTTCTGTATGCAAGCAGAAATAATATTTTTAACAGTATTCATTGTGCCAAAGAATGCATAAAAAAGGTAAATATTGCATAGATACTATGACATTAGGAGTCTGTAATGTCAAACAAAGACAACACATATGTTTTTGATAATAGAATGGTAGCAGTCGTTTGCTTCAAATGCAGTACTTATGTTACTTGTCTGATGATAAATGTGCACATTTTACATTTCACACTAATATATAGGTGTACCAAAGAAGTTAAAAATAGAAACATCTCAATGGCAAGTTTTTAATTGAAGAGGAAAACTATTTCAAAGTCAGCTCTCTGCTACCTACTGATTTAAAAAATACACACATAAAAAGGAAATTAGGACTGACTGCTGCTTTAATTGGTATCTTAGTTCTAATTCTTCTTTGCTTACTGGTGCTGTCAGTGTGCGGAGGAAGAATTATTATATTTTAAACTGTTCTTTTAGTGATGAAAATATATATTCTGCTGAGAAGCTGTGATTACTGCTTCTAATCAGTGACTTGAATTATACTTCTCCACTTAAACATGACTTCACACAATAAAAAATGAACATTACAGATCTTGTTCCTTTGTTTCCAGAAGGGCCACCATCAAGCTTTTACAGGAAAGATATGTCCAGAGCTGGCAGGGGCATTTGGCATTTGTCTCTTTTACTAAACAAATAGGTTATCTGATTTACCATCTGAGCTCAGTAAAGTCAGTTAAGACCCTAAACACCACATATGTCTTAACAGTATTCATTGTACCAAAGAATGCATAAATAAAAGGTAAATATTGCATAGATACTATAACATTAGGAGATTGTAATGTCAAAAAAAGACAATACATATATGTGTTTAAAAATGGAATGGGATCATGTATTCTAGCTGTGATATGGGATTTAGAAGTGTTGTCTTTGCTGCTTGTAATCCCCCAAGTCATATACTGAAGGTTAGGGCTGGAACTTGGGGTAGGCAGAAGAAGCATGTGCCTAGGGAGCAAAGCTGGGGGTGAGTGGGTGCCAGGCACGTACCTTCTCTGCCAACCTATTCTATGTTCAGTCCACTGTCTCCACTCCCTGCACTACGGCTACTTATAGCCTCAGAGACTTTGTGCGTCAGTTCGTTCTCTTGTTCGTGCATGCGCGCACTTATTGGCTCTTCCATGCACATCAGGTGTGGGAGCCAACGTGATTGGCCAGGTGGCCTAGGGCATCTGGTCAGTCTGGCTTGTCACTGCTGAAGATAATAAAATAATTGCTGGACAGGAGTGGCTTCTGTCAAAAACATTTCTGTTTTCTTCACAATTTGAGAAAAAGCTCAAAAACACGATGGACTGAATAGGTCAGTTTTTGATTGAATAAAAATCCTTCGAATTATTTGAATGCATCGTTCGATTTGAACAGTTTTCAAAAAAATCCTTTGATTATCCAGAACTTAGAAAAGATCCTGGTAAAGGTTCTAGGAGGTCCCCCATAGGCTAAAATGGCAATTCAGCAGCTTTGAGGTGTTAAAGTGTTGAATTTGAAGTAAAGAGACATTACTCAAATTTTTTAATTTTTTCAATTCTAATCGAATTTTGGGCTATCGATAGTTGAAGTAGCCCAAAATTACTTCGAAATTTGAATTTTTAAATTAGAATTTAATTCTAATATTCAGTTCAACCCTTAGGGGCAGAAAAAAAAACTTTTGAAATTCGACCCTCGAAGTTTTTTTGAAAGGTCTTTTTCAATCGAAAAAATTTCGATTGAATACATGTAGGTCCATTTTTGAGCGAATAAAAGAGATTGAATAAAAGATGGTTCGAATTGTTCGAATAAAAGATTTTTCGAATCGTTCAGGATGTTCATGTGCCTTTTTTCACTTATTCATATTGTTTGCATAAATATTCTACAACAATACAATGGCCAGCTTCATATGCAGGTATATATTAATATATTAATATGCTGCAATTGTTTTTTGAAAACAAATTCCTTACATCTGTGAACAGCACTGTGCACTACTGAAAATTCTTCCCACACCTTTGATAAAAACTTATTTAGGTTAATTTAATTTGGGAGAGCTTCGATGATCCATCAGATTATACTTTGCAACACTGAGGTTTGGGAAGGCAATGAATGGTGTTTGTAAACTGAACAACTGCTTTAAAGGACTTTAGGAATCTGTTCTGCATGTTTGCAGTCAAAGAACAAAGAACAGTTTAGGATACAAGAAAAGGTCAACAGCAGGGATCCAGCAGTATATCATTCAGGACAATATATATATATATATATATATATATATATATA
>CM044436.1:73309135-73331367 GCA_024363595.1 Xenopus borealis
ACTCGATGGACTTTGTCTTTTTTCAACCCAATTTAACTATGTAACTATGTGTAGATTCTATGATGCCTGACACTCAAAAAATGAAGAATCATTGCAAACTTACAATACTTACAATGAAAGAAATGTCTTTCCTCTCTATTTGACTTTTATTTTATATACTAGCTAGTACCTGTTTAAATTGCATGCCTAAGATTTGCATGCCACGTGCAAAATATTAACATGACAAAAAACTTAATATTTTTCATTTTAAAATAGCAGCATTGAATTTGCCAACTAATTTAAATTAACAACATTTCCAAAAAAATATATATTTTTGTTGAAAAAATACTTGGCAGAACTTACTTTCTGTTGCAGACATCACATCTTCTGATGGATGATATTAAAATAAGGTAATTTAAGCCAAGATCAGAGAAATTATGTAAGAATTGAAATTTCAAAGTTCATGAGGTATTATTTTTCGTTAGAGTTGTATTAGTCATTCTCTGATTCTCTAGACTGACTAAAATAAGAAAATCTTTCGAAGAAGCTTGTTGAAGATGATATAATTTCAGATAGAAAACCTAAAACGTGCTAGAAGTTCCATTCTGCTGGTATAAGCTGCAAGGCTGGAGAACAGTATGTATCATATACATACACAACTGAACATTCATACACATCCTGCAGTCTGGTGGCTGTTGTGCTGTGTTTTCCTGTGAGGATTATTGTACATTGTCACGCCGATCTACACCATCTTCCCTTGTATGGTCCCAAATACATAAGAAATGAGTGCGCCCAAGCATCGAAAGGTGGACAGTGAAAATCGTTCTTTTAAAGAACGTTGGCAGTTAGATTATTTTAAACAAGCAGGAGACTGTAATGAGCACAGGAACTGCAACTGATACTGCTGCACTGAAGGCATCCTTTATAATCTGTGAGGAAATTGTAAAGAGAAAGCAAGCATTTGACAGTGTAGAGGTTATTAAAGGATGTGCCATTAAAATGCATTCAGACAAAGATTCTCATGTCAGCCAATTATGAACACAAGTGTGCTGACATAATATATTTTTTGCTGTGTTGCTTTCTGTGCAAAAAAAATAAGACAATACATTTACATAGTATTTCATTTTTTTTGTTTCTCTTGTAGGTGAAATGCGAAATGACCTGTATATCACCATAGAAAAAGGAGAGTTTGAAAAAGGAGGCAAAAGTGTGGCAAGAAATGTACAAGTTTTAATGGTCATTTTGAACAGTGAGGGGCAACTATTAAAGGTGAACTAACTTTTTTGATATAAATGATTTGACCAAAACAAGTCTCTGTTAAATCACCTCCCATTACGGTAAACGGGAACACAATAGCAAGTTGTTTTTCTTGGCATTATTTAATTGGAAATTATTAGTCTTTTTTTAGGTGAGCATTGTGGTGCTCCATTTTGAGTGAGGAAACTAAATGCATTAATCAAAATTCTATAAATCTAATTATTTGGACCGTACAAGAAAAATAATAGTCACATGATTAAAAAAATATTTATTTTATTTTTGTAGTAACATAATAATTTTAACAATACAAATTTTAGTAATAAACATACTGTAGATAGAAGTACTTCTTTATATGGGACAAGAATTGTTTTCTGAATGGCAGCCTCATAATTTCTTCAGAAAATATAATTTTGAGCAATCACAAAATTTTGTGCCAGTTTTTTTAAAATATTTTTTTTAAATTGTGTGCTCTCTGCCTTTCTGACACTTCCTCTTTGGCACTTCCTAACTATAGGGATTATTTACTAATGAACTTGCAAGTGTGGCCGGTAAAATGTCCACAAAACTGCACATGCATTAAAGACATTCATAATTGGTACTTAAAATGTACTCACACAAAGACTATGAAGATTCTCAATCATCCAGGTCATGGTATATCTAACACAAGAAACTCAAAACAACTGGACTTGTTGAGAAATTTTAATGAAGACATTTCACTGCTCATCCGAGCAGCTTCTTCAGTTCAACTGACTGGTGTAGGGGAGTTCTCGGCATATAGACTCTTCCAACAATCCAACCACAATGGCACATTGTAACTCTTCAGAGAGGTGACATCTGAAATTCACAGAGGTGTTGATTCTGTGTAGTTACTGTAAAAGGATTACAAACGTGCCATGCAACTCCTAGGCACGGGTGTTACTTGTTGTCATGCAACTCTCACATGACCTGGATAAATAAGAATCTTCATAGTCATGTTGCTATTCATTTTGGAGAGATTACTCTAAAACTGGTTCGGGAATATGAAAGAACAGCAAGAAAACTGGCGGACTATCGAAACATCTACGATTTAATCTCAGATGTCGACATGAAGGAATCACCCCTTGTAGCCTTTGCTTGAGTTCCACCATAAAAGGTCACAGAGCCAACAAGATTTTACAAAAAGCCCAAAAACATCTACTGAATGAACAGGTGAGACAGATCAATTTTACCATTGAAGCCCCTAAGCAGGAAAATTAACATCTGAAACAGAGTCTGTCAAAACAACTACTTGATGTAACTCTTGAAAAGGTATTTGTTTTTGTTGAATATGCTCAGATGGCCCAACACATAAAGAGCAAGGAGAGACAAATTAACAAATTCACCACCTTACTGTCACAAAGCATCAGTTGGAAAAGGACAGAAGAGCTAACCTGGAGGCAGAAAGATGAGACCAAAGAACACCAGAGACACGTGGATTAAGAACCTCTCATGTAGGGTACTAACAGAAAAGGATGTGCTATCCAAGGGTTTAACTATGTAGTGACCCCTCAACACATCCCAGTAGTTGAACTCATCACAGCCACAGAATCTGCTATCAATAATTATCACATAAAAAAAAGAAGCGGAACAATGCCGACTAAAAGTGTCAGCTGCCTTGTCAAGTGCCAGAACACCTCCCTCTAATCTTACTACACAAGACAGGAGAGCTCTCAGTTCTCTGTGTAAGGACCTGAACATCACTATCCTGCCAGCAGAGAAAGGGCGATGCACAGTTGTGCTCAACACTACTGACTATCACTGCTAGATAACTACACTACTCAGTGATAGCAATACATATGAACCTTTAAGGAAAGACCCAATCAGCTGTTTCAAGAAAAAGGTGATATGTTGCTTACAACAACTTGAAAAGGTGAAAGCCATCGATCGAGATTTACTTTACTTACCTCCGTTTGTACCCCAGAGAAGCCACACCATGCTTACATGGACTCCCCAAGATACACAAAGAAGGAACCCCACTAAGGCCCATTGTCAGCAGCATAAATTTAGTGACATACAGCATTGCAAAATTCTTGGCTAACATCTTAGCCCCGTTGGTAGGCAATACCATCATGTCCAGAAGGATTTCGTAACCAAGATTCATGGCATTACACTAGAGGCAGAAGAAACAATGGTATTGTATGATGTCACATCTTTGTTTGAATGTATACCTACTACAGAGGCAATGGAGACTGTGAGGAATTGACTGCAGCAAGATAACACCCTTAGCAGTAGAACGAAGCTCAATCCTAATCAAGTATGTTTGTTGTTAGATTTGTGCCTTAACACCACATAAAGTACAAGGACCTTTTCTATAGACAGAAACATGGCTGTGCAATGGGTTCTCCAGTCTCTCCCATTGTAGCTAACTTGTACATGGAGGAAGATGAAAGGAGGGCTTTACTTACTTTCCAGGGAACTACACAGTCATCCAGTGAAGTGGCGTCCTTTACAGAACACATTAATTCAGTGGGCAATAACATCAAGTTCACAAGGGAAGATGTCCACGGGAACAAACTTGATTTTTTGGACTGTTTGATATGCATCCAAGAGGGGGTTAACTTAAAAACGGAGGTATACAGGAAACTCACTAATACGGATCAATATCTGTTGTTCGATTCCCACCATCCGCTGGAACACAAACTGGGTGTCATTAGAACTCTGCACCACAGGGCGGAATATGGTGCAACTGATACAGCGTCAAAGGACAAAAAGCATAAACATCTCATAGGAGCTTTGAAAGCGTGTGGCTACCCAGACTGGGCCTTTGTCAAAACAGCAGTAACCAAGCCCAACAGGAACATCAAAAGAAATAACCTCCCGAGACACATTGTAGGCGAATCATAGTCATTCCATATGTAGCTGGAGTGTCAGAGAAACTCAGGAGGATTTTCAACAAACACCACATCCCTGTGTTTTTCAAACCTAGCAACACACTGAGACTAAAACTGGTACACCCAAAGGATCCAACTCCTAAAGGAAAATGAAGTAATGTGGTATACGCAGTCCAGTGTAGCGATGAGTGCACTGATCCATACATTGGGGAGACAAAACAGATGTTCACTTAGTGAATGGATCAGCATAGGAGGGGGAACTCTAAAGGACAACACTCGGCTGTCTTTCCACACCTAAAAGACAAGGGATAGTGATGGGCAAATCTCAACCGATTCGCTTTGCCGAAAAATTCCAGCGAAATTCGAGAATTGGCGACAAAATTCGCGAAACGAGTCACGCGTCGTTTTTGACGCGCATCGTTTTTGACGCGCGTCTAGGAGTTGCAAGACACATTGGTAATCCTATTACAGTAACTACACAGAATCAACACCTCTGTGAATTTCAGATGTCACCTCTCTAAAGAGTTACAATGTGCCGTTGTGATTGGATTGTTGGAAGAGTCTATATGCCGAGAACTCCCCTACACCAGTCAGTTGAACTGAAGAAGCTGCTCGGATGAGCAATGAAACGTTTTCATTAAAATTTCTCAGCAAGTCCAGTTGCATAGTTTAAATTGGGTTAAAAATAGACCATCAAGTTCAACCCCTCCAAATTAAAACCCAGCATACACACACACACACATCTCCACTCTTTCACACAAACAATATATGCCCATAGCTATACTAACTGTAGAGTTTAGCATCAAAATAGCCTTTGATGTTATGTCTGTCCAAAAAATCATCCAGGCCCCTCTTAAAAGCATCAACAGAATCAGCCATCACAACATCACCCGGCAGTATAATTCTACAACCTCACTGTCCTGACAGTGAAGAACCACCTACACTGCTTCAAATGAAAGTCCTTTTCTTCTAGTCTGAAGGGGTGGCCTCTGGTGTGGTGACCCACTTTATGGGTAAAAAGGTCCCCCGATATTTGTCTATAATGTCCTCTAATGTACTTGTAAAGTGTAATCATGTCCCCTCTCAAGCACCTTTTTTCAAGAGAAAACAACCCCATCCTGGACAGTCTACCCTCACAATTTACAGTAAGTCTTCCATCCCTCTAACCAGTTTAGTTACACGTCTCTGCACACTCTCCAGCTCATTTACATCCCTCCTAAGGACTGGACTACCAAAACTGCACTGCATACTCCAGATGAGACCTTAGTAGGGATCTATAAAGAGGTATAATTATGTTTTCATCCCTTGTTTTGAGTTACTTATATTAGATGAACTCACACAAACACTTAGCACTTAGTGAGTGCCAATGTACTGTTTAATGAATAGTCTGAAAATGAATGCATTTACAGTCAGGGAACCTGGAATTACCACCAGATTGAATGTTGCAGTAGTTCTAAGGTTTTACTAGTGGGTTGCGTCAGTAGCTAATAATAGAATCAAACAAGTGAATTGTGTGCTAATCCCATTATAAACACTGAGCACACTGGCACTCCATAAGGATGATAACTTCTTTGCAAATTATATTTACAACTTTGTTATATGAACGACTGAGAAACTAACATGGAAACTCCAGTACCAAAGTTAAAAATCCTTAAAGCTGCACACTACCTATTTTTTAAAACTTTGCACCACAAATCCGTATACTGTACTTGAATGGTAAAACATGGCACCATCAGTAGGTTTATACCAGCAAATTAGGTAAATATATCTATATATTCCAAAGCAGTTTGTCACTGTCTGTCAGTGCCTTAATATAATACGCTTAATGCTGATGTTTTTGGAAGAAAAAGTTTATCATTACTTTTGTTATTTTCAATTCATTTCAGGATTATATATCTTTTGGTTCTGGGGAACCACCAGCTAACGAATTTCACTCCTTTGTGTTGTATCACAATAACAGTCCCAGGTGGGCAGAACTAATAAAGCTTCCTATACCTGTGGATAAATTTAGAGGAGCACATATCCGATTCGAATTTCGTCATTGTTCTAGTAAGAGGTTTATTTTTATATATTTGTTTTTTGGAAGTGAATTTGTTTTGTGTCTATTTAAAAGGTTCATAACATATTTAGGTGTTGTAATTACAGTTATGGGGTCCATTATCCATAAAGCCATTATCAAAAAAACTTAGAATTATGGAAAGGCAGTCTCCCATAGACTCAATTTTATGTAAATAATCCAATTTTTTAAAAATGATTTCCTTTTTCACTGTAATTATAATACAGGACCTTGTACATGATCCAACCGAAGATATAATTAATCTTGAGCATTCTGGATAACAGGTCCCATACCTGTATATGAATTGCTATTTCACAGATTTGAAATGGAAACCATAATATTTACTAGTACGTAAGCAAAAATAAACAGAAGAGGTAGAATGATAGAGCTAATATGCCCATTGATATTTAACAAACATTGTGTAAGTGTCTGCAACAAACATACTGTACCCTAGTTGGCCTCTATCAGTGCAATTGTCAACATGTTGAGTAGTGTGATTCAGTGTTGACTTATTTGTAAGGTGGCACTTTGTAATATTGTAGGACATGTGTATTGCCCACATCTTAGACTGATGTTATGGTTGTGTAAATTCTACATTTCTGTATTTTAGCTAAGGAGAAGGGTGAGAAAAAGTTGTTTGGCTTTTCTTTTGTACCTCTGATGCAAGAAGATGGTCGAACCTTTCCAGATGGAACCCATGAACTCATAGTTCATAAGGTGACTGCTAATGTATCTCTAATAAACAGCAACAGTGAATGTTCATGTTAGCCACTGGATGTTCATTTGTGTTTTTACCTGTCCCCTCTTTAGACTTCATTATTATTCACAGTCCATGTTCAAAATATGATTTAAATCTCATATAAACTATGTAATTTTAAGTTCTAAATGCAACCATTTTTTTAAAAATACGATACAAAAAAGTTATGTGTTCTCCCAGTGTCTGTGTGGGTTTTGGCTGTTTTCTCTGATTACCCCAAACACCAAAAAACATACAAGCAGGCTAATTGGCTTCTGATAAAATTGACCATATTATGTATGAATGTGATAGGAAACTTAACAAAAAAAATTTAATAAAATGCTCTTTGTTTGCCCAGGTGCAGAAACCCATTGCAACATATAAGATGTTTGCTTTTGAACTAGTGACCATTGTGTTATATCACCTGATTAATTGCTATAGGTGATTAGATCTGTAGCAAACTTTGCACGTTATATTACATGAATTCCACTAGGCCAGGGTGTCAAGGGAATGATGTATTATCTCTGTAAAGTGCTATGTAAATGTGATTTATTCCATATAAATAACTGACAATAAATGTCTTGTGTCAAATTTGACTGTAACAATATTTATACTTACAGTGTGAAGAAAACACAGTTTTCCAGGACCCTTGCCGCTACCTCAAACTTCCCTTTTTGAAAGGAAATCAACCTGGAAACAATAATCAGGCTGTTAAATACACAAAAGAATCGTTTTGGATAACCACATTCCTTTGTTCCAGTAAACTAACTCAAAATGGTATTGAAATGAATAATTGACTTCAACAAAATTGTTACTTGGATGTTTTGTAAAACAATTCTGCTATTGTATGAGACACAACATTTGATCTGGGTCTAGTAAGCAAGAGCAGTTAAAAAAAATTAATCATTTTGTTGAATCCTGACGGTCCTATTCCAGTCTCTCAGCTGTAAAAATTCACAAGTAAAAAAGTGGATCAGCACCTATGGCAACAGGGAAACCATACAAAAAAACAAAAATACAGAGTAGTAGTTTCAGGTATCTCCATTAAACACCTTGGGGGAGATTTACTAAAGGTCTAATTTCGAGGGTTGATTAACCCTCAAATTTTTATCAAATTAAAACTCCTCGAATTTGAATTTTGCAATTAGATTTTTTGAACGATCAAATATGAAAAATTCAGTCGATCAATATAATCGTTCGAATCGAACGATTCAAACGATTTTAAGGATTTTATCAAAATTTTTTTTATTTGATCGAAAAAACTTATCAACATAGGCATATATAGCAATTTGTTAGGTTTTATCTGCCGAATTGTTATATCGAAATTTTTTTAAAGGGCCAGTACATCAACAATAAAATTTGAATTTTCGAATTTGGCAAATTCGAATCGAATTTTGGGCTATTTGATAGTCAAATTAGCCCAAAATTAAATTAGAATTTTTTCATTTGAATTTGATTAAAATTTTTGCTTTGAATCTATTCAAGTAAATCTGCTCCCTTGTGTTAAAATAGGGAAAAAGTTATATCTTATATTAGTTCCCCTTTAAATGGCAGTTCACTACTCCAGAAAGGGAAAAATATCCTTCATGAGTTGTCCTTTAAAGGACCATTAAACCTTTCAGACGTGAGTGTGCGCTTACTCCAAAAGGTTCCATCAAGTCTGGCCAAGTGCCTATTTACAACTGGGGAACCTGCTAAAAAGCTTACTTATGGGTGATTAAATTTATGGAAACTAAATTTGAGTGAAATAGTTGAAATTTTAAATAAAAGAGTACTAGCTATAGAATCTTTGTTTTTCCATTTTGGAGCATAATGGAGCTGCTAAGGAGAAGGGCAGAATAACTGTTAGTTTATGCAATAACAAAGCTACTAAAATTTTAAGTAAAAGAGTATTACGCTATAGAATCTTTGTATTTCCATGTTGGAGCATAATGGAGCTGCTGAGGAGAAGAGCAGAATAACTGTTTATGCAATAACAAAACTACTATCTTGTAAGAAGGCACTTTAGCCAGACTTGGTGGAAGCTTTTGTAGCAAGCACACACTACACGCATGTTTGGAAGATTTAATGGTCCTTTAAAGGGGAAGTCACAAAGGATATTTTTACACATTCTGGAGTAGTATACTTGTTCTGACCAGCATTTTGCAGTCTGCCTTTCTACTTAAATTGAAGATTGTAGTCACTATTTTCTTTATTGTTCTTAAAATTTCTAGGTGATATGCTTGATCTTTTAAAGTGGCGGATGCACCCAGAAAATATCCCTCACTGCCTATCCAAGTTAAAAGAGATTGATGGCTCAGAAATTGTAAAGGTAAGCTGGGATTTGGGAGATTTGTAGTTAACTCATGAATAATATATATATGGAACTGCCGTAGGTGGTTTGCTTACAGTGCTAGGAGCAGTGGTTGGCAATGTTTGCTGAAGTTCATTATCTTGAATATTTCTTTGTTTAAATATCTCACAATTGTGCATGCTCTTTAACAGTTTCTTCAGGACACACTGGATACATTGTTTGGCATTTTGAATGAAAATTCTCAGAAATATGGATCTAAGGTGTTTGATAGTTTGGTAAGTGTCAACCTTCCTCGTGTTCTTGGTCTGCAAACAATTGGGAAAGAAAGTATTCCTCCAAAATGTATTCCAACAACTGATGGTAATGCTGCAGAACAGTTCATAAAAGGAACCCACATAAACTGTTGACTTTTGTCTAAAGCATTGATTTGTTTTATAGGTACATATTATTAATTTGCTGCAGGATAACAAATTCCAACATTTTAAGCCAGTGATGGATACATACATTGAAGCACATTTTTCTGGAGCTCTAGCTTACAGGTATTTTGTGATGCTTTTATTTCCTAAATTATAAATGTTATGAAGCTGGAAAAAAATTCAGTACACAGGCATACATTCTACGGGTTATCCTCTAAAACATTCTCCAAAAAAAGTCTGTGTACATTTTTTGGCCCCCAAATTGCATGCAAGTTTTTTTGTAATCAGTATTTGTGTGAATGGACTAATTTCTGATTCTGTCAGGGCTTTCTTTGTCTTAAACAACTGCAGACACTAAAGGTCAGATTTATTAATGTTCAAATTGTAAATTCAAATTCAAATTTTCGAATGTCAAAACTCACAAATTTGAATCTAAAAGCACCAGCTCATTGTAAATTTGAATTTGAGATTTTCTCACCTCAACCATGTTATTTCAGTTAAGTCAGTGACAGAGGTCAATTGAAACATTTGAATACGTTACTTGCCTTCCTGACATTCAAGTTTTTTTTGGAGGAAAACTCAATTCTATTCAAAATTTTTGTAGTGGGACTAATTAATCAAATATTAGATGTTCAAGTTTTTTCATAAATAACCTCCCATTTGAGTTGTGACTACATTCGAAATTATTAGTGGATTATTCATCAAAGTTCGAATTTTGTGTGAATTCTTTTTACTCTAACACTTTTCCTTGCAATTCAAGATCCAGAAGTTATGCTATTCTTCCCACATTGATGCAAGCCAAATGTGTTATCAAACTGCATGCAATGTAACAGCCTGTATGCAGATTGGCAAATCACATGCAAGTAGCAGCGCCCATTATTATGTTAGAATTCTGGTTGACTGCATGTGAAATTTACACCTTGCATTCTACTTGAGTAAGCTGTCAATGAAAAATAAAAAGAGAAGATATAATACTCCACTTATTTATATCTTCTGATATTCCAGAGACCTTATAAAAGTTCTGAAGTGGTATGTTGATAGAATTATTGAGGCTGAACGACAAGAGCATATCCAGGAAGTTCTTAAGGTAATGTATTGAAATGCTATAATGAAAAATAAAAGCATTTATCTAGGATAAGTTTGCATCATACATGTACTAATAGTAACTGTATATAGATTTATCTTTTTTGCAGCACTAGAAGGATTGCTATAGTTACTATTTTCTTTCTTGTGTTTTATTTGTAGGCCCAGGAGTATATTTTCAAATACATAGTTCAGTCACGGAAGTTGTTTTCCCTTACCACCGGAGGACAGAACGAGGAAGAATTTCGGTGTTGTATTCAAGAGCTACTGATGTCAATCCGGTTCTTTCTGTCCCAGGACAGCAAAAGAGCAAGTGCGTTATCACAGTCACAGGTATGAGGTAATGTTTTTTGGATCGCACCCTACACTTGAATATTAGCTCTAGAATCGTACATCAGTCAAGGAACTACAGAGTTACTTATAATCGATTTAACTGGTAACCTTAACAGTATTTAGGGCAAATGGAAAAGTGGTACCTTGTTTAATTTCAACATTGATGTTTTCCAGCAGTACAGAGTAATGTTAATGCAATTTAGCCTATGTGATAAAATATGGCTATTGAACACGGAGCAGTAAACCGCCATTTCAGAAGTATTCAAGTACATATGATTTACAACAGCAAGTGACATCAAGAGTGGGGTTCTTAGCTATCAATCCAGCAGATGAATGGATCTTGAGGTTTTAATTTACTAGTTGAATGGTAGGGCCAACCAATATGCTTATTGCCTTATCTGTTCAGCTAAGCTGGCAGAAAGTTTGCACCTACTACACTGTACTACATATTTGGGGGTGGAGGGCAGTGTATTCCCACATATGTTTGAGCTACCTTAGCATTCAGCAGAGAGTGAGGGACACAATACATTTTGGTAATTTTATTTATATTTTAAATTCTATTTAGAATTATTGTATATATTTTATATCCAAAAGCAGAAGTATGACCAGGCAACCAGGCTCCCCACCCCACAACTACTCATTGTCCCTACCAATAACATTGCTGGCATGTTGCCAGTGCTGGCTCCAAGAGGCAGGATAACCTGGGAGCAGTTGCATCCCCTGCCCCCCTAGTGGTCCAATCTTTATACAGTATTGAAAATGAAATAATAGTAAAAATTTGATGAACAGATCCAGTATTATATCACTACATAAAGAATGCAGTGGATCTTACACTGGAGAAAATGTTCATGGTTATTGTTGCAAAGGTTTCAGACTCAGTTCCCCTCTAAATAAACTACTGTACCTTAAGTCTATCTCTGTATAGATTTATTAAGATCTTAGAACTTAAAAATGATAAACCAAACTATCGCTCATTATACCATGAATATGCTATACTCTACACTGCTTCCACTAAAGTCAGAGTTGATAAAAATGGGATCACAACAATGGTAAATGCAGATCATCAGGGCAAGGGCCATATAAATAATGATGTGGTTCCTGCCCCAACTGGATTTTTAAACCTGCCTATTTTCGGGAAGATATTGATTAGACAGGCAGATTTTCCATTAAGGCTTGGGGAGGTTAAGCCTTCACAAACCCTTTTGCCTAAGAAATTAAAAGAAAAAAATTAAATTACTCTGACCGACCGGTGTGCCTATTTGAGCATGTCTGGGGGAGGGGCAGAGGGTAGCTGTTGACTAGTGTCTGTAGAAAAAAAATCCCTTCCTGGTGACTCTAGTGATGAAAATCTAACAAGATTTTGGATGCTGTGGGGATTGTGTAATACTTACATTACATCTGCACTCATCCTGGATAGGTGGTTTTGGAAGGAGTTACTGCAAAGGGGTTACTGGCATAAAATATAAATATTATACTACTCAATGGAAGTTACATTGAACTATACAGGTAGGCATTACCTGAAACTTAAAAAAAAAAAAAAGTGTGAAGGTGGGATTCAGTTGTAATGGAACTATTGCGACTAGATCACATTTTCACCCCTCTGTGAGTTTCTGCTAACACAAATCTCAATAATTCAATTGACCATTTGTGATTGGATATTGGTGACTGCTTCCTTAAAGTGATACTGACATTTTCCTATAAAAATAGGAACAAGGTCGAATCAGTGAAGAGAAGCTACATGTGAAATATAAGCAGCTGAAAGCCTCCCAAAGCTGCCCCTAGCCCAGAAAACCATAGCAACAGCGACCACCGACACCATTAAATCATCTTGCTGAGTTGTTTCAGTTATGCTGGGCTGGGGGCAGTGCAATCCCTCCATAGGCTGGAGTCTGTTTCCATTTGAAATTAGCCTATGGAGGGATCGCACCGCCCCCAGCCCAGCGTAACTGAAACAACTTAGCAAAATGATTTGATGGTCGCTGTGTGCAGGGTTTCCATGACTAAGGTTCACTAGACTGGGGGTTGCATTGGGAGGCTTTCAGCTGCTTATATTTTGCATGTAGCTTCTTTTCACGGACACCGATACATTCCTATTTTTATAGGAACTGGCAGTAGCACTTTAAGTGGTTAAAGGCCTTGTATCCTTAACTGCCTACCAAGTAAATATGCCATTCCTGTCTATACTTGAGTGCCGCCTTCATTTGTATCACAGCTTATACTGCAACATAATGCCTTTAATGTATTTTCACCTTCCTCTGGATCAGCTAGCAGATCAATTACGCTTTAGACTACTTAACACACCAATTTTGGGTTGATGGTTGAATGCATGTCTTTTTTTCAACCTCTTCTACTATTGTATTGTATTACTTTGAAACTGCAGTACTGATTTCCAGTAATGTTGATGAACTGAACTGTTTCTATAATTTTGAGAGTACTATGCATATTATTTTCAGTATAGTCTGGGCTTTGTCTATGAATATCTATGAAGAATATGGGACTGAATTAGCTGTTTCTCCGTCATTGGAAATTGCTGGTGAAGAAACTGTTGATGTAACATTAGACTTAGCCTACCCAAACAAAAAAATCACCCTCTGCCTATGCATCCGGAGCTCCCCACACACGGGTTAATAAGCTGGCGACTGAGTCACCTTTTGGAGCAGTCAGTTTTGTAGTTTCCAGGTCCCTGCTACATGTGTTTGAATGGGCAAGTTGCATCATAATGAGTTTATTGGCCATTTATTTTGCGGACACACAGTTGGCAGAATTACTGCTTTATTTATATACACTTGGATGCCAACAGGCATGGCACTACTTGCAAGTCAAACATAAACTTTCAGTATTTGACAATGCATACTGTATCTAAGAATGACACATTTTAAGGTGGCCATACACGATGTCGCCAAACGAGCGGATCTCTCCCTGATATGCCCACCTTGAGGGCCCAATGATCGGATCACAACCCAGGGGATACAGGTGGTCGGATTGCGGGACCCCATCAACGAACAGATGCGCCCGTGATCCGACTGGATTTTTAGTCCTGCCTGATCGACATCTGTCCATTGGAAGGTCCATACACGGGCCAATAAGCTGCCGAATTGGTCTGTTGGCAGTTTTTATCGGCCCGTGTATGGCCACCTTAACAGTGATTACCTTGCTATTTGATGAACATTCTATTGTGCTGCTTATAAGCACTACTAATACAGTTTCAT
Organism: Xenopus borealis; assembly: GCA_024363595.1. NCBI lineage: Eukaryota > Metazoa > Chordata > Amphibia > Anura > Pipidae > Xenopus > Xenopus borealis. Next base: position 73,323,347 of record CM044436.1, read on the forward strand.
GTGAAGTTCACAGTTAAAATACAATGCAGCATCCTGTAGCAAGGCAAATGTAAGTACAGTTAATAAAAGATTCTAATCTTTCAAAGTTTTTAATTTGTCACCCTATCTTGTATTCCCTTTGTGCTCCAGGCTGTGTTTCTGAATTCCTTTCCAACTGTGTATTCAGAGCTTCTGAAGCTCTTTGATGTTCGAGAAGTAGCAAACTTTGTGCGTGATACGCTGGGCAGTCTGCCAACAATCATGCATGCAGATGACTCACTTCAAGATGTGAAACTTCAGTGCATTGCAAAGACAGTTGAAAGTGAACTCTTCAGCAATCCTGGTAAACAAGCAAACAATTTAGGGAAACATGGCAAGAAGCCAAGATTTACTTTATCTATGGAAAATGCTATGTTTGATATGAATGCTAACAAATATTGTTTATTTATGAGTACGTGTACCTCCTACTATCTATGACAAGCTGTCCATGAATGTATATGTCTATCTCACTGTATGTTTCTATCATTATTTAACAAACTCTCTTACCCTGCATCTAGGTATATTCTCTCCCTGCTTTACCGTGTGTGTTTGTATATGAGTATGTGTGCGTGCATGCGTGTATACACTCTTCTGTTGTACAGTGCTGCAGAATATATTGGCATGTTATAAATACATTAAATCATAGTTATACATGTTTGATTGTGTATCCTGACACATTATAGTATTCATATTTTAACCATAAGTATTCATATTTGCTGCTAATTTCCAAACTATGTCTGAAAGCAATGTCAGCTCAAGATCTGTTTGTGATTGGGGCAAACAACCCTAATATCACTATACTATATAAAGCATCAGCTGAATAGTCCTAAAGTTCCTTTCTAGTAGAGTTTATTATCTGGATTGATTAATGAGGTCTTTCAGACAGAAAGGTGTGGCTGTCTGGATTTGGCAGATGCCTGTAGATCACCAACTGTCTGAATGCATAATGTAGATGGATGTTATTGTAAGTGGAAGCACAATAATGGTCTAGAGCTGGCTTCCATGGTTTAGACTGGTACTCCTGGTTCTATTGATAGCAAACTTGATGGCTACAGAGTATAATGACAATTCCTTGCTTCCTATTTTGTGGCAACAGTTAGGAGAAGGATCTTTTGTTTGTCAGCATAATAATGCCTCCATGTACAAAGTGAGGAGTTACAGTGTGAGTTTCATCAGATGGGAGCAGAAGAACCTGAATGGCCTGTAGAACCCTGGCCTTAACACAAAGGAACAATTGTGGAATATATTGAAATAAATGAATCTAGATTTGATCCCATCATCAGTGCTCCACCTCACTAGGAGTGAATTAATGGAAGCAAGTCCCACCAAAAATGAGCAATAATCTAGTGGAAAGCCTTAACAGAAGAATACAAGTTGTTATAGAAAGAAAGTAAATAAACAATTTCACATTTGACCAACTTGGTTTGGGGGAATGAGATGTTGAAGATGCAGGTGTCTGGAAAATAAAATCCTTGGTAATACTACACACTGTGTCACATGCAGCTTACTCAATATTATTATTATTTTGTGTTTTTTTTATTTGCAAAGGAGTGCTAGTACTCAAAAGATTTATTTTGCCCGATATCTGATGCTTATTTTAAATGAGGGTCTAGTCATAGAAAGATGCATAGCTGTCTTTAACTTAATGCTACAATACAAGTTTTACCACAGGTTGCCAAGCACTACAGTTTTTCTTGTATGGGTATCTGAAAACAGATAAATATAAATTCCATATTTCCTACCTTACAAAATGTGTATGTTCAAGATGTTTGAATAAATTAATTTATAGATGTATTTGATATGGATTGTTTTCATTGCTGCACAGTTGCATTACATGGGGTATACACATGATCTGAATGTTAAATTCCTGGAAGTGACCCAGAAAATAATTCTCTTTCCAGAGTCCCGTTTCATTTTACTGCCTGTAGTGATGCACCACCTCCACATGCACTTACAGGAGCAGAAAGATCTTGGAATGTGCGCTCGTATCCTTAGCAACATGTTTCATCTTGGCAAGAAAAGCAACTCAGTAAGTAAATGCAAAATCATTATTACATGTTTACTGCTACCTCTGTCTTTATAATCCCTGTTACCTCTTTTCTGACATTTTTAAAAGGCAGCCACCTTTCATTGTTACCCACATATATTGTATATATTACAGTATTATACACAAATTGAAGGCAATTTCTTAAAGGAACAGTTCAGTGTAAAAATAAAAACTGGATAAATAGATCGGCTGCACAAAATAAAAAATGTTTCTAATATAGGTACTTAGCCAAAAATGTAATGTATAAAGGCTGTAGTGACTGGATGTCTAATATAATAGCCAGAATCCAACTTCCTGCTTTTCAGCTCTTTAACTTTGTTAGTCAGCGACTTGAAGGGGGGCCACATGGGACATACAGTGTAACTGTTCAGTGATTTTGCAATTGATCCTCAGCATTCAGCTCAGATTCAAAAGTAACAATTATGGCCCATGTGGCCCCCTTCAAGTCACTGATTGGTTAGTGCCTGGTAACCAGGGTAACCATAATTGTTAATTGCAAGGCACACTGGAAACCCACGTTCAGATCAGACCAAAACAAAAAATAAGTAAAAATGGAAACTTTATTTTATATAATCATCTCTCACCTTGCACCAACCAGTTTGAGTTACAATTACGGAATGTCCGCTCCCTGAGCTGAGGGCCTAGGGCAGGAGTACCTGGGCCACGTTTCCACTGTGGTAAGAGTTTCCACACATTTACTTGTGATGCTTCAAACATTTTTTGTTCTAATCAGGGTAACTAGTCAGTGGAAATCAAGAGAGCTCATCCAGTCACTCTAGTCTTTCTATATTACATTTTTGGCTAATTAACTATATTAGAAACATTTTTACCCTGTTTTTATTTTTATACCGAACAATTCCTTTAACATCATAAAGAAAAGTTAAAAAGCTTCATGTTGAGAACAACATAAATTGGAAAAGAATAAGATTTTATGTCCTGACCAAATGCTGGACTGCAAACATGGATTTAAATTGATTATGAAAACCTCTACTCTAAAGGTTTTCCTCAGATTCTGGATTACATTTCTGCTTTCATTGATAGTCCTGCAGATATATTAGCAATGTGAATTCCTGATTAGTTGGTATGAATTACTCTGTAGGTGTACATTTTAATTAAGACAGAATGTATTCAAAGTTGTCTGTTCTCCAGGCAAGACTCTAATTCGTACAATGGCCTGGCATGCTTCTGTGATTCTATTTCACAAAGCACAAAACATGCAAGAAATGCTGGGAATTTGAGTCTTGGTTGGAGGAAAGCTTACTACTGCTAGATTGTTCCAATTTTTTCATGACCAGAAGTGCAAATTATAGAAAGAGATAGACAGATAATGCTTTCAAATGTAATTGTATTTACAAAAATAATGAAAATGTAAGGAATTCTCCTTATTACTTTTAAGCATATATTTTATAATTAGGAAAAAACAGCCATGAAGGAGATAGATGTTATTGTGAACAGCTTGCTGGATATCCTTTTGAGAACAATATTAGAAATTACAAGCAAACCTCAGTCATTGGGCTCTGCAATGCATTTACAGTTTCAAGACATTACAGTAAGTACCTAGTATGTTACCAACAAATTGCATTGTCATTTTCTGTTCTCTTTTAATGTCAGTGTGCACACAGATTCATTATACTACTCTTAGGAATTTATGTTTAGTTGTTTTTCTTTCTGTTGTTATAAGGACCATATGCACAGTAGCTTTCAGTGTCTGTTGTCGCATTACTTCGCAGCTCAGTGGAGTATCACAGGTTGTATTAGAATCATTTAAAATTCCACATTTTCTCTGTAGGTATCAAATTAATGCTGCACAAGTGATCAATCTGTTATAGGCTCTTAATTAGTTTAATACTCCATGCAGTAGTCTTCCATGAATAGAACCAATACACCAAAAAAAAACAGCAAGCCACTGCTATATATCTAATATATACCAAATAACACAAAACCATAATTTTTCAGTCTGAAGTGGCACAGAAAAGCTTCTTATGTTGAGTCTTTAGCACACATCTGAAAGTTAAATATAATTGCATCCAACTGGAGGCCCATGGACTGGATGTGTCCAAAGGAGGGCTCCACAGACTTCACTGTATGACATTATCATTTTATATAATTAGCCCCTCTAGTAGGAGAGGAAACTGGCGATATCGTCAGACTTTTAACTGGAGGCCCACTGGGACCGCTGTCTAAGGACCCCCCTCCAGCCCCATCCCCGATGTTTCTCATGTGCACACATTGTGTTTTTGCCACGATAGGCCAGAATAAGGGAGGTCATGGCAGGAAGAAGTATGTGGAGTGGGTCTGGACCGTAGGCCCCACAAGAGCCGGGGGCCCTCCAGGTTTTTTCCCAGTGTCCCACTGGCCTATTCAGACCCTGCCCTCTAGCATTCTGTATGCTGAAAGATTTTATACTATATTATTCTTAAAATGCAGCTTAGTATAAAAACATGATTGCTTTACAGGAGTAATTATTAAAGGCTTACTGAAAAGGCAAAAAGTTCACTATTGAAAGCATAGAAAGGGACATTCATTATATAGTGTTTTTCTCCTGTGGGATTTCCACAAATCTCTAAAGATTTGTCATTTTCTCATTTTTTTTTACATTAAAAATTTGAGATTTATTAAGGGGCAAATTTACTAAATTCAAGTGAATGGATTGTAGTTCGATCGAATATGATCAAATTATGATAGTACAATTTTTTTTCAGATATTCGAATATACAAATTTGGCCTCTAAGATCATCGAATACCGAATTATCTAATAGATCGAATGATCAGATAATTCGATCATTCAATGATCATTCGATGATCAAAGGAATTAAAATTTTAAAATCCTTCGAATGCCTACTTCGCCAGATTGATCCTACATTCGATATTCAAATGCTTATCGAATTTTGAATAGATTCGTAGGATTTTGGGTGAATTTTTGTAAATTTTCCCCTAAGTGTGAAGACCATGGAAACCAATAATACAAAACTTTGCTGTGTAAAAGTCGAAGTCCTATAGAAGTCAGTGGGATCTGCGCTGATCTTTTTCGACTGCTGTTAATCGATTCAGACTTTTATGAGTTTTGGTTATTTAGTTTTTCCCTAAAAATTGTATTCATATGTATTCCTCTTTTGTTGTGCAGAGTTCAGCGTAATTTTTCGTTCATACTTTTTTTTTATATTTATAAATCTTATGAAATCAAACCATGGTCTCTAGAGTGAGATCCCACATGAAAAACTGATCATCCAAGGCCAACTTCCCTTCAAAACCAAAGTTTGTTGGCATGAGTGTATTATTATGAGTAGATTATTTTACACTGATCAGCATCAATTTATCTATTCTTTTATTTATTTTTTTCCTTTTCAGGGTGAATTTGTGGCCTCTCTATTGTCTCTGTTGCGACAAATGACGGACAGACACTACCAGCAACTTTTAGAGAGTTTTAGCTCAAAGGATGAACTACGGGTAGGTGCTTACAATAAAGGTTGTTTTGTACCCCTAGGCTGTTTTTAAATCATAGTGGACACAAATAAGATACAGAGATACATGCATTAAAAACTGTACTTTCTTTGTACCCAACTACAACGTTTAGGGGCAGATTTACTATTGGTCGAATTCGAGGGGGAATTTACCCCTGAATTCGACCAATCAAATTGTGGTCCAATTTAAAAAGTTCAAATTCAAATATCGAATTTGAAGGTTTTTACCGCAATTCTATCAATCAAACGATCGAATAAAAAAAAAGTAGATTGACTGATTAAATCGTTAGTTTCGAACAATTTTAACCATTCGATCAAATTTTTTTTTATTCGATCTAAATATCTTTAAAAAACCCAATGGGAGCTCCCCATAGGGTTTAATAGCAATTCAAGAGGTTTAATCTGGCGAACTAGGCAGTTGAATAAAAATTTAAATGGCAAGTAATTCGATTGACGAATATTCGAATAGAATTTTATTCAGTTCGAATTTTCAAAATTTGAAGTGGCTTTCAAAAATATATGAAAAGTTTAATCTTTTTGAAAATTCGATCAAATTTCGAATCATTCATGTGAATTTAGTAAATCTGCCCCTTAATGTTGTAAAATATAAATTAATATTCTCATAAAACTGATTCACTAATAATTTGATGTCTGTTTCTTATTCTTAAATGTAACACCCATCCTGGAAAATTTGCTTTGATGTGATGGTTTAAATCTGGCTCTAATGTTTTAAAGGTCTAATGTTTTAAGGGTTATAAAACATTTAATTAGGTAATATAGCACTTTAGTGCCTAAAGAAATAATTATTGTAGAAATTTGATTATACTGCCTGATCTACATCTCTGCTGTTTTGTCTTGCCTAATATTGGCTAAATTCTAAATAATCAGCAATACAAAGTAGGCATTCAGTCACTCAAGGGCTTCACAAGGGCCACAAAAAAGTAAACATTTTTATTTAGAACTAAATTTGAATGGTTAACATCACCCTATGCTCTATGTTTCATGCCCTTAGCACACCTAATCATAAACTCATATTTTTTGTGGCCCTCAAGGACTCCTTTAGTGTCGAAATTTTTTTGTTGCTCATGGATTACCATTTTCTCGGGGCAAGGTTCTGGGGCTGGTACTCCTGAACCACCGTTTCAAATTGGTGACTGCTTTTGCATTGCTACATTGGTCCTCTGTGTAAATTCTAATGAGATCAACTCTATCCGTGTTGCAAGAACACATCACTCAACACACACAACACGCACACACACTCAAACACTACATGGACAAACCCTACATGGACACACAAGCACACTCAAACACTAGATGTGCACACACACTCAAACACTATATACACACACATACACACACTCAAACACTACATGCACAGAAACAGATGTGAGAAAACTTTAATCATTAATCTTTCAAAAACGTACCATAATGTTTGTACGTTTGCTGTAACCATAGGAACCAATGAGATGTTTGTGTTTCAACTGATGACCAGAAAATGTTACCTATTGATTGCAGTAGCTGACTAGGCTTGTAAACCTTTTATTACTTAACTTTCGCAAAATAATTAAAGTTGAGCTTATCTGATTTTCATTTAGCTTAATTTGGGATACATGGAATGAATTTTGGTTTACTTTCACAATTCATGCCTTCTAACTCATATGCAGGTATTTCATTATTATTTTTGGATTTGTTCAGGACTTTTTACTTCAGATTTTTACTGTCTTTCGAATACTAATAAGGCCTGAGATGTTTCCAAAAGATTGGACAGTGATGCGCTTTGTGGCTAACAAGTAAGATATGAAACATTTCAAATTCCATCATTCGACAGGACATTTTTTAGATTAACTTATAAGAACATTTAAAGAGAATCAGAATGTTGCACTACCATCTCCTATTTCCACTGCCAAATATTTGTACCTATCCAAAACTGCTTTAAAGTATTGTGCACAGAGCAAAAGGTATAATTATGTAAGGAAATGGATTTATGGCATTCAACTTGGTTCCAAAACACAACAAACTTTCTTATTTTTCTTCAATACTCCCCAGACAGGCACTTGTGCATTAGAGTGGAAAAGACATGCTTTTTGTTAAAGTTCAACTTTTTACTATATTGAGCATTTGCACCCAATGCACATAAAAATGTAACATGTATAACTTTAAAATGAATAAAACTGAACTTTTACTGTTAGCTAACTAAAACTGTAACCCAGGAAAGCATGGACCTTAACTTACAGCTTGTAGTTTATAGTACAGGAAACCAATCTAGTGGTGTTTTAAATTGAAGGTAATAGGCTCCATAGAGGAAAGTGTATACAATTATTTTTCAGTAATCAGTAACTGGAATTTGCTGAGCCCCACATTTAAAAAAAAAGTGTGTGTGTTTAAAAATTTTTTTGTGAATATTTAGCACTGCTCGCAATGTAAAATTACTGGTGCACATTACATAGTTACATAGTTACATAGTTAAATTGGGTTGAAAAAAGACAAAGTCCATCA
>CM044436.1:73357028-73371169 GCA_024363595.1 Xenopus borealis
GGGGGCACTGTTCCCAATAAATAACTGTGCCAATACTTAATAACACCATTGCGTGTCAGTACTGTGTTCATTACTATCCCACAACCTTTTCAAAAATATCGCTACTTACATAAGCATATTATCATAATTTAGACAACCCCAATTCGAATTTAGACAACCAATCCCCATGTATAATAAAAAATGAGTGATCCTCCAACAAACATGTCTAACTATGTCCCTGGTGTAGATAGGTGTATCACTGTATGAGACATTATTGTTACCTGGATCCCAGGGTGTGTCAGTCCAAAGCAGTTTGATTATGATAGGTGCTCTTTAAAGGACAAGGGAAATTAAACTAAAGAAGTAGCTAGAAATGTTGTACATTTTATTTTGGGCTTCTGAACCAGTTCAAGACAACCGCAGTAAAGATCTGTGTCTCCAAAGATGCCCCAGTAGCTCCCCATTTTCTTTTCTGCTGATTCACTGCACATGCTCTGTGCTGCTGTCACTTACTGAAATTAGGGACAAACGCAAAATATACAGTACACATAGAATATACATTTGACATTATAAGGCTGATTAGTAATTAATACAGATAACTACAACATGCACAGAAACCAGTGCAACTAGTATCAGAATTTAATAATCAGCCCTGTAGCATCATCTTACAGATGAAGCCAGTTGGATTTATGTGTAAAATGCATCATGACTCGGCATTAATTGAAGAAACTGTGTTATCTAAAGTTATCTTAACTCATTTAATGCATTTAACCTTTTCATTAGCATAACAAAACACCATTGTTTTCAAAGGTGAACTCTTTAATTGGATGGGATGCCATGACACAGTTTTCTATGTTAAATGGAATAAGTGGGATATTTAGTTATTCTGTGTCAAACACAAAAACCAAAGTGGCTTCATCTGTATATGACCAACCTCATTTGCTGCTTGATAATTTGTGACAACCCCTAAACTTAGCTTCTCAACAGCTGCTCAGAGCCCACTGAGCATGTGAGTGTTACAGACACTTTCCAAGATGGTGACCCCCTGTGACAAGTTTGAAGTCCTGAATCACGCTGCTATTGAGAAGCTGAAACTTTAAGACACTGCAGTAAATTCAGTATATAAAACATGGCATTTTTACAACTATTCATTTTTAGGATTTGGTTCTCTTTTAAATCTGTTATTGTCAAATCTCCCCATTGTTGAACCTTGTGGTACAGCTCAGAATACCATCAACTCTAAAATTATATCCATCCAATATTCATTGCACTCTTTAGACAGTTATGGATGTAGTTCTACTGTTGCCCAAATATATTAACTTGGGCCATAGTTTAGGTTTATGCAGTAATCCCTTTTGATTTAATTTTACTTATTCATCATAAAATCATTATTAATGTTCACAAACATTGTATATATACAGAACAGCGTTAAACATTAAATCAGGAACAGCGATGGGCGAATTTCCGCCGCTTTACGTGAAAATTCGCTGGCGCAAAAAAGAATGCCGACATCAAAATTTACATTTTCTTCTACGCCAGCGGATTTTCTCAGGTGTTCCATGAATTTATTTGCCGTCTGCGAATCGCAGTAATTTGACGTGAATTCGCACCATCACTAATCAGGAACTCTACAAAATTCCACTTAATCTTTGCTAGAATTTGATTGCATTCAGTTATATATTTAATTTTTTACTTTCTTAGTCATTCAATTAAAATCCAGTCAAATTGAGTTGTATTATTCTTTTTATTGCTAATAATAATGCTTATTATTATGTCATTTGCTAGTAAGTCTGAAGAAAAAGAAACCATAAATGGTAAACTGGCAGTATCTGTGAGTTCTTAAATTCTTCTCTAACTAACAGCTACAAACAATATGGAAGAGGCTGTATAGGTTCTTTGAGGGGCATATTTACTTAGGGCCAAAGTGTATTTTCGAATAAAATTTTAATTTTTAAAATTAGAATTTTAAAATTAGAAGTAATTTTGGGCTACTTCGACTATCGAATCGCCCAGAATCGCAGAATTTCTGCTTTTTAGATTTCTTGTGCCATACAGATAAGAAAGGGCATATGATGCCCGAAACATGTTGTGTGAATGCATAATAAAAATATAAATGCTAGTATATAGCATATAACAGCGTATATAGCATATAATATCGTATATAGCATATAATGCTAGTTATTTTGCCTTGTGATTCCCATACTCTATTACTTTGTAAGGATATACTTTACTGATGTCACTGATGGAACATCTTAGAAATGAAAGTACTGGGAATTTCTATATAAGCATTGACTATTGTATGTTAGTTCAATATTTCTCTGAATATCCTAGACATCATGTGAAAGATACAACAGAAGCATTGATGTTCAAAACATACAGTTGTTCTCACCCTCTAGAAAAGTCTATCAGTCTAAAAAATATGCTTAAATAGGCTTTAATTTAATATCTTCCAATTGCTGAGTTTCTTGCATGTGAAAAACTGAAGCAAACAAAGCAATCATTTTTGCATTCACTATTCAATATTTGTTGTACTGTGACTTTCCTTCAAGATAATTTGCATTAGAATGTCACTTCCTAAAAGGAATAAGATATTTTCATTTTGTGGGTAATCTGATAATTATTTTTTATCAATGCTTCCTGGATTAGAATTCCACTCTTTGGTCCATATCCTAGGTAAGATATAATTGAATTTAATGTTGCTGACATTACCACTCTGACATAAAAAAAAATGAGTACTCGAGACTCTTATAAAGAAATGTGTGTGATTCGAATTCAAAGGATTTTGCTAATTTTAGTTACTTATATAATAAGTAAGTAGTACAGAAGTGCATGACCCTAGGATTGTAAGAATCTGATTCCAGGGGAAAAAGTTTTGTGCTGAGATTTAAAACAACACAGACATGTCAATTCCTGAAAGTTATCTGTCATTAAATTAAGATTAATCTAATCCAAGTTAATGGTGGTCGTGGGGGGGGGGTTTGACAGTTCAGGAAAACTAGTACAAATGAACTTGATATGTAATCTTGAAAAGGTTTCACTAACTGAACTGAACAAGCCACTCAGAGTGAAGTGGTGAATAGTGAAATGCATTTAAGATTACTTATCACGTTCAGTTGCTTGATGGCAGTGGCACATGTAAAGATTTGTCTCCCCAGCAGTGATAAATTTAAGGGAAGTGGCACACGGGAAGATTTGTCTCCCACAATTTTTTAGACACGGCTGCTGGTGACAAATCTCCCAAAAATGCCACTCCATTGCCAGTAATTGCAGTCACTGGTGGTATGCACAACTGGTTGCTATATCGCTGAAGATGCCTCCAGAGGAAACTTCAGGCAGTTTTGCAATCAGTTGGGCATACCTCCAGCGATTCCTATTACCGGCAATAGAGGGGCATTTTCCTACTGCTGGATAATACATAGAATGACTTGGATGAATGCAAAATTTCACAGGCATGGTGATGAAATACCCTTTACCCTGAGTACTGCTAGGAATGTCAACAAAATAATTTGTGGTTACTAATTAAGTCATTACAAAACATAGCCATGCAGGGATCCAGTTTTTCCAGTCATATATAAATATGAAACTGAGGATAAATTAAATTTATTTAAAGGAATTGTTCAGTATAAAAATTAAATCTGGGTAAATATATAGGCTGTGCAAGATAAAAAAATGTTTCTAATATAGTTAGTTAGACAAAATGTAGTCTATAAAGGCTGGAGTGACTGGATGTCTAATATAATAGCCAGAAAACGACTTCCTGCTGTTATGCTAGACACCCAGTCACTCCAGCTTTCATACATTACATTTTTGCTTAATTAAAGGAATTGTTCAGTATAAACATTAAAACTGGGTAAATAGATAAAGGCTGGAGTGAGTGGATGTTTAACATAATAGACAGAACACTACTTCCTGCTTTCTGCTGAGGATCAATTGCAAACTTACTAAACAGTTATGTCCCATGTGGTCCCCCTTCAAGTCGCTGACTAACTCAAAGTTAAAGAGCTGAAAAGCAGGAAGTTGGATTCTGGCTATTATATTAGACATCCAGTCACTCCAGCCTTTATACATTACATTTTTGGCTAAGTACCTATATTAGAAACATTTTTTATTTTGTGCAGCCACCAGTTTTTATTTTTACACTGAATTGTCCTTTTAATGGAAAACTAATAAAAGATATGCACTTATAAACAGAAAAGTACAATTCTTTAATTGTAATTAGGTTTCTGTTTGTAGTTCAAGAAAGCCACAATGTATTTTAAAGTAATACTAACATAACTTTCCTTTATTTCTTTTTAGCCTATTAAAAAAAATTGAGCGGGAAACATGGAGAGAAAGTGGTGTGTCATTGATTGCCACTGTAACAAGACTTATGGAAAGACTTCTGGACTACAGGTTAGACTGATTATATTCTGAGGCAAGGATATATTTTACAATGATCTGGAAAGTAAGATAACTTTTTATAGTTACCTTTTCAATATAATCTTTGCTAGGCAGTATTGAAACCTAATGCAGTAGGTTTCAATACTGTGCAGAAAAACACTGATTGAATTTGTCAGCCTCAGTGCTAGTGATAGATAGCAGAGGCTGGACAGAAAGCGATATCTCTTGTCACCTATTTACAATGTGTATTGTGCCTTTCAGAAACACATCATAAAAATTATTGATCATAATGGAATCATGGGATATGTTTCAAATATAAGTCTTTTCTAGGGCAATATTATAGTCTATGTCCCTTTGCATTGCAGGGAATATTAGAATTAATGTGATAAAATACAATTTTATACTACTACAAAGACGGGCTTTATACATTACTATGGCAGTTTTACATAGGCATATACATTAACTTGCTATAATTCAGATATTGCAGCATCTTGTTAAATAAGGAAGAACGTTTAGAACTTGATGGACATTAAGACAAGACTTTTAAGTTTAACTCATCTCCTGGAAATTTGTTTCATTAATCTCTTCTTTTCAGCTCTTTTGTGCCTTGTTCATTACAGTACATTCAGTACATTGTATGATTAACGGGTAATTTATATATGCTGCACACTTGGCAAAGCTGCCCATTACTACTATACACTCCACTCTGCCACCATGTCAGTGATAGTTTGTCCATGACCATGCTCTTACAAAGCATGGTATTCTGTATTCTGCCTAACAATTTTGGCTTTCTACTCCCAAATCAGGCATGCTGTATTAATATTCTATTACAGATTTTGTATCTGTTCTCTGAAGTAATGTATACAAAATGTTGCTTTTTATCTTTATTCACAGCCATGGGGATTAAGGATAGTGAAACTAAAAAAAATAAGCGGCTGAGTTTTGTGCTATTATCTACTATTGTTATTTATTAATAACAAATTTGACTTGTACCCTAACAGAAATCCAAATTGCTTAACACATAAGACTTAGGGGTAGATTGACAACATTTTGAACTAGGGGATTCTAAAAGAACTTCCAGGAATAATTTCCCAACAGATTTAATGACTGTTTGGAAATTATTCCTTGATATTCTTTTAGAATTACCCAGCATGCTTTGACCATTATTCGATTATACTTCAGAAGAATAGGCTTTGGATACCAAAAGGTTTTTGGAGTTTAATGTAGCAAACACATCTCACTATTCCTGATGTTTTAAATGGTCTCATGTAGACCACATGGAATGGTAGGTGTAAAACTATCCTTGTAGATGGGTTCAGTAAGTTTAGTTATGGCTGATAACTGTATAGGTTTTTGTATGCATACAGTTCGTTTCGGAAGTGCTGTCATCTTACATATCAATTAATCTCATAGTCAAAAGACCAATGGATGGAATGTTCTTTATAGGTTTGTACCCTGCTTCATATAGCAAGGAAGTACATATTATTTCTTGTATTATTAACTTTAGGAGCTGGACATGCACAAATAGTTTTATGATATACCGTCATTATTTCAACCTGTTTTTCTTACTAATGAATGAGTTCTAGTCACAGCTCTGCTGGCTGTCACAAACATCAGGGCAACATATCCAGAGAGTATCTTGATTATTCCTATCAATTCTAATTTATTCAAGAAAGATACATTTGCTTACTTGGAAAGTTAAACTTAAAGGGGATGCAGTTGGGTTTCAGAAAATCTTTCAGCAATCTTTTCCAGCACTAATAAAGAATGATGTGTATTCTATAGAAGGCTTGGTTCTGAGCATGCCACAGATTGAGGAACACACAGAGGGACACATCACGACCACCTAGGAGGAATGATAGGTCCATGTTTTTTAGTTCATGCATAGCAAAATTATATGACCTAATTTACACCTTTGTATATTACTAAACACTTATCTCCTTATCAGTAATTGGGGAGGTTTTATAATGACTTGATAGTTTCCATTATGAACTGAAGTTTTCATAAGTTTTACACTCGCCATAAAACACTGTTCTTACAACAGTTGTGGAACCAAGGTGACCTCAACACAAGAAAATAGAAGCAGGTGGGGTAGTTATAACACAGTATAGTATAGCAATAGAGTTAACCTCAGTCTTTATATTAAAGGGTAGACTGTATCACTAAATGATAATAGCCTTATTTAATTAAGTTATAAAAAGTCAATCAGTGATTTCTATGGGTAAATGACCCAGCTGTTTCTAGACAGCTCATAAGAATAAAATATCCAGTCAGGGCCTGGCTCTTGCCTACCTTATTTTAGGTATGGCATATCCTTTTGGTATGTTTCAGATGCCTTGCATTTTCTAGTTTGGATTTCCTTTGCATTTCATACTAAATTATGGCTGGGCTTTCAAAAAAAATGTAACCCATAACATTAACTTTTCTTTTCAGAGACTGTATGAAAATGGGGGAGGTTGATGGAAAAAAGATTGGCTGCACTGTCAGTTTGCTAGTAAGTTATTCTTCTTTTTAACGTGTGCTTGCATAAGTTTCTGCCTTGAATTGTTTTACATATAACTTTGCATATTACTTTATTTTGTGTTATGCAATAAACTATTAGCTGAGTGGCTAAAATAGAAAAATATGGCATAGCTGTATAATGATCTGAAATGTCAGGTCCCCAGCATCCCTGGAAAAGCTGAGACAAATCCATTTGTCCTAATATTTCAGACAATTAATAGTAAGCAGAATATGTCAAGCCTGAAGATCTTTAACATGCTAACAGTATGCTGTTATAAGCCATACTCAGTGAAAAGGTTAAGCCGTAAACTTGTCTAAAATAATGAGATGTGGTTGCTACTTTTTTGGTGGCAGCAGCAGGACTTGACAATTCAGCGTGGTTTGTTTTTTGGCAATCAAACAGAGTATATTATGAATCCCATGGGTCCTTGAGTAACAGAAACACAGTTCTACAGAACTAAATGCAGATTTCACATTCCTGAAAAACAGTACTGCTTGTACTTCGCAGTAATTCACTTTGTGTTTCCCAATCAAACTATTATTGCTTCTTAATAGCATTTGAGAATTGAGGCACTTCAGTAATGTTTCCCTACCTGGAATGTCATGTTTGCTTATAGGGAGTGGTTTACTAGTTATAAACTGTAGGGATATTACACAGCTAGAGTGGAACAAAGAGACTGAATATTTTAAGCATTATAATAATCTGCTCATTACAAATAAAGGCTTTCAGAAATTCAGACTTACTAAGACTGTCCTGTTTGATATGTTTGCAATTTAGACAGGAGATGGACTCACAGCTCTGCTAATATAGGATTAGGTATAGTTGCATCACTTTTGAATAAATATTTTCTTATCTCCTGTTTATTAGAAGGCTTACACTAGCAAGATTCGAGAAGTACATTACTTTCACAACAAGGAAGCGGGTCTAGGAGATGAGTTGGGGTTAAATGTACAATAACAATATAATATAGAGGCTTTCCACCTCTATAACACCTTTGCCCTGTTGATTGGCTATTGGATGGAGAATCTCAGCTGCACACTGTTCTATACCCTTTGATTGCTTTCATAGGACAACCTCTGCTACTTTCTGCATGCAATGTTTTCCTTCAGAATGCATGTGGCCTGGGGTGTTTTTCGGTAATTGGGATCACCCTACTTAGTCAACTAAATTTTTTTTTAACATTAAATAAGCCTGATAATATTTTGCCACCCCATGGATTTATGTAGCTTAATCACCATCAAGTAGAAGGTCTTATTATTACAGAGAAAATATATATATTTAAAAAAAAAAAAAAAACTGACTCTGTGGGTAAAGGCCTTCCTGTAATTATGAAGCTTTCCATAATCACTGTATAAATGTCATTCAAATCAACTTATATTTAAAATGTAGCATATGAGGGTGAATGTCCATTTTATGTGATGATGAAGCAAGCTATTGACATAATAACATGCCCACTTTTTCTAGAATTTTTACAAGACAGAACTGAATAAAGAAGAGATGTATATACGCTATATACACAAATTATATGATCTCCACATGAAAGCACAAAATTTCACAGGTAATGACACCTCTTTGTATGTGCAGTTATTGTAGGTTTTGAGTATAGTAAATTCAAATAATTTTATTTCCCCTTTAATTGCAAACAATGCATTGCATCAGTAATAACAATGAAACAAATAATTGTTCGATTTATTCTGTTCTTTGTCTAGAGGGATCATACACTCTTTTGTTATATGATGAATTATTGGAATGGTCGGATCGCCCACTAAGAGAATTTATCAGCTACCCAATGCAGACAGAGTGGCAACGCAAGGAATACCTACACATGACTATTATACAGAACTTTGATAGGGGAAAAGTAAGTAGTTTTTAGTTGTGTTTCAAGTTCCACTATAACAGGAGATTTACATTTGCAAACCCACAATATTGAAGACAGCTATCTAGCCCAGGGTTATTCAAATGTGATACAAGGTGTTCCTAAAGGTATGTTTAAGGCCCCCTGCCTGCTTATGCACTCCAAAGGAGCTGTGTATGAAGACATCATTTTGATATAATCTGGTCCAATTAATTATCCCACTATATGGAAATAGTTGGACAGTGGAGATCTATTTGTAGAACTTGTAAAATACCTCCATCACCATCTCTTCACTTGACATTATTGCTCCCTTGATAAACATTAAAGCAATGCTATACATAAAAAATAGTTTCGGCATATGCCATATGAAAACAGCCATGTTGCATAACATTTACAACGTTTTCTATTATAATATATGCTCCTATTGTACTTAGGTATCAGGCTACATTTCATAAGAGCTTAGAATGTGGGTTAATGACCTACAAATCACCGTGTAGTTTTTTTTTTAGTTGTGACTTTTTCCATGATTCATTGCCATTTAGGGGCAGATTTAATGTTGGTAGAATTTGACCATTGAATTTTATTGGTGCAGAATTTTCAATTGAAAATAGACCTATATGTCCGTTTTCGATCGAATTTGAATCGTTCGAATTGTTTGGTTTAAAAAGAAAAAAAAAATTAGATTTTCCAGCTTCCAGGAGGTCCCCCATAGGCTACAATGGCAGTTCGGCAGCTTTAAGGTGGAAAATAGTGGAATTCAATTTTTTTAAAGAGACAGTACTTCTAAATTCAAATTTGCAATTTTTTTTCAATTCAAATCAAATTTTGGGCTATTTAATAGTGAAAGTAGCCCAAAATTACTTTGAAATTCAAATTTAAAAAATTCGAATTTTATTCAAAAATTCACTTTGACCCTTAGTAAATGTGCCCCTTAATGTACAAACTTCATGCAGCTTTAGTTTTAAATATCTATAATCATAGCATGTTCTGCTTACTCTGACTGTTGGTGTTCTTTTGCAGTGTTGGGAGAATGGAATAATACTTTGCAGGAAGCTGGCTGAGCAATATGAAAGCTACTATGACTACAGAAATCTCAGCAAAATGAGGGTAATTTTAGTGTCGTGAACTGTTGTACAAAACCTTGCTGTTCCTATGAAAGATATGCACAAAACAAAATTTTTTTCTACAATATTGCTTAGTAATATAGTGCTCCTAAAACTCTAATTTATGACATTTGAAAATATGTGCCTTGTAGTTGAATTATAACTAATTCTACTTCTATAATAATGCAAACTTTTCTAAAATGCAATTATATAAAACTGCAAACAAATATTTTCATGTTATGTATTTTCTATGGACTGTGTCACGGACAACAACTGCATTAAGCAGTAACAAAAGCAATGTCTTGCTACTTACTAATCTGAAAATAGATATTACTGGTCTAGTAAAATTAGATTAATTGCTACAAGCATTGAAATGGTTGCTGAGTTACAGAACTTTCATTTGAAATAGTGTAGGTGGTTCTTCACGTAGTGAAGCTTGGTTATGTTATGAGGCATTTGATCAATGCCTTTAAGGGGCAGATTTATTAAAGTTCCAAATTTAGAGTTTTTAAAATTCGAAAAAAATTTTGCACAAGTTTTTCCCCCCGTATTTATCAATAAATTTTCCCAAAGATTCCTGTGCAGGAAAAACACAGATTTTATGCATGAAAACTCTGACTTTTTTAAATTTTGCTGAAAACCACAAAATCTTCGTTATTGCACAAACCCAGCACTGATTAAGATATTTTTTTTTCACTGTAAAGATAGTTAAGATATGTGAGTGTATAAATAGGTCCTCCTGTGCCATCAGTTTACTGAAAGCTTTATATTGCACTTTTAAATCATTATTTCTATCTTGGTGTACTCTTATGTTAACAATAATGCACAATGTTAACACATTTCATTTCTCTATAGATGATGGAGGCTTCTCTGTACGATAAAATTATGGATCAGCAGCGCTTGGAGCCTGAGTTTTTCAGGGTTGGTTTTTATGGCAAAAAATTTCCATTTTTCTTGCGAGTAAGTAATATTGTGGAAACAAGTCAGTATTAACATTAAATTATGAACAAAAATGTGGGAAGGCTTTGGAAGCAGAACATCTAGATTTGATACTGCATTATCACTTTGCCTGGGAGTTCTTAACTGAGCTGTTGTTATTTTTATGACAATATGCTGTTTATTATCATATAAAATATGCAAAATTAAATATGACAGGAACTGTACTAGTAGTCTTACACATGGAAATATAGACTGTGTCATTAAAAAGCAAGTTGTTCTCTACATGCCTTTAAGCACATCTAGTTACACAGTAGTTGTTTTGCATCTGGTTTACAATAGTACATGTATGAGACCTGTTATCTGAAATTCTTGAGACCTGGGGTTAACCTGATAAGGGATCTTTCCAGAATTTGGATCTCCAAGCCTTAAGTCTTCTGTGTGATCATTTAAACATTAAATAAACCAAATAAGATTGTTTTGCCTCCAATAAGGATAATTACAGTGCCTTGCAAATTTATTCACCCCCTTGGCTTTTTAACTATTTTGTTACATTCCAACCTGTAATCTAAATATTCTTAATCTTATTTTATGTGATGGATCTTCACAAAATAGTCTAAATTGGTGAAGTGAAATGAGAAATATATATATATACAGCGCTACGCAACAAGTTGGCGCTATAGAAATACATGTTAACAATATATAAAACAGAATAAAACAAAAAATAAAAAACCGAATTTGCATGTGCATATGTATTCTTATGTATTCTTATGTATTCTTATGTATCTTATGTATCTTATGCATATGGATTCAAATGTATCCTTTGCTATGAACCCTTAAAAATTCTGGGGCAACCAATTACCTTCAGAAGTCATATAATTAGTGAAATGAAGTTCATATGTGCGCAATCTAAGGGGCAGATTTATCATTTGTTGAATTTCGAATTGAAAATAATTCGAAATTCGACCATGTGAATAGTGAGGGAAGTAAAATCCTTCAAATTCGAATATCGATTTCGAATGATTTTACTGCTATTCAAATACTTGAACAGGAAAAATTCGATCATTTGATTTTAACCCTTCGATTGAATTTTAAAAACACCTATGGGAGCTTCCCATAGGGTTTTAAAGCAATTCGGTAGGTTCAATCTGGCGAACTGGCCTATCGAATGATTTTTTAAAGGGGAAGTAATTCTACCATCGAATATTGAATTTTCGAATACAATTAAATTAGAATATTCAAATCGGTCGAATATTCAAAATTCGATGGTCAAATTAGCCTCATTTGCATATTCAAAGTTCAAATCTCTTTGAAAGTGTTATCGAATTTCTAATCCTTCATGTGAATTTGATAAATCTGCCCCTATGTGTGTGTCACACGATCTGTCAGTATAAACACACCTTTTCTGAATGGCCCCAGAGGCTGCAACACCACTAAGCAAGAGGCATCACACTATGAAGACCAAGGAGCTCGCCAAACAAGTCAGGGTCAAAATTGTTGAGAAGTACAAGTCAGGGTTGGGATATAAAGAAATGTACACATCTTTGAGGATCCCCTGGAGCACGATCAAATCCATCATCTCCAAATGGAAAGAACATGGTACCACAAAAACCTGCCAAGAGAGGGCCGCCCACCAAAACTCACCTGGCAAGGAGGGCATTAATCAGAGAGGCAGTACAGAGACTAAGGGTAACCCAGAATGAGCTGCAGAGTTTCACAGCAGAGACTGGAGTATCTGTCCACACAGCCACAATAAGCGGTACACTCCATAGAGCTGGGCTATTTGGAAGAGTGGCCAGAAAAAAGCCCTTACTTAAAGTTAAAAATAAGAAGGCATATTTTGAGTTTGGTCAAAAGACATGTGGTTGACTCCTCAAATGTATGGAGAAAGGTATTCTGTTCAGATGAGGCTAAAATGGAACTTTTCAGCCACCAAGGAAAATGCTTTGTCTGGTGCAAACCCAACCCAAGAATAGCATCACCACAGTGAGACGTGGTGGCAGCATCATGCAGTGAGGATGCTTTTCAGCAGCAGGGACTGGTCTGAGTCAATGAAAAGATGGATGTTACTAAATACAAGGATATTCTTGAGCAAAACCTGTTTCAATCTGCCTGGGATTTGAGACTGGGACAGAGGTTCACCTTCCAGCTGGACAATGACCCGAAGCACACTGCTAAAGCAGCACGCACACACAACAAGTGGGAAAACATTTAAATATGTTTGAATAGCCTAGTCAAAGTCCAGACCTCAATCCAATTGAGAATTTTTGGTCAGACTTGAAGATTGCTGTCCACAAGTGAAAACCATCCAACATGAAGGAGCTGGAGCAGTTTTGCCTTGAGGAATGGGCAAAACTCCTAGTGGTAAGATGTGTCAAGCTCATAGAGACTTATCCAAAGCGACTTGCAGCTGTAATTCCTGCAAAAGGTGGATCTACAAAGTACTGACTTTATACTTACTTACAATAAAAATGGTCTTTTCAAAATAGTAATCTACATTATAAGTTGCCTATAGGTTATCTTCATAATTGTTTTCTGATAGTTCTACTTTTATAAGTAATTGTTACTTGAAGTTCATAAACCTGCCTGTTTTGCCAATCTGACTGTCCTATCTCAGTCTGTCAATTAGAGTTTCTAATGCTAACAAACTACTGCTCCACAAATATGGCAGCCCCCTCATTGAGGAACGTGGGGGTAAGAAAGGTTATGTAAATGTATCAGGCAAATACTTTTATGGCAAAATTATTAATAGCATTCAAAAACAATGTTAGCTATAAAAAAGGTTACTTTTTGGTGTCCATGTCGCTTTAAGAGGGTTGTGTATTTATTGTACAGTTTTGTTCCTGTTTCTTTTATCCTAATCCTGTCTTGCTAGCCCTACATTTCATTGCATGCCTCATTTTTCTCACAGTTATCTTCCTTTCTTCTAATGCTTTTCAAACCATGCACTTATGTCCCTTTCTTCTACCTTCTAATGTTTTCCCCTACCATATTGTCTATAACTGTCTCAATAACTGTACATTTTCTCCTAGTCCTCTTGGGGAACACAGGGACAATGGGGTATAGCTAGTATCATTAGGAGGCAGGACACAACCTTAAAAAGAAAACTGACTCCTCCCCCACTGGCTATATCCCCCAGCAGGCGGAGCTTAGGTCAGTTTGAGTTGTGTCCTCAGGAGGATAGGACTTCTAGCAATTCCCTGCTCAGCTTTGCTGGCAAATTGGGGTTGTGTTTGTCTCTTTACCACCGTGTAAAAGACTCTGTAGTACCCTACAACGTGGGATCTGCCGCCGGGGTCACTGGGTGCTGTGCACAGACCATCTAGCCACTTATCTCCTTTTCTAAGGAGACCGGGCTAGCCGGCAGGCAGTGGGAGAGAGAGAG
>CM044436.1:73375569-73395643 GCA_024363595.1 Xenopus borealis
CGCTTGGAAATTCAAGCTGTCCTACGCCTTTCTGCCTCTAGCTCTCTTCCCAGAACAATCCGGAAGCCGCAACAACAACAGACCACTCTCATCCTGATCACTCCAAGGTGGCCTCGAAGGGCCTGGTTCTCAGATTTACTCAATCTCTCCAGAGCAGAACCATGGGCTCTGCCTCCACTTCCAGATATTCTCTCAGGGACCTATTCACCATCCAAATCCAACAAGTCTAAATTTGACGACGTGGCTCTTGAAACAGAGACCCGAAAAGGTTTCTCCAGGGCTGTGGCATGCACAATGTGTGCAGCCAGAAAACCGATCTCAGCCAGAGCATACCTTAGGGTATGGTCTATCTACCAACAGTGATGCACCAGACATAAAATCAGTTTCAGAATCTTTTCTGTTCCCAATATCCTGGAATTCCTTCAGGAAGGTCTCTCCAAGGGCATGTCGCTCAGCTCTCTCAAATCCCAGCTTCCGCCTTGTCAGTCCTACAAGAAGACTAGCACTGATTCCAGACATCAAAGCCCGTATCCAAGGAGTGGCACATATTACAACTCCGATAAGAGAACCTGCTCCCGCATGGGACCTCTCCCTAGTACTCAAGGCACTTCAACGACCGCCTTTGAATCCCTAGGATCAATTTCACTACAGTGGTTCACATGGGAGACTGTCTTCCTCTTAGCCATCTCTTCAGCAAGACGTGTCTCTGAACTCAGTGCTCTATCATGCTCTATCCTCCCTTCCTCATTTTTTCATTGTGATCGAGCGGTTCTCCACATCATTCCTTCTTTTTTTGCCCAAGGTTGTTTCGGATTTTCATCTCAACCAGGAAATAGTTGTGACATCTTTTTGTCCTGCACCAGCCAATCAAAAAGAAAAAGCTCTTCACACTCTGGGCCCTGTGAGAGCACTTAAATTCCTTTGCATAGAGTCAAGGACATCCGTAAATCGGATTCCCTTCTGTGTTTCCCTTCAGGACCACTCTGAGGTTCTACGGCCACCAAACAGGCCATATCCCATTGGATCAAGCAAGCTATTCTACAAGCTTGCATAGCACAGGGCAAGGAACCTCCAAGTAAGGTCACAGCTCACTCCACCAGAGGGGTAAGTACATCCTGGTCATTCCGAAATCAAGCCTCTACGGAACAACTGTGCAAAGCTGCAACATGGACTTCGGTCCACTCCTTTGCCAAATTCTACCATTTTGATACTTTTGCGGCCTCTGGCACCCGCTTTGGCCGAAAGGTGCTTCAGGCCGCGGTGATTTCCTCAACATAGGCCTCTTCCCACCCGTGCCTTAGGGGACAGCTTTGGTATGTCCCCATTGTCCCTGTATCCCCCAAGACGACTAGGAGAAAAGGAGATTTTGTGAATACTCACAGTTAAATCTCTTTCTCTTTAGTCTCTTGGGGGACACAGGGCTTCCCGCCTGGATTGAGGCCTTCATTCCGTCACACATGATACTGTTAATATTACAATTCTAAAGTTTTTTCTGATTACTTTGGTACAAACTGACCTATGCTCCGCCTGCTGGGGGATATAGCCTGTGGGGGAGGAGTCAGTTTTATTTTTAAGGTTGTGTCCTGCCTCCAAATGATACCAGCTATACCCCATTGTCCCTGTTTCCCCCAAGAGACTAAAGAGAAAGAGATTTAACAGTGAGTATTCACAAAATCTTCTTTTTGTTCTATATACTGAACTATTTAATGTTGCAGGTATCTAGAAATAGTGTAATGGTCATGGTTGTGTTTTACCTCAACAAATATATTTTTATTGTGTGGAATCAAAAGTGTTGTAAGTTAACATTGTGCAACTTTTGGATTCTGAGACAAGAGACTATTTGGGTGAATCTGAAAAAGTTTCTCACCTTTCCTCATGGGAGGAGTGGCCCTGCTGTTCAAACCGTTTTGTAAAATGTTTGAAGTCTCAAAAATGTTTAATCACTGATTGATAAGTAATATATAGCTGTTATGATAGGAATAAGACTTTTTTGAAAATCAGTGGAAGAAATATATGCTCCCTTTAGTGCCGATTTGAAGAGCACTTCTTTCACTGGGCTGCCATTTGTATATTGCAGCAGATTAAATAAATCTGGGAAGAGGTACAGACTGCAGCATCATGGAGAGCAGACCTGCCCTCTGCCTCTGAATGACTATAGAAATACATGTTAATAATGACATTCTGAATAATGTGCACCACCTGCCAGGGGTAACACAAGGCCCTACCTCTTGAACAGAAGTCAGTGATCGCCAACCAGTGGAACCTGTGTGGTGTAGCACTTATATGAATCAAGTATATAAATTATTTCCACTCTAATTTTGCAGTTTGCCACATTGTTTTGAAATCTAGAATGTTTCTAAGAATTTCTTTATATCTTCAGAACAAGGAGTTTGTTTGCAGAGGACACGACTATGAAAGGCTTGAAGCTTTCCAGCAGCGCATGCTAACTGAATTTCCCCATGCCATTGCAATGCAACATGCCAACCAGCCTGATGAAACCATATTTCAAGCAGAAGCTCAGTGTATCCTTGTATCATCAAGAACTTTCAATGTCACTTTTGCTCTCTTCTACTCAATCTTTAAAGTTTGCACAATGAGTAATCACATATATCCCTGGAAGCTGATGGTTCATTTCCCCACTGCTGCCACTCTATATCATTGCTTTGACATGGCACAGAAAGCATACTGCTCAGTTTCATTGATTTCTTTCAGGTTAAAGACAACAAAGGCTATTAACTGACTGTGCCTGGTGCATGTTAGCAAACAATGCACTCTCATATGCTAACAGCTAGACACTATGCAACCTTATTTTATTGCTATCAACCTCCTGCCAGGTTATTGATTAAGAACACAAAAGGGTAAATTTATAATGTACTAGAACCAAACAACTAATATTAAAGCAATGACAATTTGTTTTTGACTGTCTTTGACGTATGTTACATTTATATTAGTTTTCCATATGTTCCATGCAGATGGTATATAGAAATGCCTTACAGCACTCAAAGTCATAATTTGTGAGTATTAATATGCTTTTTAGTGGTTCCCAATAACACCTAGAAGTTTTTGATTGACGTTTACAAGAGCACTACACTTAATAACAAAATCAATTATTGGACGGCAGTTCTGGATAAAGGCTTTATTGAAACAGGTTGCTGGTGAAACGGCACTTCTGGAAAAAGGCGAAACAGCAACCTGTTTCAGTATATAGCCTTTTTCCAGAAGTGCCGTCCAATAATCGATTTTGTTATGGTAATACAGCAGGGACACTGAGGACTGAGCACCTGGCCAAGGACATTTAGGTGAGCTAGAGCAGTCTCCTATGGTTATATTTTACCACTACACTTTATATATAAGGCTATGTGTCCTCTCTTATGGGGGAATGTACTAAAAGTCGGTAATTGAAAAATATTCGCAATGTGAAAAGCCAAGTTATGCCTTAGTGCAAACAATTTTTCCTTTGCGTGAATTTAATGTAGCTTTTGTAAAACCAGGAACTGTTTAGCGACCTCTTCTGACAGTGGAAGAATGTTTAATAGTTTGCACCAGTGCACAGTGAATGTAATAAAACATCTTACTGAAAAAGTTATGTTTGCAATCCAGAAGAATACAACACCTTCAAGCACTTCTTAAAAGTGGACAAAGCGCAGTATTATATTACAAAATGCTAATTTTTATACTTATTTATGCAAATTGTTTTGCTCTTTGCAACTTTTATTACATTCACCTATTAGTGTATGTTACTGCCACAGAGCACAGAGTGCAAATATTATGGAGAAAGTTCTGTGGCATGTAAAGGACACAGATTGCCCTTAACTCCTTATGCAGACTTGCAGATATATGCTGTGACACCAATACCAGAAACCCAAGAGGTTCTGCAGAGAGACGGTATCCCTGATAATATCAAAAGTTTCTACAAAGTGAATCACATATGGAGATTCCGATATGACAGACCATTTCACAAAGGGACCAAGGACAAAGAAAATGAATTCAAGGTACAGAACAGAGTTAAAAACAGTGAAACATGAAAGAAAGAACACTTTGTAGTACGTTGCACTAACTCTTTAGGAATAGACAGCGTAGCGCAGTGTACAGCTGTATGTTATATATTTCTTTTTCATTGCTGATGGGCATGTGGTAAAAAAAACCACACATAATTCCTTACAAATTTCTCACATGCATTATTTTTATACACATATCCAGTTTGTCGTAGCAGAAATTGCTTTAGTCTAATGAATTGTGTTTGTGCTGGCTGAAGGTTTTCAATTACTGTTACACATTTATCACCAGATGAAAATATGGATATAGATTTCCTGACATGACATTTGTCCCCTGGATATTTTTCACTTCTAAGTATAGACTGCTGTTTTGAATAACTGCACAATACTCTGTGTGCTATTTAGCATAAAACCAGAGAGCTTGGAGTAAACATTGCATATTTTTGCACACGTGCGCTTAATGACACTTGGAAGGTCACAGTCTGTTCTTGTGAAAGATAATTGCCTCCAAGCCAGGATATTCAATTTGGCTTCCTTATGTGAACTATTAATGGGAAAGCACTTCAGCTCTATGACACAATCAATCAGTATCCATGACAAAGATCTTACATATGTAACACAATCGGTTGTTCTGATGTAAATACAAAGAATAGCAAATGTTTCCCCACAATGAAAAATGCAGATTTCATGTTATTTATTTCATATATATTTATAGAACCATCTGTTACATACACATGAAAAATGACCTTTCTTCCCCCTCAGAGTCTCTGGGTAGAAAGAACTGCGTTGACCTTGGTGCAAAGTTTGCCTGGAATTTCTCGCTGGTTTGAAGTTGAAAAACGTGAAGTGGTAGGGGCAGAGTTAATTACACATTTTACTGAATTTATAATTCCTCCCAGGTAATGATCTAAAGCTACTGGAAATATGCATGGGGATGGTAGGTTTCTAGCCATTAATTTCTCTTCATGTTGTCGGAGAGGAAAGATAGCAGAATGCATAACATCTAGAGCTTATATTGTAGTACATCATGTTTGGTATGCTATGTTTTATATTTATTTATATATATTGTTTTATACTGCTTTAATATGTGTTCCAGCTAATATTATGGTAACATAATGGAAAGCAATAACCAAATAGCCCATCTACTTGTATGCCTATATTGTTATAGGCATTAGATGCTAGATCCTGGGGCAAAGTTTATTCAATTTACATTGCTGTTTGGGGGTTGCTGTGTTATCTACAGGGGAGGCAACATCATATGGAATTAAAGGAGAAATCAACCCCCATGATGTTAATTCCCCACTGGCCCCCCTCAGTTGGCCCCCCTCCCTGCTTCCCCCCTGCAAAGTCTTACCCCTGAATTTTATTAGTTTTAAAAAGGAAAAGAAGGAAGAAGTCTTACCGCCGAATTCTTTTCCCTCTAGAAATAGTGACCGCAAATGCAGAGTGAGCGCAGCAGAGCTCACAGTCACCATCTTCTTATCTTTAGATATGGTCTTAAAAGTTCTTGAGATAAGATGGGTGTGATTTAAAAGAGGGAATGATCAACACTGGCTTCCATTATTGACCCTCCACAGAAGTTGGATGGCACTGATTTCATTTATTATACAGCTGTTATTTGTCTTGCATTCATATTTTTGGGTGATCACTAAATAAAGGTTTATTTACACTAAAGCAAATGGATGTATTGAGGATAATATTATTGTTTACATTTCAGTAAACATTGATGGCAGGAGACATGCTGGTGTCACAGTAGCTTTATTTAGCCATTGGGCATTATATAACAAAGGCACTTGAAGTTTTGCTAGCTTTACTCTATGCTTATTTCAGACTTACGGGGAAATATACTTTTAGGCAAACAAGCACTATGCATGATAAAAGGTGAAATTCGGCTATTACATTATTCGTGACGTATAGCTTTTAAGCTGCAATGAATGAGCTGTTTTAACTTGTAGTGCAACGGAAAACTATATGGTATCATGTGATTTATAGCATGCTGCTCGATGATTTGCTGAACATTGTGGTAGGAAATGACTGTATCCTCCTCTTTTTTCAGGTTGAAATGAGTCCGCTTGAAAATGCTATTGAGGTCCTGGAAAATAAGAACCAGCAGCTGAGGACGCTAATTAGTCAGTGTCAGGCAAGACAGATGCAGAATATCAACCCACTTACAATGTGTCTAAATGGAGTTATAGATGCTGCTGTTAATGGGGGAGTTTCCAGGTATCAGGAGGTCAGTGTCAGTCAATGGAAGGCTGCTTTTCAGTATAATGACTTAAAGGAGTGGTTCACCTTCAAGTTAACTTTTAGTATATTGTAGAAGCTCCAATTCTAAGAAAGTTTTCAATTGGTCTTCATTATTTATTTTTCATAGTTTTTTAATTATTTGCAATTTTCTTCTGTTTCTTTGCAGCTTTCAAATGGGGGTCACTGACACCATCTAAAAACAAATTTTCTGTAAGGCTACAAATGTATTGTTATTGCCACTTTTTATTACTTATCATTCTATTCAGTCCCTCTCCTATTCATATTCCAGTCTCTTATTCAAATTAATGCAGGGTTGCTAGGGTAATTTGTACCAAATTGCTGACACTGCAAACTGGAGAGCAGCTGAATAAAAAGCTAAATAACTCAAAAATCATAGACAATAAAAAATGAAAAACAATTGCAAATTGTCACAGAATATCGCTCTCTACATTATACTAAAAGTTAACTCAAAGGTGAACAACCCCTTTAAGCTAGGGCTGCTGCTTGCAAATAATAGATCATTAGACCTTTTTTGTGAATTGCATTCTAATGTCTAAAGAAAAGTGATCAAATCTGAAAACGCACATCCTTGAATATCCTGGTGTATTTGTGAATTTTCAGAGGACTTTAGGCTAGACAAAAGTTGGAAATTAGTTTTAGTAGGCCTTCACATGGGCCATTGGTCTAAAATTACTCTTAAAGCAGATATATGAACATCTTAGAGATGAAGTACAGATACAATATAGATTTATGCTCTTGGCATGATTTGCATTGTTCCACAGGGAACACACACTGTAATAAACAGACAAATACACACAGTTACAAAGCCAAATGTGCAGAGGATTAAAATGAAGAAGGTTCCTGCCACTTGGCCTGCTTATACCCCTGAGACCAGCACCCCAAACCACACAAATCTTATTTTGTGTCCGTTAGATGCCAGCACTTATTTAATTTTAAACCCTCAGTAGTGATGGGCGAATTTATTCGCCAGGCACTAATTTGCGGTGAATAAATTCTCGAATCACCTGTGAGAGTTCGCCAGTGAAAATTCAGATGCCAGCGTCCATTTTTTTGACGCATTTCCACCAACGATTTTTCTTGTGTTTTTATTTTTGGTGTTTTGTGAATTTCACGGGACATTCGCGGGTTTTTTGTCAAACTTTTTGGACAGATTCGCCCATCACTAACCCTCAGACGTTCAGTGTGCCCTGATATATAACAATGAAAAAAGAATACAGTTTCAGTGGTCAAGTTCTAAACCTAAAAATTTTGTGAATACTGCTAAATGTAATTAACAATAAACAATTTCTTATATTTTTAAGTTACATTAAAACAATTTCCTTAAAGGACCAGTTACATCAAAAATGTTTTTTCATTACTATACAATGAAAAAAAAAACCAAGACAAATTAAACTTTAAAATTGCAAAGCCTTTATTAAGAAATAACTTACAGGAACTCCACTTCCCCTCCTCTTCAGAAAAGGTGACAGGGCGACCATCCATCCTGTGGTGCTCAATTTCTCCTCTCTGGCTATTCTACTGACAGCATGCGGTTAAACAGCACTTAAACTGATTATTTCACTGACTGGACTAAAATCTGAGATTAACCCATTTATATAACCCTATATTGTTTCTTTCTCAGGCATTCTTTGTAAAGGAGTATATTTTTAACCACCCAGAGGATGGAGATAAAATCACACGCCTAAGAGAGCTCATGCTTGAGCAGGTATGATAGAAATATTCTTCTTAAATCTTCATAATGTGAAGTTTACTAGGAATGCAGCCAATATGAAGTTTAGTCGAAGGATTTACTAGAATGCCATGATTTAAGGATTTGGTTGAGCAGTGATTCTTCCATTAGGATTAGGCCATTTCCAAACCAAATGACAGCTTCTGTAGAATTGGCCCAAGTCAAGCTTACAGTCAATGGTCTAATGCTTCTGTAAAAGGACCGTAAATGGACAGTTGATCATTGTTTAACTCATAAGTCCCAAAGAATTTAAGAGCTTAATAAATATACTACTTACTATTGAATAGTACATGGACACTGCAGCAGATTTATATACATGTACTGTATATGGAGTTTTAAACAATATTTACACATAGGGGCAGATTTACTAATGGTCGAATTTCAAAGTGAAAAAACTTTGAAATTCAACCATCAAATTTTATGGGGGGGTCATTTTCGATCGAATTGAAATTGTTCCAATCGTTCAAATGCATCATTCAATTCGAACGATTTGAACCATTTCATCGAAAATCCTTTGAATTCTCAGGAGTTTCAGGAAAAAAATTTCAGGACTGGCTCAAGGAGGTCCCCCATAGGTTAAAATGGCAATTCCCCAGCTTTAAGGTGGTGAAGTGTCAAATTCGAAGAATTGTAAAGGACCAGTACTTAGAAAATTCGACTTGTCAAATTTTTTAAATTCTAATCGAATTTTGGGCTATTCGATAGTCGAAGTAGCTCAAAATTACTTCCAAATTTGAATTTTTTAAAAAAAGTTTTGAAATTCGATGGTCGAAGTGGCCACAAAAATTATTCGAATACGAATTTCTAATCATTCACATGTATTTAGTAAAGCTGCCCCTAAGTGTTAGAACTTATGATTCTACTAGTCTATGATGAATAACAAAATATAGTGGACAAGTAAGTGTAAGCTTGTTTAAGTGCAGACCAATATGCCTTAGCACTGTGTTTGTTTCCAAATAAATAGAATGCACTGCACTGTAGATTTCTAGTACCAGATGGATGAAAAAAAAAATGTATTACCATGGCAAACTAAAAAGGGTTTCCACAGAAACAGTTTTCTTCTGGTTGACATACCGTTGTGTGTGCACACAAGAACCGTTTACCTAATACTGAATACAAAATAGGGTATTATATATTATGAAATGTAAGGGCATGCTGTAGTTAAATATGGTATTAAAAATGGGGTGTAAAGAGGCAGCACAGGTGAAAAAAAAGTAAAGCCCTCCCATTTAAAAAAAAACAAAAAAACATTTATCCTAATCCTGGTATTATACTTTATGCTTGGTTTTCCATTCATACATAATAGATGATCGTTCTGATAAATACAGGTATGGTACTTGTTATTGAGGGTGCTTGGGACTTTTCCATATAAGGGGTCTTTCCATAATTTGGATCACCATATCATGCCTGCTAAATAAATGATTTCAAAATTAAATAGAACCAATAGGATTGTTTTGTCGCCAATAAAGACTAGTTATATCTAGTTGTAATCAAGTACAATGTAACTGTAACACTGGAAATGTACCAATTATTTGCAGGCATATAAACAAAAGACTTGGATCTGTTCTATGGTCCACAATAGTTTACTGTCCTATCATTTTATATTAAATCGCCTCCTTATAGCTATTATACCATTCCTTTAACTTTTCATTGCCTGCAAAGCAAATCAATATCTTGTTATTGTAATCAGAAGTTTTGCAAATAATTATAATTTTTTCACAAATCCTTGTTTTTTCTGTGCTTTATACAAGAGATGGCTACATTAACAACTTGCAAGGCATGCATTATATTAGCAAGAAATATGTTTTGAACTTGACCTATTTTTATTTTAAGGTCCAGATATTAGAGTTTGGCTTAGCCGTGCATGAAAAATTTGTGCCTCAGGATATGAGACCGCTACATAAGAAGATGGTGGATCAGTTCTTTGTAATGAAGTCAAGTTTGGGAATACAGGTATGGAAATAAGTTCAGTTAAAATATGTAGGAGGGGGGAATACAACACAGAAACAATAAAAATGCAACCATGCAAAAGTGACATCTTTTGTTTATTAGCTTTTATCATATTTCACATGGTTACAGCATTGCTCATGCACAAATGACATTATTTCTATTTAGATCACACATTCCTTCTCCAGGACAATGAATAGTACTTTCTTTAAATGTGCAATTTAATGAACATCTTAAATTGACAACTTTGGTTTTCTTTCCTAATAAAGTAAAATTTGCTACCTTAAATATTGCTTAGGGTTCTTAACCTTTGCTTTATCAAATTTTCAGGATTTTTCCACATGCGTGCCACCTAGTCCTGGTAATTTTCTCAATGGAAGCCCTCGTATCCCTAGAAATTCAGCACCTGCTATCATGGGTCCAGATGCTGCGAGAGTGGTACCTAGACGGAGGTAAATTTCTCTCCACTGTGTATCACAACACAAAGTTCTACCATATATAGCATTTTAATTAGCTTCATATATTTAGACTGGGCTGCTTTCTTTTGACCTTTATTTGGCTAGTGGGTTTATCTTGAAATTATGCAACATAAATTTGCTTAAAGGAAATTGAACTAATTTAAAGTTTTAGTCAAAAAGCAGTAGAGGAATATGACTTATAGTACAGAAGTTGTCCACATAAGCAGCAATATTTGATAGAGTAGTGGGATGTGTATGTATATATATATATATATATATATATATATAATAAAATGCCTTTTTTGCCAGAATTTATAAGTGTATTTAATTTTAAATTGTTTTTTATTCAGTCCATTCAGCTATCCAGCTGTTAACAGATACTCCTCCTCTTCACTATCTTCCCAAGCGTCAGCAGAAGTTAGTAATCTTACTGGGCAGTCAGAAAGTTCTGATGAAGTCTTCCATATGCAGGTATGGTATTACTCCAAATATTTCATTACTGTCTTATAATGAGAGCAAAAACATATTTATGCTAAGATGATTACTTTCTAAGGGGGAATGTAATTAAAGAATGTAATTAAAATCGCAAATAGTAAAACATTGCGCACCAATAAGATTAAAAATCCACATCTTGCAATGTAATATTGCTCCTTAAATGGGTTTTGCATTGCGAATCGTAATTACGCACTCTTAAGAAGTGCTTGAAGGTGTCTTAATCCTTTGGACCAAACATAGCGACTTTTTCAGTAAGAAGTTTTATTACATTGACAGTGCATTAGCGCAAACTACAACTGGCGGAAGTGGTCGCTAAACAGTTTCCGGGTTTGCAAAAGGTATATTACATTCGCGCAAAGCAAAATTTGTTCACGCAAAGGCTTAACTTTTCACATTGCAAATAGTTTTTGCGTTACGGACTTATATTACATTCCCCTATTAGTACTTAGTAATTATACCCAGAGATCTAGATTGTGTAGATAGTAAAAAAAAATACATGTTGTTGTTGATCATAATAGCCTATGGACAGTTCCTTTCAGTCTAACCATTCTTCCCTTCCTACTATCACTTCCAGTTAAAACAATGTGAGAAAATCGGTTTATAGCAGACACTGGCTTTCACAGGCTGGAACTACTATAGAAGACTCAGTTTGGTGTTTCCGGTCTTCTTCTACTAGCATATGCCACAGGCACAGAATTCCTTGATATTTTAAATAAATCATGATCACAGGAAAGAAAATGCATTTGACAAATTTTTCTCCGTTTTGTGAATTTTCGCAGAAGCAAAACAGGTCACATTCATCCATCACTAGTGATGCATCATAAAAATAAAGTTTTCCCATAATATGGTATATATTTCCTTTAGTTGCTGAAATTCTTCAAAGAGAATGGTAACCTTTCTAAACATTCTGAACAAGGTATTTACTTTTACTGAGGGCATGCATAGAGAGTACTCTTTCCTGCAATTATTACCCTTTTTCCTGATGATTTCAAATAGCTTGTTTAGTGTTCTATATCAAATGAATGTTCATGCCATTTTCCTACTAATGTTCTATTTGGCTACTGATGGGTGCACAAACTAATTAAAGAATGGGGATAAAACAGATACTGAACTCTGGCTCATTACAACAGAAAATGACTATACTAGCATTACATACAAAGCAAATGTAAATATTTGTGTCCATTGTTTTAAAATTGTAGAAAAAAAATCTAAATATTATACAAATAAAGTAAGATACAAGTTGATACTATAGTAAACCAGTTCATGGTGAGTATATTTTTATTTCTACAATTTGATGTAATTAAGCAACTTTATACATGAGTTGTTTGTTCATCTCATGCTCAATAATTGATCTTGAAATAGTTTTAACACTTTATGCTCTTTTATTTGTTCTAAAAGCCAGGATGTCACCTAAGTATTGGTCTTGCTTCTCTGTGCAAAGGCAATTAAGAAAGATGGCTACAATAGCAGTAAATAGCAGTAACAATTTCTTAAAAGGGAAACTATTGTGAAAATTACATTTTAATAAGAGCTTAATGAAATGGTAATAAGGAATGTTCTAATTATATCCAACTAAACATTTGGTCTCATTTCTAAAATAATCAAGTTACTCTTCACTGTCCTCCTCTCCGTAATCTGCCTCTCCACCTTGAAGTAGTCAGAGTGAGATTTTGATTGACAGTTAAAGTAGGTCAGATTGATTGGTGTGTGCTCCCTTTGCATAAACAGTTGACTATCTTTAACCAACTCTGAAACAAAGCTGCAAGCAGAGAGACAACTCGCTGACAGGGGGATAGTACAGAATTTTTAACAAATTTTATTTATAAAGTTCCATGAGACTAAGTTTAGATTACATTTTTAGTTTCTCAATTGTTATTTTAAAGATTGCTAAAGAAGAAATTGATTACATGCAAGTTGAAAAATCTGGCTTCACACATTTGAAATATCACTACAAAAATGAGAAACGGCATTATTATAATATAGAAACGAATTAACCTAAATAATAGGGTTGCGGTATTTAGAGGTTAAAGTTAAAATTGCACAGCCTGTTTTTATAAATAGAGATGTCAAAACTCACAGAAACACAGGTAGAAAATGTCCTCTAATGAACAACAGTATCGATTGACAGCAAAAGGCAAAACAAAAGAATTCTTTAAAACAACAAAACTGAAATATTAATTGAATTGTAATACAGTAGCTCATCACTTGCCCATATTTGTATCAAATTGTGAAAGATATGGCATTTCTCGGTAAACTGGGTGAAGGTTTTCAAGCATAAATAAATGTATGTATTTGTGGAACCTATCTAGACTGTTTATTATGGGAGCAATTGGTTTTGTTTGTCTGTGTCCAGTAACTACTATAAACATGGCATTTGCTATCAACAAAGCTAATTTCTGATTGGTTGCTATGGATTGCTGTACTGTCTCTTCTTGCATGTAGTATTCTTTTTAGTGTGCTGACTGCTGCTAATCAGTTATGTTGATTAGGTACATATTTTATCCATGACTTTAAGGGGCAGATTTATCAAGGGTCAAAGTAAAAAATTCAAATTAAAATTTTTTTAATTTCAATGTAATTTTTGGGTACTTCAACTATTGAATAGGCCAAAATTTATTCGAATTGAAAAAAAAACGATTCAAATTGAAAAATTCAACCATTTGAAAATCAAAGTACAGTCTCTGCCCTGTAATTAGACTGTAAGTATAACATAACAGAACAGAATACTA
Source organism: Xenopus borealis (assembly GCA_024363595.1). Taxonomy (NCBI): domain Eukaryota; kingdom Metazoa; phylum Chordata; class Amphibia; order Anura; family Pipidae; genus Xenopus; species Xenopus borealis. Next base: position 73,389,191 of record CM044436.1, read on the forward strand.
CTTCTTGCTTTTCAGCTTGCTTTTCTTGACTTACACTGCCTGGTTACCCTGGTTACCAGGCAGTAACCAATCAGTGAATTGAGGGAGGGCCACATTAATAATAACTGTTGCTTTTGAATCTGAGCTGCATGTTAAGGATCAATTGCAAACTCACTGAACACTTATGTACCATGTGGCCCCCCCTTCAAGTCGCTGACTAACTCAGATTTAGAGAGCTCAAAAGCAGTAAGTTGTGTTGTGTTCTGTTATGCTAGACATCCAGCCACTCCAGCCTTTATACATTACATTTTTGGCTAACTAACTATATTAGAAAATTTTTTTTATTTTGCACAGCCTATCTATCTACTCAGTTTATATTTTTACCCTGAACTGTTCCTTTTAGGAGTCTTTTTGAAATTTTTGAAAAAAATTTTAATGTATTTTTTAAGGAAATTTTAATTCGATCAAAAATTCAGAAAGCACTTTGAAAAAAAATTCAATGGTCGAATTTCGAAGTTTTTTACTTCAAAATTCAACCCTTGATAAAACTGCCCCTAAATGTTTGATCTTAATTCTAGCCATTAAGTAGATATTTTATCCATGACTTTAAATATTTGATCTGAATTCTAGCCAAGTCCATCTACTTCAAGTCTGAGCTCCACACATTCCGCTTCACCTAATGTGACAAGTTCAGCCCCATCAAGTGCCAGAGGTACTGTTTTTTTCTGCCAAAATTCTGGATATGTAGCTTCTATATATTTCCGTAAAAATGATTAATAAAGCCCAGTTGCACCAATGTTCAAAATAGATCAACAAAAAGTTTGTTATAGATATGAAAATGTTAACTATAAAACTTTGTGCATCCTTACTTTTTTCACATACTTTATACATAATTTAAATAAATATTATTGCATGTTAACGTGTCTTTTAAAAGATATTAAAAGGTAATGCTTAGGCGCAAGTGGTTTAATAGGTTTAGTTCATTAGTACTATTTTTTTTTGGGGGGGTGCATTGTTTATGTTCATAATGGTACATCAAAGCTGACAATCCCCCACCTGGGAAAGCTGGAAAAGATAAATGATTCAGAATCTTTATGCAGCCACTAGATGGCATATCGTTTAGATTAAACCACATTATTTGATCCATAAGTGTAGGTGAATGGCTTTTAAATAATTAATTTCTTTAGGATTTCAGGAGATACCAAAGTTTTTAGATAACTGTGCTGTATGAGGGAGTTGCAGTCTATATTATCCCATGGCTGTTTAGTCTCCTATACAGTAGATTAGATTGTATTTAAGTAAACACGATACTCATTCTTTTCTGAATGCTGCACTACCACTAAATTCCAATACACTGTAGGAAAGAACTAAATTTTATTGCGCAAAGCAGCCCTTTCACTTTTTTAAAAAAACAATTAAAAAGAAAAACAAATATCATACATACATAATTTAATTACATATTTTCCTGACAGTGTTAATAATTTCATATTATTATTTAAATGTATATTTAAAAGAGCCAACATATTCTGTAGAATAAATGGGTGATGATACAAGGTGGGAAAAATTTAGCTAATAAATCCTGATCCTTTTGGAGGATATAAAATGATTGCAAACTGCAATGTATATATGTATACAAGTAGAGTTATTGTAGAATAACTTTAGAGGGTAAAGTCATAAGAAGACCAATGGGGGAAGGTGACATTAGTTAAAGGATTTTCTTTGTACCAGTCAGGGCAAGTAAAACCTGTTAAAGGACAGCCTGTGTACAGCCTGTACACACAAATAGGCAGCTGTGCACAAATTATGGGTAAGAAAAAGTAGATTGTATTAGCACAAAAAAGTAATTGCATTCAGTAATGAAGCAGATTTATTTGTTTTGCCTAAAATCCAAAATTTTTATATCCCTTGATACTACATTCCTTGTAGTAGACTAGGGTATTTTTAAATAAAGAATTTGGTAATGGTCAGGGTGTTAAACTATTTCTTTCAAACCCTACAGTACATGCTGCTCTATAAGTTTAGAAAAACTTGTTGTAGTATGATGCATTTACGTATACCCTGTAAATATTTATCACATTCACCATTATGTCTATGATTGGAAATTCAAATTTGAAACAAACTTATACATACTACACCCTTCACAAAAATGCAATTCTTTGCTGTGTCCATCAATCAAGCTGCCTAGAAAGACACGTCTGTGTAATTGATTCATATGTTTTCTGTTTGTAGCTTCCCCACTGTTATCCGACAAATACAAGCATTCCAGAGAAACGTCCTGCCTGTCCCCCAGAGAGAGGCCGTGTAGTGCCATATTTCCCATTCCGGCTGAACCTCCACAGGTAGTCAGGGCACTATACCCTGAACTGATAGTGTGTTATATATTATTATTGTGAATGTATGCTGTGATAAGTATATGCAAATACTTGATGTGCGAACTGACCTCCCAAAAACTATCCATTTGCTTCCAAGTGGTAATTTGCTGCTAACATAAAGATAATCTCTCAGTTTTGTTCTGAAGAACAGAATATCAATTTTTTAAAAGCAACCTTCAATTTCACTCAACAAATGAGTTGGAAGTTATGTGTGTGTTTTGGCGGTTAATGTTTCTTGGCTGTGTCAATAGCAAACTGAGTTGTTTAGATGAAGGAGTATGGGCCACATCTCACCACCATATTTCTCTTTCACAACATTGAAGTGGGCAGAATGATGCAAGTGCCATAGTCCATTAGATGGGCAAAATTCTCAGATCACTCTCACTTGTGTGTCTCATACCATTTGTACTGGTATGATTTGAATTTGGAAACCCTACCCAGAAAAATATAGCATTTTCCTGATTTCAGGTTATTTGAAGGCTTCCATAAGGAGAGGGATAATACATATCCATTTTACAGTTTTATTTGTTTTCTATCATAGCTGGAATTGAACATTGCCTTATAAATAAGACTCATGTTGTATTGCCAGCAGAAATTGCATTGGGTTCTTTGACATGACTGATGTTGACTGTTTGATGCACAATTCAGCCATGAAAACGGTTATACTCTTGTCAATTGCAGTACTTATTTTGCTGCAAAATATTCTTTTGAGGCTTTCATATTTCCTTAAGTAGCATATACACTGACTGATGCTTGCAAATACCCTCAAAATTGAGTACTGCTAATGGTTAAGTTAGAAATAGAAGAAATAATAATGGAACATAACCTCTTTAATTAACACACAGAAATCATTGTGCTGCATTTTCATGATCTGTTCTGGAAATAAATTGTTTTCTCATATAGAAATTTCAAGGCATGAACAGGCCCAGATTTGTGGAAAGGCCACCTAGGACCAGCCTAGGATGGCAGGATTTTAGGGGGTGGCATGTTGCACAGCCACACTCACATTGGTTCAGAAACACTGGGGATACGCAGTAGATACAATAGTTTTTAAAATTTCCCATGCACCAATCCCCATTGCTCTGGTCCTGATGATGAAAATTTGCCAATAAAGGGCAGAGTATGGGGGCGACGAACAGCAGTGGACCTAGGGGCGCCCGCTATGTAAATCCATGTTAATCCATGGGCATGAATTACTGTTATAGGGCTGCTAAACCTCTGGGTTGTATTGAAAGCCTGGAACTACATTCCTGTTTACAAATACTGTATATAAATAGCAAACAGCTCTGAGGCATATATTGGTATGCATAGAGAACAGGATCATTTTTAAGAATAAATATATACAGTTCAAATCTTTTATTGTATGTCTTTTTAACAAAATGACCAAAGACCAAGAATTATCACTAAAAAGGAAAAAAACATTTTTATACTACCAATTAAAGTTTAAACCCAACTAATCTGTTTCATATTTTAGAGAGTCTTATTTAACCACATTGGAGAAACAACCTTGCCTCGTAGTGACCCAAATCTATCTGCCCCTGAGAAAGGTATGTATGCTTATTTCACTGTGCTCTGGGTAATGTTTGTAATTTGGTGATGAGTAGTCTAGGATTTAGTAAAGATATTTTCAGATGTTTGCAAGATTTGATTTCTGAGGTTCAGAACACTAAACTAAATCCAAACTATTGGGCAATCAAAGGCCTTTTTTTTTGCTTACAAAATATGGCAGTAAAATGTATAAAAAAAAGCTACTGGGTCCTTTTAACTTGCAGCTTAATGTATCTGTTTGCAAGTTGAAACAAATCTCCCAGGAACAACTGTAGCTGCAGTTTAACAGCGATATAGCTCTGTTTGTGTTGAAGCCTCAAATCTTTTGGCCAAGTGCAACTGCTTGTATCTGATCATGAAAGAAAACTATATAGTCCTTGTAAAACACTGAAGAGAAAAGAAGAAGTCTTTGTAAATAATGTAGTGGCATAGTTCTTCCCAAGTGTAACTGTTCTAAATATTCTAGCTTCCTAGCTGAGCTATAGAATACACAGTATTTACATAATTTAGTTGGGTTGAAGAAAAATAAAAAGACAAAAGTCCATTGAGTTCAACCCCTCCAAATGTACACCAGTGCACGTATACATATACTCATACCTTCCTCACACTCACATATGTAAATGGTATAAACCAAATACTGCCATCAGGTCTTAAGATGACAGTTAGTTAGCACTATTAGTTGACCACTAGAGTCCTCTCAGGGAGAACCATGAATGTTAAAACACACAAGCCTATGCAGGTGATTGCACATCTAAATCTTTTGAATTGCAGACATTCTGCATATGGCAGATACTGACTAAAGAGTATTCTCCCCACCAGCATAGTCTTTCTCATGCAAACTCATTTTCTGAATTTGGGCAGGTACTTTTTGACCTTTGTGATTCTTGCAAGGTTGGTTTCTTTGAACCAATCATAGGATGAGGAACTCTCATTGGTCACTTAGTAGCCAAAATTCTAAAATGTGTTAACAGTTGTGGCTGGTATTATAAACCAAGGACTTATGGGTGACAGATGTGAAGGTTTGGCAGGGATCATAAGCCAAATAATATACTCCTATAGTTGTCACACCATCTGTTGAAGGACTTCAGCTTTATAGTTAGCATGGGCTCCTCCCGAGGCCAAAGGCGGTCACACTACAGGTGAACCACGAGCAGTGACCAAGGTGCTTGGCATTTGTTCTGGTGTTGGGTGCCAACCGTGACAATAATAAAATGGCTGTACACAATGCCTACATGATTTGTATATAGCAGATGCTTATTTAACAGCTAAATAATTAACTATTTATATTTCTTAACTCATCAGCCCGAAGGTTCAGTTTAGGCCAGTAACAGAACTGTGACGGTCAGCTTGCATTGATTCAAATATTTGTCCCAAGAGGTAACTAAACATCATAGAGAAAGCACACAACTGTGTATTTTTATGGATCAGTTAGTGATATGGTAACATGCCAGTGGAGGGGATTGACTGCATTTTTTATCAAATGAGCGAATAGATCAGATGCTGGTCATTAGGACTTGTTGCCTGTTGTATTGGAAATCTCTCAGAATATATACCCTTATCTAACTATCCTAAGTAGCTTTTAGGTAAAAAATCAATACATTTTGTCCTCTTTCTACATTTTTACATTTGTGGTGGTACATGTGGCTTGCTGTATTTACTTGATGTCACAATCCTTACTGTGTCACCTCTTCCTGTTTCATGGGTGGTTATATTTTGGATGCCAACAAACTAGCAGGTTTATTGGATCCTGATGAAACCAACCCTTTGGATGAATGGGGTTATATAATACAAAGTATTACATTTGCACTAAATTGTAAAATAATATTTACTGGTATTTTTTCCTAAACATTGCAACAATAAACAAAAAAAGGTATTTCAGAATAATATTTGCTGCAGAGCTCAAACACCCCATGGAACTGAATTGTTTTATGTGAAATTGGCTTGTATATCTTCTCTAATAAATCTATTCATTTGTTAAAACTTTGTCCTGACTGATCAAACTGCTTGGATCCTTGAGAATTTCTTATATTTGATCATTCTGCCCCTTAAATTTTATTAAAACAGTTTCTGTTCCATCAGGACATTACTGCAATTTACATATTGGATACATATATAACTTATATGTTGTATGGGACCTGTTGTCTCGAATGCTTGGGCCTGGGGTTTTCCCAATAAGGGATATTTACATAATTTGAATCACTGTATCTCTAAAGATCTTTTAAACAATATATAAACCCAATAGGATTGTTTTTCCACCAACATGGATTCATGCAGTGTAGCTAGCAATGTACTGTTTTATTATTACAAAAAAATAGAGAAACTTTTTTTTTTAAAAGTTGCAGGTTTTTTGCTAGTGGGGATGGGATTGCTGTAATTCTGAGCTCTGTATAACAAGTTTCCTGATCCCACACCTGCATTAACAAACACATATATTCTTAAAGGAGAAGGAAAGGCTAAAACTAAGTAAGCTTTATCTGAAAGGTCTATATAAATTCACCAGTAAACCCTCAAAGTAAAGCTGCTCTGAGTCCTCTGTCAAAAGAAACACCACATT
>CM044436.1:73398186-73416283 GCA_024363595.1 Xenopus borealis
GCTAGACTGCTGTGCTTCATAGCTCTCCATGCGATCAGCCAAACCGCGTAGCGCTCGTCCAGTGTCTTGTGCAGCTTCCTCAGTGGGGTCCATGGCCCAATTATAATGTCAGGGTAGGCCTAGTAGGCACCCTAGGGAAGCAGTAGGGACCAAGGAGGAAGCTTAGGGGTTAAGGGTCCAAAAACGCAGTACAAGCAAGGATCAGGCAGGAATCAAGGTCAAAGTCCAGGCAAAGGTTTATATTGGCAGGCAAAAGAAATACAAAGTCCAGACAAGGTCAAAATACAGGAAACAGGATCAAAAATAACACCTAGGAACAAAACAATCAAGTCCTATAATTGGGCGCCATAATGGCCTCCAATGCGCCTTTAAATATTAAAATTTAGCGCCAAAACAGTGCAGGCGCATGACGTCAGCGCGCCGCAGCGTCGCTGCCATTGTGGGAGCGACGCCGGAGAACATAGGCCGCCCGGAGCTGCAGGTAAGCCTCCGGGTGGCACGATCCTGACATGTGGCTAATCTATTGGCAATAAACTGTCTCGGTAGCTTTCCTTCTCTTTTAAATAGAAGCTTGGCTTTTGTCTTCAATAACATTTCAGCAGTTTTTATTTGTGTTTTTTAAAAATTTTCAGTATTTTTTTTATTTATTTAATCTCTAGTTTTAAAAGCTTTATTGTAAATATATTCAAAATCATGTCTTGTTCTGTTTACATAATTTGCTGAAATCATAGCAATAACTTTATCTTAATTTCTTATATATCAGTTTCATAGAGTCGTGTGACTAAACTCTGGACAAATGCATGGGAAAATTGTTTGTGTGCAATTTGCTTTAAAATATTTTCCTCTGTAAACTGTAATATGCAAATCTGGTTTTCAGTATGCAGCTAATCTTACAAGGAGGATTTTTTCAGAGACATTTCTTAATGTTATTGTTAAGATGCAAAGCAACATTTCTGCAAACTGAATTCCTTACAGAGCATTTATTATTATTCATGGTTCTCAGTGCCCTTCGGTTCCCCAGTCTGTAGAAACTCTTTAGTTCACCTCTGCTGTCACCAGCTCAAGTACTTTGTCAACACGGGAAGAAGTTCTTTAATCTTACTGTGTTTCTTGCTGTACCTGCACTTTGAGCCAAATTTCCCTCTGTCATCTTCTGTTCTTTGTGTCCAGGTATCCTGGGCCTCAGCTGGATACAACCACTGCAGTGCTGCCTGTATTGTTTTTGTCCATTGTAATAAGTTCTAGATTTTAATAATGCCTTACTACACTAGTATTATGTTCACAGTCCTCTGGTAGCTCACCTATTTGTACAAAATGTATAAGCTCTATATTATACCTTGTACTTCACAAAACTGTCAGTTGGAGTAGCCATAAATTAAGCTAATGCATGCTTATACCTCTAAAAATACTGCTCTTTGTCTTCTATGATACCAGCTTACATTTAAGGCCAGCAGCTCTAAAACATATCAACCCCCAATCTACCATATTTTAGACCCACTCCCACTGTTCTCCTGTAACAATGCACATGCTCAGTAAGCATTTAGTGACATCTTGTATGATGACATCACTTCCAGTGAATTTTCAGCAGTCAAATGACTGTACATTAGATGTGGTAAAATTGCTGTGTAAAGTCTTTTCAGATTGGGATTACAGCATAAAATGGTGTGATGGGCAGTGTTTATACATTTGGTGTGTGCAAACAAAAGCTGAAACCTTGGGCCTTCCTCCAGCAACATACAGTGTTGAGAAACCAGGGGTTGAAGTAGGGCATTCTAAAAATATTTATTACAATATATAAGAAATTATGCATATTTTATAGAGAAAATCTAGTTGTTGGGGACTTGGAGCAGATGAGTAAATAATAGGACACATTGACTTTCTATTCTTGTTAGTTTACCTACAGCAACTAACTTTTAAATTCATGAGTAAATTGGTGTTGGATATAATTTGTATAATATGGCTGCAAGAGGCATTTAAACCACTGACTCTGTAATGTACAGATGAAGCCACTTTGGATTGTGCGTTTGACACAGAATAACTAAACTCAGACTTCACACTTGTCTCATTTAACACCGAAAATTGTGTCACAACATCCCATCTAATTAAAGTGTTCAGCATTGTGAACAATGGTGCTTTGGTATGCTAATGAAAAGGTTAAATGCATTAAATGAGTTAAGATAACTTTAGATAACACAGTTTCTTCAATTAGCCCTGAGTCATGACGCATTTAACACACAAATCCAAGTGGCTGCATCTGTACTTTGATAAAACCCTGCCCATCATATGAGTAGTTGCAGAAATAAGGTTTTTATAAATTAGTCACTATTTTGATCTGTAGATATAGAATTAATGTCAAAATCGCCTAAATGAAAAAGAACATGAAAATAAGAAACGCTCTAAATATAATGGATTAAAACTCTATAACATTTTTGAAATCCTTAATTACTCTTGACTATCTCCCTCTCAGCAACATAAAGGTTTGTGTTGGAATGGGTTATTGTGAAACAGTTAGCTTTAATACATTGCTAAGCAGATTCTGCCTCCAGTATGAAGAGACACAAATTGCTGAGAGGAGAATACTGAAAAATACCTTGATTATTTCAGGAACTTGCCCCTGTGCTGCCCTGAGACGGCCTTCCACATGCCAACCCCCCTGTACGTAACTTTTTAGTGTTGAAGCACAGGTCTCAACTGGGAACTGGCAAACCTTCTATACCTTGATGTAATTAAGAGTTTAGCTACATTTTTATCACTTAACTTTTTAGTGATGGAGCACAGGTCTGAACTGAGATTCAAAACAGGCCCAAACAACGGCCAACTAAATACTGACTGTCAGTGGTATTTTACTTCATCTCCTTTGGCTGTTGCCTGAATACATAGATGGTCTTGTTGGGGTGGGCTGCATTGTTAGTTGCCTCATGGCAGCAACTTCCCTTGATGAGGAGTATATTAAAAATGTATACAGATATTTATTTTATTACATCAAGTAGTGTTTTAATTGCCTATTACTCTCTGAAAAGTATTTTATCCACATGACCTACTCTGCTGTTGAATCCTAGATGCCTGGTCATAAGTCACCATACTCTAGCCTAAAGGAGAATTGGTGGTTGTCATCACAGTATAGCCACGACAATTTGAACTCTCTGACCAGTCTGCTTAAACCTATTGCTGACTAAGTATAATACCCCTGGAAGTCTCATTCACCTACATCAATTAGAAAAATAAAAGCATTGACATGCTCTCACCTACAGGATCTGGCCTTTGTCAAGGCATTGAAACACAACCACTGCATCTGGCAAACCTGCTATATCCTGATATAGTAGCGAGTTTATCTAAATTTCTATCATTATACTTTTTTCACCTCGTGACCCCATAATCAATTAGCAGTTAAATACACTTTTTTTAAGTGTGGGTGCCCAGGAGTGGGTATATAAGACGCTTAATTGTTATTGTATAGGATAATTAATTGATGTTGTTCCCTCGCTCATGGTGCAGAATAAACTTCTGTTTCGTTATCTGTGCATATTATATGGCTGGCCTATCTATTCAATACATATGGAATTTGAGCTTTCATCTGCTAAATTTAGACATTCAACACAAACAATCAAAGATAGTGAAACTTGCTTTGTCAGAGCTACTTTATTTTTCATTATAGCTGTGAACACAACTCCTAGCAGCTGGAGCTTGGACAGTGGAAAAGAAGCCAAGAACATCTCAGAAAATGGAAGGCTTATGATTCCTCCTGTGCCACCCAGACCTACACAATCTGGTAGGTTCCATCTCTTTTAGAAAGGCTAAGTCTTAAATTGTGTGCAAATGTACACAATCTGTCCCAGCTTTTGGAAAACTATACCTCAAGAGCTGGAAAGCCACAGGCTAGAAACTCCCAGTATAAAGAATGTGTTTGCCTGAATTGTGGCTTCTATAAACAAACCGACTGTGGCATATTAGAAATTTGTACTCCATGCATAATGGTGCAAGAATCCTATTTTAACTTTAAAAAGTATGGTCACTTTGAATCTTTGGAAAGGCATATTCTCCAAAACTTGTGCTTAATAAAACCATGAGGTAGCATGTCCATTTTGTACCATTTAGGGATGCAACAAAGCCATACAGCTTGGATATATTGGAATAGCCAAATACAAAACTTCAGTCCTAATATGGATATTAAAGTTTTAGTAAACTTTTGGTTTGGCCTGGCCCTCAGGATTTGTCAGAATCTAAATCCTGCAAAATATGATGGGATTTGGTTCAATCATAACCCCATTCTTGGATTTAGTATATTTAAGTTCCATAAATTAATAAGGCTAGGATGATCTATGAATCCTATTATATGCCATTATCATGTAAAACTTAATTGGAGAGTGATTTAGTACATTAATGTGCATGTGAGTCATGAGTAAATTTTCTCAAAAAAGTACTTGTCTTGATGAAAAAAAATTATAGCTTTTATTTAATTTTGTAGACCTCCATAAAAGAAATGATAAGCACGACTCTTATTTAGCATAGTTCAAAGATTTGCAAAGCTGACTTTGTTCCCAAAAATAAACAACAAAAGCAGATATTGACATCATACAGCACCACTTCTTAGAACCAACGCTTCCACCTTGTGCTTTACAAATGACTCCCCCTTCTTGCACTTAACTCCAGCCTTTTATAGGAGTCAGGACTCCCACAGTGGTATTCCCTTTAAATTCCAGGGACTGCCGCTGGTCTGCCTCTTAAGAGGTGCAAGCCACCACTCTGGGCTAGATCACAGTTATAGTAAAACTTTTAACATTAAAGCTGCACTTTCAATTTAGCTGTATTTTAATATCCTTCACAACAATATATCTAACACAAATGCATTACATTTCCAGTACCGTCCAGTTCCATGTGTACACTGTAGCATTTACCTTACATGTTTAAATGTAACACAAAATACAAGTAAGGTTTGTAACAAGCTAGTTAATTACATGCATGGTTCACAGGTGCTGACAGATTAAAGGGGACCTGTCACCCTAAGAAATAATTTCCAAATTCCTTTCCATCAAGTTAGTTGAGCAATATAAACTTTACTTACACTATATTGATTATTTACATTTTGTTTCCTTCAGTCTTGGAATTACAAAGTCACAGAAAACAGGCAGCAGCCATTTTGACACTGTTATTAAGACAAATTTTGTATCGCCCCAAAATGTTGTGTATTCACCAGATGGTGGACTTATTGACCATGTGCAATGCCCTAGGCAATTATAAAGTGTGAGGAGAGAGTGGGAATGTGGGGAGAGCAGTGACATCTAGAAATTGCTGAATGGAAAGTGAAAGTAATTGACTGCCCCACCTCTATGTCACCGGCATAGAGGTGGGGCATGTTATATTTGATTGAAAGCTCAGGTATACAACTTTATAGCATGTAGGGATGCTTTGATGAAGAAAATTATTTAGGTTCCATGATTGACAAAGGGGTTTGTGCCCCGAAACGTTGCATTGCACTCCGTCACATTAAACACTTGAGGTGTTACTACAGTCCTGTGTGCCACTGGATTTATTGTTTGGACAATTGTTGGAGGCTGGCTGAGCTTCCACCTGTGTGCACCAGACAGCTCTTCATTATCACTGATTAGAGTGTGCAAGGTTCCACTCCATTGCTAGTGTAGCGCTATAATAAACTGTTGTGACAGGGATCAGTTATAGCTACTTTCAAATGCTATTACACCATGAATGAAACTCTTTTTCTCAGGCGTAGGCCCTCGCAGCTAGGTGGAGGAAGGGTGTACAGATGCAGTCACTTTGGATTGTGAGTTAAATGCGTCGTGACTTACCTCATCTATCTCATTTATCCCACTTAGCACAGAATATTGTGTCACAGCATCCCATCCAATTAAAGAGTTCACCATTGAAAACAATGGAGCTTTGGTATGCTAATGAAAAGGTTAAATGCATTAAATGAGTTAAGATAACTTTAGATAACACAGTTTCTTCAATTAGCCCTGAGTCACGACGCATTTAGCTTACAAATCCAAGTGACTTCATCTGTAGTATAACTGTAACCTGGTGCTATTTCACACAAATTGGGCGCCAGTGGTTTTCTTTAATGCTTGAACCAACTATGTTTATTAAACAGATCTCACAGAGATCATAATGCGAGCATACAGTGAACATAATATACAGATAGCAATGTACTCACAGTACCAAGTATAGTTTCAACCCCCTCTGGCATAGACTCAGATCAATGAATGGTGGTGAGAGGTACAACCAGGATCCAGCTTTATCTTAAATGCATGCAGAGTATCCCTATGTTCCTGATCTTAACCACTTATTCCCTGATTCTGGGTAATTTGTACCCGGTATCTTAATCCCTCTATTTCTCCTGGAGGAGCTTGAGCTGCTTGACTACTATCACTCCTAGAGTGTTCTATGACAGGGTTTAACTCTCCTAGATTAAGACCTAACTCCCAAAGGTTAATACTTCTCCTTTCACCCTGCAGGGCTGACTGAAGCAAAAGGCACCAACCACATGGTTCCCATTACCTTTATACTTTTACACAGTGTCATCTAGTGTACACTGTGAGAACTACAGGGGTTACATAAGCACCAAGGTCCCCATTATTACTAGGAATGTGCCTGTTAGAAATATGCGAGGGTGTCTAATTTTCACATCCCTACACTAGCCTTAACTGCAGCGAGAGTTGGAGATAGGACAGCTATGTGCAAACTGGGAACAGACACATGGGCAGGGAGATGGGAGGGGTTATCCCAGAGCAGAGCTCAGCCTGTCAGTCAGTGCTGTGACCATTCCCTGTGAGAGAATGAACAGACACTCCCACTCTTCATTTCAGCATAGCTTCTGAACTGAGAGGTTCTCATTGCAGCTCTGATGTAATAACACTTTTAGCAGGTAAAATGCATTACAAACTTTTTTTTTCTGCATCGTTAATTTTTTGAGGAAAGATTAATCATATAACTGGAGGAGTCTGTGCTTGAGTTAGTCGGACCTGGATTTTTACTACTGAATGCTGTTCTCATATCTACCACTAGGCTTGGGAGCATTTTTAGCAATGCAGGTGTCAAGGAGCTGTTATCTTGTTATGGATGGATGAGAATCTTCACAAACACGGTTTCCAGTAACAGAATACTTTAAAAATTATACTAGTCTTGATTTTTTTTTTTGTGGCAGCTGCCTAGATACCAAAATGATAAATGTTTTCATATTGTAGCAAAATGCTATAAGTTAAATGTTGTATTGGTTAGTAATTGGAATGTATTTGCATTCAGGCTTCACCTGTTAACAAAATAAACTTCATGTGGGTAGGGCATGCTAGTATTCTTGTGAAAACCTCAGTAATGTGCAACTTTGTGTTTACATGCAGATATAATTTTCTTAATCCCTGGAAAATGTAATGTATTGTGTTCCCATGTGCCTCTGCATGCTGTGCTTTGCTTCTTCATTCATATAAATACACAAAGGTTTTATTGGCACTAGGTACAAGAGAGCAACATAATTCAAGGACTTTAAACTTAGACAACGTTTATGCTTCGCACTTTGTCTGCTAATAGTAAATGAGCCTTTGGAACTCTGCAGTGCTTGTTGTTCCTTTATTCAATCGGTTAAATCAGTTTTAGCTTTTTTTTTTTTTACTGTATTCTCCACTGAGAAAGGTTTTACACGAATAATGAATTGCAGTTAGACACATCATATTATGCATTTATAAAGTGCAGACACATCATATCATGCATTTATAAAGTGCCCATGTAGAGAACACTACCACTAAAGATTAAAACAGGTAAAATACTTTGAGAACAGTAAAGCTGCCCATAAAATCTTATGAAACTAAGGTTTGTATGATTATCTGTGTATATATGCTGGTCTGTCAATATTGACAATGACAGGTTTTGATCTGTCCAGGGTTCTGTGGGGTTTGACAATTCCAACTGCTGATGCACCACATTAGAACTGCAGGGTGCATCATAAAATTAGGAAGTTCACTAATTTGAACTTCCCATTGTTCAAATTATTTGTACAGTCTGCACAAATGATCATGACAATAGAATGGATTCACATGTGACCTATTGTGCACACTGTCTGTTCACCCCATGGGCTAGTCAATCTGAATGCATAGGAAATCAGCCCATGCATGGCTGCCTTGAGGTGCCATATTCTGGTAGATAGTTGGTATGGTGTAAGTGGAACAAATAAAGGTATGGGATCTGTTATCCAGAATACTCAGGACCTGAGGTTTTCTAGTAGGCCAATAGGCTTGTCAAAACATATTGATTAGTTAATTTTAAGGAGATGAAATCTAAATACAGGTATGGGATCCATTATCTGGAAACCTGTTATCCAGAAAGCTCCAAATTATGAAATAGATTCCATTGTATGCTATTTTTAAAAATTTCCTCTTTCGCTGTACTAATAGAACAGTACCTTGTACTTGATCCAAACTAAGATGTAATTAATACTTATTGTAAACAAAACCATCTTATTGGATTTATTTAATATTTAAATGATTTTCTAGTGGTTTTAAGGTGTGGAAATACAAATTACAGAAGTACCCATTATCCAGAAAATCCCAGGTCCCGAGCATTGTGTATAATAGGTATTATACCTGTATAATTCAATGTAAATAGTTAAGGCAATATTTAGTTCAACCACTAGTATAGCCTTGGGGAATTTTTGTTAAGCATATTCTACTGTGGGGAAGACTGAACTACTGGGAGTCTGTATAGTACAAGAGCCGGGAACTTTCTCTTTGGGCCTGGTAACATCAAGATACAGGAGATACTTCAGAGCCAGACCAAATGGGAGGCAGTATTTAGTAAGCAAGTGCAGTCTGTGACCTTGATGGGGTGTTCGTGTTTAGGGGTAGGACCCCAAATTACCATGTACTACTTAGGGACTAAACCTTGTGGAAAAATGACAAGTAGTGCAGTGAGTGAGATGTTTATGTAGTGTATAGCTGTATACAACTGAGAAGGCAGCGGGAAGGTGAAGAAGTGGCATGGAGGCCCCGTCAATGGCTAATGGCGTTCTGATAGTGCCCTTCCATAATGTAGCTGGCACTGGAAAATCACATATGTGATAGATGTGCATGGGAAGGAGAAGAGTTTATTAGTGTTTCCTGTGTATTGAAGAGTCAGACTTCCAAGTGTTTACCTATACCATCTCTATCAAGTCTGTCTGTGCCTTGCTTCATCAATTCACTTTGTTATGTCTTCTTTTCAAAGTAAAATCTGTCCAAACATTTATATAGAGAGGTACTAACACCTCAATTGTATGTCACAATTATTTATAACAACATCAGTTGTGGGCTGGCAATCATTTCCGTTGGTAAGCAATATGAAAAAATTGTGTTTTCCCCTTTAAAACTCTGACCAGAAAAAAAGTCAGAGTTTAGTTAATATCCCCCTAAATGTAGGCCACATTACAGAACAGGGTTAACATTAAGAAACAGATGTGCTTTCTTTTGCTCCTGGCTATAAGGTGGCAGAGGATAACACAGTTGAATTCAATATTAAGACTGATAAGTTAGTTACTGCCCCACTTGTTCTTGAAACCATAGCTCCATCTACATGGCATGACAGTGTTTGATACTGTATAAACACTGTGGTACGTCTCACAGTGCACTGTTCTCATTGTTTGAGTCCCAGCAAAGCAAGTTATTGGAATGCCTAAAATCCAAATGGAGTGAGGTCCATTTCCAAGTAAAGCAGTAGCTCAAGTCTTGGTAAGTTAAAAGGACTTTATTGGGACATGCATAGGCCCAACACGTTTTATGCCTATGTGGGCACTTATTCATGAATAAATGCCCACACAGGCACGAAATGCGTTAGACCTATACATGCCCTGATAAAGCCTTTTTAACTTATCAAGACTTAAGTTACTGCTTTACTTGGAAATGAACCTCACTCTATTTGGATTTTGTGTACATTGGAAAAATTAATTGGCAACCCTTGGACTGGGGGCTGCCTTAGTGAGAAACCATTTCATCAACTTTATTATTTCTTTCATTCACTTTTTCTTTATTTCTACTTTATTGATTTATTTGTTCTTGGCTAGAGCTACACACCGGTATTTGTGTGTTCAGTTACTGGAATGCCTGCCTAGTTGTCCTTATACACCAAATAAGCACAACGTGAATGTTAAAGAGAGTCTAAAAAAACAGCATTGCAAGAAACTTGCCCCATGAATATTGAACACATTTAGTTATAAGACAAACAAAAGAAAAATAACATTTGTTTAATGGAAGTGGAAGGTGTACAGTAGGCCATTTGTACCAACCAATTGTTATTATTGGTGGAAGAGAGCACAAATATTTTAAGTTCTCAAACCAAAGTATTAATTTCACTGCTCTGTGACCCCTCCCTGTATTTGTTTGTTTGCTACATTTAAAGATTTTAAACATAATATATTTCTTCTCTTACTCAGCTTCTCCTGCCAGGAATATAGCAGCAGTCTCTCCTTCTCCCATGGGAAGATCTCCAATGAAGGTAAATCCAGTTTCCTGTTTATTTTATGCCCATAAAATTTTTCACCCTGAAATTGGAGGTAAAGTTGTTGTACCGTGTTGTCCAGTAATAATGTTACAGGGCAACCCTTTTGAAATAAAAAATAACAAAGTGGTGTAAAGGTAATACCTTTATTGGCTAACTGATATAATCATAGCAAGCTTTCATAACATTTAGTTGCTATGATTATATTAGTTAGCCAATAAAGGTATCACCTTTACACCACTTTGTTTTTTATTTCAAAAGGGTTGCCCTGTAACTCTTTGAAAATGTAGATACTGAGCAAAAATCAAAATGAAGGTGTTCACTGTGTGTGTTAAGCAAGGTGTGCCCCTCCAGTTGTTTTTGTGCCATAGGCTGGATATGCCATTTGTTAAAATTCAATTGTTTGGGCAAAACTGCCTTGGTTTCTTGTTTGAGTTTAATCATCCCAAATATACTTGGTAGCTACTTCTTAACAGTAAACCTTGCCCAAATGTCAGGCATTGTGGAGCCAGAAGAGGGCAGAACTTCATTACAAATGAGCACGGTGAACTTTGTTGCAAAATCTGGCATTTTTTTTATTTGCAGAAAAATAAATAGCACAAAAGCCTGCTCTGCATTTATTTTGAGGGCAATTAATAAGTCTGCTTACTGATTGTTGTCGAATATAAAAACAGAATTGTGAAGGCTGTGAGAGATAGCAAATATACCATCAATATATTATCTGCTCGAAACTGTAATATTGTGCCTCAGTGAATGGAGCTAAATAGAAATACATTGCCTTTAGCCTTTTTACTGTTAGATGCTTTCCTTATCTTTAAATCCCAATGTATATATGTGTCCCCATGCTTAAAAAAGTGCTTTCACCAGAGAAGTAAATGCAGTCACTTAAGACATCTAGCTTGTTGGTGGCTAAACAGTATAAGTTTATGTGCTGCTTCAATCCTCCTTGTTTATCCATTAACTGCCAGATGTATTTAGTGTTCATGGTGTTTAACCCCTGTTTATGGAATGCTAGATATGAAAAATGTCTCCTTAATGGCAAATTTTAACAGCAAATTTCAGTTTCCTTAAAAGAAAAATAATTGCTTGATGACTGAATATGAAAATTCATTTATAACAGCAGGAATAGGCCTCTGTGGTCTTTTGTTCCTGAATAACCAAGTAGAATCCAATAGTTTTGCACATACTGCAAAGGTCAAATAGTAAATTTGTATCTCTGAGTGTTAAAATTCACACGTTGGAATTTAAATCCCCCTATTCGAATGTAAATTTAAATGTGAGCTTTTTCACACCTAGGCCATGGAAACGGTCCTAATTTGAATATTTGCCACCTAAAGCCATTGAGCCATTTGGAGATGTCCTGAAATTCAAGGTTTTTTTTTTTTCAGGAAAAAAAAAATTGATTCTTACAAATCAAATATGATTCGAATTTTGGGTCAGAACCATGTGATTGAATATTATAGATTTACATTTTTTCTTAAATGAACTCCCAGTTGAATTGTGAGTATATTCCAATTGAAAGATATTCACATGAACCACATAACCATGGTTGGACCTCAAGTGTTATACTACATATATATTCAAAACCTGATGTTACCTCATTCATGACGCAGAGTGTCGTCTCATCGAATAGTTGTTTTGGGAGTGTCTGTCAGTTACTTTAACTCATGTGATGTATTTTTGTATAGGGCTCAGCGCAGTCTTTCACACCATCTCCAGTAGATTGCCATCCATCAATGTCTAACTCTCCTGTCTTGTCGGGAAGCTGCAGCAGTGGAATCTCTTCACTAAGTCGTTGCAGTGTTTCAGAAATGTCTGGGTTTGAGAGCCAGATATTCGATCAAAGTAGTTACAGTATCTCCGAGGAGCCAACGAGGAAGGAAAATAAAACGCCACCGCCATATAGTGTATATGAACGGACTTTACGACGCCCTGTACCTATACCTCAATGCCTCTCTATCCCTGCACCTATTGACCCTCCATCTTTGCCACCCAAACCTGGCCCAGTGCGGCCCACCAGTCTGGAAAATGGCAAAAGGACCGAGCCTCTTCCACGGCCTAGACCTTTCCCACGAAAAGTCTCCCAGCTGTGAAGAAAATGTGTTTTATGTTTGTGTCTGAAACAAACAGAAAGGATTTATATACTTAATGAAAGTGTGGGCACTTTATTTGTTTGCAATATTGTTCCCTCATTACTGAAGTGAACTTTTTTTGTATTGTTTTGCACATTGTTTTAGATATTATTCAGGATTAACTTGACATGAGGCACTTTTAAAGACTTAAAGGGCCAGAAACACCAAACAATCAAAGGATTGTGTGTTGTTGGGGATACTGTTACCCTGTACTGGTAATAGCTGTTGCTTCAGAAGCTCTAGTATAGTTTATATACATAAGTTGTTTTATTTATATAACCTGTTTGGCATACTATTCTTTTTAATATTTAAGAGAAGATGAACAAGGGTCATATTACATTCTATACTCATAGGATGAAATAAGATTGTTGATGCCAATACATATTTTATTTGATTTTATTTGATTTTATTTGCATTTTAATTGCTGGACAAGCTGATTAACATTTATTTGCAGGTGCTGGACAAACAGATTTAACCTTTATGTTTAGGTGCTGGACAAACAGATTTAACCTTTATGTGTAGGTGCTGGATAAACAGATAAAAACTTTAAATGTAAATGTAACTTCATGGTGTTTCTGGTCCTTTAAAGAGAAACAGAAGCACATAAAATTGGCAATCATGTATGGTTTCTGGACTATCAATCCAATATTCTGTAGCACAGATAGGCAGCTTTGGGCACTCCTTGGGTTTTTGTGTCATTTTACTTTTTTACATGTGTAAAATGTTTAATTTACAAAATCAGATTATATGTTTAAATAAGTACTCAATAAGCTTTTTTTTAACCATGAATTACATGAATGAGAAGCTCTAAGTTAAGCCAACAATTTCAAATGTTGCAGATGTAATAATCATAACTCTGCAATTCCACTTTTTCTAGAGTAATACATTTCCCTTTATTTTCCTAAACAGAGGTGGCATTTTTAAATATATAATATATTGTAAATAAATGTCTGCTGGACCATGACCATTTTATCAGACATGGTTTGAGCATTTTGTATTTGCAGACCCATTTTTAATAGTGTTTATCAGTAACTTTTCTCTTCACAGTTGCATGCAATAAAATTTGGTAGATCTTCGGAAAAGTACTAACAAGGAGTTGCACTCCCAAATATCCTTCAATGTGAGCATTTCAGAAGTATCCGAAAATCACCCGAATTTGAAGCTTGGTGTTTTATTGCTTTGGTGATTTACAAAGACTTTGTACTGAATTTGTATCTTTAAGAGAAGTGATGTTGTTATCATGGGGCTGATTTAGAGTTGCCTATTTTAGAAAAGAATTGAAAGAAACTTTGTAACTAGAAACTGACCACAATAACCCTAAAGGTGAGTTAGAATACCATACTAGTTAATGGACACAAAAGAAAGAAAGGTGGTCCAATTCATAATTTCAGTTGTATTTTTCAGGCGTTCATCGCAATATCTCGTTGGGTCATCTGTCTAATGTGTACAGGAAATACAATTAAAATATGATCTGATATTGTTTTAAAAGGACAATGATAATTTTGAATGATTGTGAATACTGAAATAATATGGATACAATAAAAAAATAATTGACACCACCACGATTTGAAAATCCACATAAGAAGTTCTAAAACTGATACATTGTCAAAAGTTCCTTGCTTTTACTAATTATTGCAGTCCCAGCAACGTCATCATTGGATAGCTACAATATTTATGGTATCCAAGGAAGTGTAACCCCTAACTGAATCCTTTGTAAGGGCAAAATATGTACTGATGTACAGCAATTTATGTAACTATTTAAAAAACCTTGACTGAAGCACCTGCACATTCCCATAGTCTTGATGACTTGATCAAAAGGCCATTTTGTGAAGAATTGGCTATTTCTGTGCTGTGGCCAAACAGACAAGTCTTAAAGGAACAGTTCAGGGTAAAAATAAAAACTGGGTAAATAGATAGACTGTGCAAAATAAAAAATGTTTCTAATATAGTTAGTTAGCCAAAAATGTAATGTATAAAAACTGGAGTGAGTGAAACACAACATCCTGCTTTTCAGCTGTCTAAATCTGAGTAAGTCAGCGACTTGAGGGGGGGCCACATGGGACATAACTGTTCAGTGAGTTTGCAATTGAGCCTCAGCATTCAGCTCAGATTCAAAAGCAACAGTTATGACCCATGTGGCCCTCCCTCAAGTCATTGATTGGTTACTGCCTGGTAACCAGGGTAACCAGTCAGTGTAAACAAAAGAGAGCTGAAAAGCAAGAAGTAGTGTTCTGTTCTATTAGGTTAGACTTGCAGTCACTCCAGCTGTTATACATTACATTTTTGCCTAACTAACTATATTGAAAACATGTTTTATTTTGCACAGCCTATCTATTTACCCAGTTTTTAATTTTATACTGAACAATTCCTTTAAAGGAAAAAGAAGGAAGTATGTTTTCTTTTCAGAACCCTTTGATGAATGAAAAATGGTGCTCAGCATGTCAAATATTGTATGTTTACTGCGTAGGAAGTGATCAGAAGCAGTCGCTGATTATACAGTTTCCATGGGAAACAACTCTGATGGTCATGTACAGTATATCCCACATAATATTCAGTGTATGTAGGTCTGCTTTCATAATTACGACTAAAGGCACTGAAAAAAGAAAATGAGCATCTGATACATAAACAAATTCTCAGCCTTGGCATTTGTAAGAGCCTCAAATTATATGTCATATGTATTTGTATTCCAGCCTTTAGTGTTAGTGGGGAAAAACATGGCTACAATGTAGTTGGCTTCAGTCAGAGTCCATGTTTGCTTTTAGCAAAGTGCTAAAGATGTCGTTGCAAATCAACTTGTCTCTATGTATACAGACACATTGCTCAGAGCCCTTCCAACACACAGCAAATGAAAAAGCAACAGCTTTGTTTGTACAGAGGTACATTCCACACAGCTACTCCTGAATATGGCAAATGATCAGATTTCTGTGTGCGGGTATATGTGAGCTATCAGATGTGACAGGCTACTAACACAAGAAAGGAACATGCTCACTTTTGGAGAAAAAAAACTAGCCACTTCCTTGGATCAGCTTGTTATGTACCATAAATAGGGCAAGCATCATATAATAAGGAACACAAATAAACTAGGCAAGTAATAAAACACAAAGGAGTTGTGTATATATATATAGTCTCTAAATATATTTTCTTTCTGCATTAAAGGGGAAATGTACATCAATTTTCTACATGAGCTTGAGTTGGGCCCAAAAAATATAACTTAATATTTTTATACAGACAAGTGGATTCCTCAGACTGAGGGCAGAGAACACAAAATAATAGAAAAGAACAATAAGAATCTTCATCCACCAATGTACAAAATTTTCAATAATTTTTTAACCTGCCCATACAATCCAATATTATTAATACTGGTATGGCCAACTTTATGATGACATGGTCATGTCCCCCACCCCCCTCGCCTTGTTCCATGTTGAACTGATGAATTCTGGAACTTACTGTCTCTCTCTGTCTTCCAGAGAATCTGTGTGCTGCTTTCAATGAAAACAAGAAGTATTTCATGTCCCTCTATCCATCACTTCATTATGAAGCAGAATAGTGCCAAAGCCTGATTAGTGGAGCAGAATGACACTCATATCAAACATGGAAACAATTTTGAACAAAGCATCTCCCAAAAAACTCTAAACTAAAATCATTTTGTAGCGTTCCACAATATTTATATGCTATAATTAAAAAACAATATAACTACCTTAAATATTGATATGCACAAAATGTACAACACCAATTATAGCATCACTAAAGCTACTGCAGTCATGTCCATAAATTAAATGTAGTGCCTTTACATTTTTATCTCTGGCTAGGTAATCTTATTCTCCTGGGAAAATGTGCATCCTATTTATAATAAAAGTCCATGCTCAGCCCTACCAACATGCCATCTTGTATATAGTGCAGCTCCTACACACATACAGTAGATAAAAAAACCCACCTCACTCCATTGTATTATTTATACCTGCCTGTTGTTAGGAATTAACGAAATAGAAATGCAGAAATGCATCTTAAAAAAATGTCCCTTTTTTGCTGGGAATTTACTTTTTGTAAATTGCATACTCTGCTTTTACAGACCATTTGATTGACAAAGAATGACCACTTTTTATATTTTTCCCCAAGAGAACTGTAAGCAGGTGTTTGCTGCTAAGTGGTTATTGCCGTTTTCTACAGTAAATGTTTGAGTATTTTTGTACATAACTGGTTAACTTTAATAAAAGACAAGCATATGCATTAAGATTGTGATAATTATGCCAAATAATTTATGTATTGAAAATGATTTGTACATACGTGCTTTTTAAACAATAATTCAGCCATATTGACTATACAATTTTGAATGTCAGAAGAGAATATATGGTAAAGAAATATTTATGTTTGGTAAATTAAAATATTATTCAGATTTAAGAATAACAATAACCTTAGCTTTGTATCTGGCAGTTTTGTAGTTTGAATTTTAAAGATCTGTTTGTGGCTTTGGAATATAACATATTGTATTTGTAACATACTTTTCTCAGCTGTAGTAAGCAACAAAACTATATAACTGCATACAAATGCATTTACATGTACTGCTGTTTTGTAGCACTGCCTCCTGTTTCAGATTTAGCATTACACAATTGTAATGAAATAACGTTACAGTCTAGTTTAGAGGACTTGTACAGTGGCTGACCAGGCATTAAATTGTGTGTTTTCTAACAGTTCTGTTTCTTCTATTTTACTTAGCTTTGGCAGCCTGTTCTGTTATTGGCGCCCAACAGCCAGTAGAACTGTTTAAAGTAGTGTATGCGTATATTACTTGACTCGTTTTGTGCAGCTGAACTGCTATGATAACATTCAGACAAGATGATCATATAAGTGGCTGCAGCAATGCAACAAACTGAAATAAAGTTAATTCATTAATATTTGTGTTATTGGCCCTGTTTTTCTTAGCTTGTTTATGTGTCTGTTTTCTGTGCTTTATAAACAAGGTCTTTTAAAGGAGAACGAAACCCTAACATAACCTAATATAAAAATGCCGTATTTTATATACTGAACTTGCACAAGTCTACAGTTTCAGCTTCTCAATATTAGCAGTGATCCAGGAGTTCAAACTTGTCACAGGGGATCACCACCTTGGAAAGTGTCTGTGATACTCACATGCTCCGTGTGCTCTGAGCATCGGTTGAGAAGTGTAAGTGAAGTATACGTCGAAGTAAAGAGACATGGGGATTGGATAAACTGTAGGGGATGGGAACTTCACCCATCCAGTCACCATGTATCTTTACTGGAATACACTGGCGAATCAGAGCACAGTAAGCAAGAAGCAGTTACCAGAGCTCTCACTCCTCCCTTCCAAAGTCTGCAACTCACTGACAGTAGGAGCCCCCTTAACTTCCCAAACCATCTAGGCGTGGGACAGCTGTACCAGTGCTCCCCCCCCCTCCAATGGTGGCCCTACATGGGTCTGCAATATAATTTTGTTTGAGGTTTAGATGTACAGTGGTGTGAAAAACTATTTGCCC